>RXID01022521.1:2500-202081 GCA_005019695.1 Trichopus zeylanicus subsp. travancoricus
AATAATCGTATTTATCGTAGTACTAGTAGTAGTTGCTGTAGTAGTTGCATTAGTAGTAGCAATAGGAGTTGTTGTAGCACTTGTTGTAGTTAGAGTTGTAGTAGTAGTAGTCATAATAGTAGGAGCAATAGTAGTTGGAGTAGGAGTGGCAGTAGTGGTAGGAGTATTAGTTGAAGTAGTAGTGGTTGTACTAGTAGTAGGAGTTGTAACAGCAGTAGCAGGAACTGTAGTAGTAGTAGCAGTAGTAGCAGTCGGAGTAGGAGTAGTAGTCACAGTAGTAGTAGTAGTTGGAGAAGTATTAGTAGTAGTAGTAGCAGTAGCAGTCCTCGTAGTAGTAGTAGTAGTAGTAGTAGTAGGACCAGTAGCAGTAGTAGCAAGAGCAATAGCAGTTGAAGCAGCAGCAGCAGCAGTAGGAGTATTATTAGTAAAAATAATAGCAGTAGTGGTACTAAAGGAGCAGTAGTAGGAGTGATTGTAGTAGGAGCAGTAGTAGTAATAGGAGCAGCAGCAGCAGTGATAGCCATAGTTGCATTAGCAGTAGTAGTAGTAGTTGTTGTTATAGGAGTAATAGTACTAGTAGTTATCATTGTTGTAGTAGAAGTAGTTGCAATAGTCGTAGATGTAGTACTAATATCTATGCTCGTAGTAGTAGTAGTACAAGTTGATTTAGCAGTGGTAATAGTACTAGTAGTTGTAGTCGTAGTAGTAGTAGTAGTAGTAGCAGCAACAATAGTAGTAATAGTAATATTAGTAGAAGTAGTAGCCATAGTAGAAGTAGTAGTTGTAGTAGCAGCCATAGTAGCAATTGCTGCAGTAGTAATAGTTAAAGTATTGGTAGTAGTAGTAGCAATAGTAGCCATAGTAGCAGTAGTAGTAGTAGTAGATGTAGTAGTAGTAGCCAAAGTAGTAGTAGTAGTAGTAGTAAGAGTAGTAGAAGAAGTAGTAGTTAATATAGTAGCCAAAGTAGTAGTAGTAGTAGTAGTAAGAGTAGTAGAAGAAGTAGTAGTTAATATAGTAGCAGCAGCAGTAGTACTGGCAAAACTAGTAGTTGGAGTAGAAGTAGTAGCAGCGCTAGTATTTGTTGTAGGAGAAGTAGTAGTAGCAGTAGTAGCAGTCGAAGTAGTGGAAGGAGTAGTAGAAGTAGTAGCCATAATAGCAGTAGTGGTGGTAGTAGTAGAAGCGGCAGTAGTAGTAGTAGTAGTAGTAGTAGTAGGTGTAGTACTCATAGTCGCAATAGCAATAGCAGTTGTCGTAGTAGTAGTATTAGTAGCAATAGTAGTTAGAGTAGTAGTATTAGCAGCTGTAGTAGTAATAGTAGCAGTAGTGGCCGTAGTATTTATAGTTTTAGTAGTAGCAATTACAGCAGTTGCATCTATTGCTGTAGTAGCTGGAGTAGTAGTAGTAGTAGTAGTAGTAGTAGCAGTAATAGCCCTAGTAGCAGTCGGAGTAGTAGTATCAGTCATAGCTAAAGTTGTAATGGCAGTATTAGCAGCAGCAGCAGTAGTAGCAAAAGTAGCACTTGTCGTCATAGTAGTAGTAGTAGTTCTAGTCATAGTAGTAGTAGCTATAGCAGTTGTAGTAGTAGTAGTAGCAATAGGAGAAGAAATAGTAGTAAAAGAAGTAGTAGTTGTCATAGTAGTAGCAGTTATAGTAGTAGCAGTAGTACTAGTACTAGTAGTACTAGTAGTAGTAGTAGTAGCATTAGTAGTTGTAGCAATAGAAATAGAAGTAGTGGTATTATTAGTCATTGTAGTAGGGGCAGTAGTAGTAGCAGTAACTATAACAGTAGTAGTAGTACTACTAGTTGCAGCAGTAGTAGTGGTAGTAGTAGTAGTACTACTAGTTGCAGCAGTAGTAGTGGTAGTAGTAGTAGTAATAGCAGTATTAGTAGTAGTAGCAATAGTAGCAGTGGCAGTAGTAGTCGTAATAGTGCTAGTAGTAGTAGAAAAAGTCGCCGAAGTAGCAGTAGAAGTGGATGTAGTTGTAGTACTAGTAGTAATTTTAGTAGCAGTAGCAACAGTTGTAGTTATCTGAGTAGTGGTAGCAGAAGTGGCAACAACGGTCGTAGTAGCAGTAGTAGTAGTCACTGTCATAGCAATAGTAGCAATACTAGTAGTAGTAGTGGTTGTGTTAATAGTAGTAGTAGTAGTGGTAGTAATAATAGTAGCAGCAGTTGTATTAATTGGATTAGCAATAGTAGTAGTAGTAATAGTAGTAGTATAAGTAGTAGTAGTGGGAGTAGTAGTAGGAACCTTAGTAACAGTAGTAGTAGTAGCAGTAGCAATAGCAGTAGTTGTAGCATGAGTAGTAGAAGCAGTAGTTGTTGTTGTAGAAGAAGTAGTAGTAGTAGTTATTATTGTTATCGTAGTAGTGTAATTGGTAGCAGTAGTATTCGTTGTTGTACTAGTAGCACTAGTAGTAGCAGTAGTTGTAGTAGTAGTAGTAGTAGTAGTAGTCATAGTAGTAGTAGTAATAGTAGTAGAAGTAGCAGCAAAAGTAATTGTTGTAGTTGTAGCAGTACTAGTATTTGTTGTAGCAACAGTAGCAGTAGTAGTACTTGTGTTGTAGCGACAGTAGCAATAGTAGCAGTTGTAGTAGATGTAGTAGTAGCTATAGTAGTAGTTGTAGTAGCAATAGCATTGGTTGAAGAAGTCGAAGTTGTGGTAGCAGTAGTAGCAATAGCAGCCATAGTTGCAATAGTAGTAGTAGCAGATGTAGTAATTGTACTAGTAGTAGTAATAGCAGTAGTGGTAGTAATTGTAGTAGCAATAGTAGCAGTAGTAGCATTCAAAATAGTGGTAGTAGTATTTGCAGTAGTTGTAATAGTTTTAGAAGTAATGTAGGAGTAGTAGAAGTCGTAGTAGGAACACTAGTAGTAGCGGTTGTAGTAATAGCAACAGCAGTATTAATTCGAGTAGCAATAGTTGTAGTCAGAGTAGTACTACTTTGACTACTACTACTGTGACTACTACTACCACCACTACTACTACTACTTCTACCACCACTACTACTACTACTTCTACCACCACTACTACTACTGCAGAGAGTACTATTACTACTACTACTACAACAGCTACTACAACTACTACTACAACAACTACAGTGACTGCTGCAGCTACTTCTACTGCTACAACAACTACAGCCACTGTTGCGGCTACTACTACTACAACAACTACTACTACTATTATTGCTACTATTATTGCTGCTACTACTACCACTGCTACTGCTACTACTACTAGTGCTGTTGTGCTTGCTGCTGCTACTAATATAGCTATTACTACTACTACTACTGAGACTACTACTCTACTACAACTTAGACTGCTACCACTACAACAACTACACTGATTGTTGTTGTTGCAATTGCTGCTATTGCTACTAAAACGATTACCCCTACTTCTCGTACTACTTCTATTACTACTGCGACTACTACTACTACCACTACTATTACCACTCCTACTACTACTGATACTACTATTGCTACTATTGCTACTACTACTATTACTGCTCCTACTATTATTACTACTACTACTACCACCACCACCGCTACCACAGATACTGCTCTTGCCACTACTACAACTACTGCTACTTCAACTGCTACTACTACTAGTACTCCTTCTACAGCAACTACTGCTCCTACTACTACAACTACTGCTACTTCAACTGCTACTACCACTACTACAACAACAACAACTACTATTATGGCTACTAATGCTTTTACTACTACTCCTAGAAATACTACTGCAGTTGCGATTGCTGCTGCTGCAGCTACTACTACTACTACTACTATGGCTCCTCCTCCTACCACTACTGCTACTACTTCTACTGCTACTACACTGGTATAGCTTCTACTAGTTCTGCTATTACTAGTAGTACTACTTCTACTGCTACTATTACTAACACAAATACTACTACAACTTGTACAACTGCTACTATCGCTATTGCTGCTACTACTATTATAACTAATGCAGCTAGTAATGCTTCTACTATTGCAGTTACTACTGCTACTACCACTACTATTAGTAGTACTACTACTGGAACTACTACTAAACTAACTACTACTACTTCTTCTACAATAACAACTATCACTACTTCTTCTACTACTACTGCTGCTGCTACTATTACTACTACTACAACTATTGCTACCACTACTACAAGTGCTACTACTACTAGTAGTAGTATTGCTAGTGCTGCTGTTGTTGCTACTACAGCTACAACAACTACTACTATTACTACTTTATTATTGTAGTAATTACTGCTGCTTCTACTACTACCACTACTACTACTACTACTGCAACTACCACTACTACTACTGCTGCTACTACTACTCCAACTACTACTATGACTACTAATACCACTATAACTACCACCACCACTACTACTACTACATCCTCTCCCCCTACTACTTCTTATGCTATTACTATTGCAACAACTGCTAATATTATTACCACTACAACTATTGCTGCTACAATGACTACTGCTACTACTACTGCTACTACTACTTCTACTTCCTTTACTAGTGCGACTACTTTGACTACTACTTCTACTCCCGCAACTTCTACAACTATAACTCGTGCTACTATCATAACAACTACTACTACGCTTACTACAATGGCTACTCTACTATTGTTACTACTACTGCATCTAATGCTGCGGCTACAGCCATCACTACTACTACTCCTAGCACTACTACAACTACTTCTAATACAACTACTACTACTACTACTGGCACTACTTCTCTTACTACTATACCTATTATAACTCCCGCAAAAATTTCTAGTACAACAATAAATACTCCTGTTATTGCGGCTACTACTACTATTGCAACTTCTTCTAATATAGCTACTCCTTTTCTTACTACTAATACTACTACTACTACTACTATAACTATTACTACTACTACTACAACTACTACTTCTTCTTCTACTACTACTACTACTACTACTAATACTACTTCTACTACTACTACACATGCTACTACTACTACTGCTACAACTACAACTACTACTACTGCTACAAATACTTCTACTACTACTACTCTGGCTACTACAACTACAATTCCTACTACAACCTCTGCTAATACTACTACACAACAACAACAACAACTACTACTATTTTTGCTACTAATTTTACCACCACAACTATTGCTGGCACTACTGCTACTACTACTGCTACTACTACTACTACTATTACTACTACTATTATTACTACTACGACTATTACTACTACTACTACTCCTGCTACTACACCTGCTACTACTACTACTACTATGACTACTACTGCTACTGCTGCTACTACCACTACTACTACTATTGCTACTAATACTACTATGACTACTACTGCTGCTGCTGCTACTACTAGCACGACTACTACAAGAATTGCTATTGTTGCTACTACTGCTTCTACAACTACAACTACTGCCACTACTGCTACCACTAGCACTACTACTACTACTAATGCTACTACTACTTCTACTGCAACTACTACTTTTACTAGCACTACTACTACTACTATTTGTACTACTGCTACTTCAAGTTTTCCTATTAATATTACTACTATTACTACTACGACTGCTGCCACTTCTCCTACTGCTACGATAACTAATACTGCTGCTACTACGACTACTATCACTACAACTACTGCTACCACCACTACTGCGACTACTCCTCCTACTATAATTACAAGTACCAATACTACTACTACTGCTACTTCTACTAATGCCACTACTACTTCTACTACTATTATAGCAACTACTACTACTATTACTACTGCTACTTCGACTACTATTACTACTACTACTACTACTACTACTACTACTACTACAATGACTACTACTACTACTGCTACTGTTGCTACTACTACTTGTACTACTATAACACCTATTACTACTAATTCCACTACTATTGCTAAACTACTTCTACTATAATTACTACTATTATTACTACTACTACTACTATTACTACTACTACTACTACTACTACTACTACTACTACTACTATTACTACTTCTACTTCTAATATTACTGCTGTCACTACTACTGCTGCTGCTACTACCGCTACTGCTACTACCACTGCTACTACTACTACTACTACGCCTACTACTACTACTCCGACTAATACTTCTACTATTACTGCTACTACTTCTATTGCTCTCACTACTATTGTTATTGCTACTACTACTACTGCTACTTCTACTACCACAATTATGACAACTACTACTACTACTTCTGCTACCACAATTGTGAAAACTATTGCTACTACTACTGCTCCTACTACTAATGCCACTAGCACAATGACCATTGTAACTATGATAATAACTACTGCTACTATTGCTACTTCTACTACAACTAGAACATCTACTGCTACTTCTACTACAACAAAAACTACTACTACTATCAAAATTAATACTGCTTCTGCTACTACTATCAAAACTAATACAGCTTCTCCTACGGCTACTGCTGCTACTACTACAACTACAACTACTCCTACTGCAGCAACTTCTACTACAAGTGCAACTACTACTGCTATTGGTAGAACTACTACTACTACTTTTGCTACAACTACTGCAGCTCAGCTACAACTACTGCTGTTGCAACAACTATTATTGCTTCTATTATCACCACTGCTACTACTACCACTACAAATTCTGCTATTACAACTGCTACGGCAACAATGGCTACTAATACTATTACTACTAATGCTGCTAGCACTACTACTACCACTACTACTATTATCACTACTACCACAGCTGCTAGTACTACTACAACTACTACTAATACTACTAATACTTCTACTGGTGCTACTGTTACTATTGCTACTACTATTATTACCACTACTACTGCTACTGATTCCACTACTGCTACTACTACTACTACTACTACTACTACTCCTACTCCTACTCCTCCTCCTCCTCCTCCTACTATTACTACTACTACTACTACTATGACGATAACTACTACTACTACTACAACAGCAACAACAACAACAACAACAACTACTACTACTACTACTATCACTCCTACTAAAGCTACTACTACAACTGCTGCAACTAATGCTACTGCTACTACTACTAACACTACTAATACTACAACTGCCGCTACAACTGTTAAAACTACTACAGTTGCTCTGCTACTATTACTGTTGCTACAGCTACTACTAGAACGTCTACTACAACTACTACTAATACTGCTGCCGCTGTTGCTGCTAGTACTGGTACTACTACTTCTTCTTATACTATAATTAACGCAGCTAATACTACTGCTACTACTACTATTGCTACTCCAACTAATGCTACTGTTGCTACCACTACTACTACTGCTGCTAGTATTACTACTACTACTACTACTACTACTACTACTGCTACTAGTACTACTACTACTGCTGCTGCTGCTGCTGCTACTTCTGGTTCTATTATTACTTCTGCTACTACTACTACTATCGCTACACCTACTAGGTTACTACTGCTACTACTACTACACTTCTTCAACTGCCAGTACAACTACTACCGCTACTACTATTACTCTACTACTACTGCTACTACTCCTACTGTTGGTACAACAACAACAATAACTACTATTACTACTATTACTACTACCATCATCACTACTATTACCAGTAGTTTGATTGCCACTAAAATTACTACTGCTACTACTGCTGCTTATACTATTACCGCTTCTATTGCTACTCTTGCTACAACAACAACTACTATTACAACAAATACTACAACCACTACACCTAGGGCTACTACTGTTGCTATAGCTACTGCTACTGTAACTGTACGAGTGCTACTACTACTGCTACTACTATTACTACTGCTACCATGTGTGCTACTACTATAATGGCTACTACATCTATTACTACTATTGCTACTACTAGTATTGCTACTACGACTATTAATACTGTTGTTACTACTACAGCTGCTACTTTTTTTGCTACAACTATTACTGCTATTACTACTATCACTGCTACTTCTACTACTGCTATTTCAGCTACTATGGCTACTACTGCTAGTACTGCCACCACTATAGCAATTGCTACTTTTGCTAATAATGCTATTACTGTTACAACTATAACCACTACTGATGCTACAACTACTGCTACCACTACTACTGCTATAACTACTGTTACTTTTGCCACTAATGCTATTAGTGCTACTACTTCTATAACTACTGCCATTACTACAACTACTACATGACAACTTCTACAACTGCTACCAATGCTACTGCTACTACGGCTACTTCTAGTACTAATGCTACTATGACTACTACTGCTGCTGCTGCTGTTGCTACTATCACTACCGCTACTACTGCTGCTGCTGCTGCTACTGCAACTATTGCTTTTGCTACTACTACTACCACTACTACAACAAAAGCTACTGCTACAACTACTACAAGTCCTATAGCTAGTACTGCTACTGCTACTACAACTACTACTACTCATACCACAACGACTACTACAACAACTACTAAAACTACTACCGCTGCTGTTGCTACTACTGTGACTACTACTGCTTCTCCGACTATACCGCTGCTGCAAATACTACTACTTCAAATAATACTATCATCGCTACTACTACTACTTCTATTACCAGTATTACTACAACTGCTTCTATTACTACTACTACTACTGCTACTACCACCACCACCACCACTACTACTATTTCTAGTTTTATTACTACTTCTGCTACTACTGTTGCTGCTACTTCTACTATGACTACTACTACTGCCTCTACTGCTGCTTTGGTTCCTACTGCTACTACTGCCACTACAACTTGTACTGCTATAACAACCACTACCACTACCACTACCTCTACTACGACAGCTACTGTCGCTACAATGACAACAAGAACTACTACTTCTACTACTGTGACTACTGCCACTAGTGCTACCACTAATTTGATATCGATAAAATAACTACTACTACTACTAGTACATCAACTACTACTGCTACTACTGATACAACAACAACTACTACTACCACTGCTACAACTACTGTTACTATAACTGCTACTCGTGCTACTATTAGTACCACTACTACTACTCCCGATACTACTACTACTACTACTACTACTGTTGTTACTGCTGCTGCTACTGCTACTACTACAACTACTACTTCCTCTACTACTACTACTGCTGCTACAACTACTATACTACTATAACTGCTTCTACACTACTACTACTACTATTGCTCATACTACTGTTACTACTACTACTTTTGCTACTACAATTACTACTACTTGTGCTTCAACAACTACTTCTGCTAGTACTTCAATAACTACTACTACTGATACTACTACTCATTCACCTACTACTACTACTTCTACTTGTACTACTACTACTTCTGCAACTACTGCTACTACTACCATTACTTCTACTCTTACTGCTACTGCTACTACAACTACTACTACTACCGCTACTACTTTCACTGCTACTTCTACTCCTACTATTACTACTACTATGCTACTATGACTACTATTACTACTACTACTCTACTACTACTACTCCACCTGCCACTACTACAACAACTACTGCTACTACTTCTACTATGACTCCTAAAACTACTCACACAACTACTTCTACTACTACTACTCGTATTACTACTACTAGTAGTAGTAGGAGTAGTATTAGGGGGTGGAGTTGGCGTAGGAGTAATAGTAGTAGTAGTAGTAGTAGTATTAGTAGTAGTAGTAGTAGTACTAGTTGTAGTAGTAGTAGTAATAGTAGCAGTAGTAGTAGTATCCATTGTAGTAGTAGCGAGAGCAGCAGTAGCAGTAGTAGTACAAGTCATAGTTGTAGTAGTTGTAGTAGTTGTTGTAGTAGTAGCAGGAGTAGTAGTAGGAGCTGAAGTAGTAGCAGTAGTTGTAGTAGTTATAGTAGTAGTAGTAGTAGTAGTAGTAGCAACCGCAACATTAGAATTAGTAGTAGTAGGTGTAGGCATAGTAGTTTTAGTAGTAGTAGTAGTAGAAGTCCTAATAGGAGTAGCATAAGCTGTAGGAGTTGCTGTTGTGGTACTAGTAGTAGTAGGAGTAGGAGTAGCAATAGTAGTAGCAGTATTAGTCATAGTAATAGCAGTAGTAATAATAGTAGTAGTACTAGTAGTACTAGTAGTAGGAGAAGTAGTAATACTAGTAGTAGTAGTAGTATTAGTAGAAGTAGGAGTAGCACTAGCAGAACTACTACTAGGAGTAGAAGGAGTAGCTGGAGCTGGAGCAGCAGTAGTTGTAGTAGTCATAGTTATGGTAGTAGTAGCAGTAGTTGTTGAAGTTGCAGCGGTAGTAGTAGTAGTAGTAGTAGTAGTAGTAGTAGTAGTAGTAGCAGCAACAGCATTCATAGTAGTAGTAGTAATAGTAGTAATAGTAATAGTAGTAGTAGCAGCAGTAGTAGTTACAGAAGTAGTACTTGGAGTGGTAGTATTTGTAGTCATGGTAGCCATAATAGTAGTATTAGTTGTGGTAGTAGAAGCAGTGGTACCAGCAGCAGTAGTGAAATTATTTGAAGTCGTAGTATTGGTAACAGTAGTAGTAGTAGTAGTCGTAGTAGTTGCTACTATTTCTGCTACTACTACTACTACTACTACGACTACTACTACTACTACTGCTACTACTACTACGAGGACTTTTGCTCCCACAGCTACTACTACTACTACTAATGCTATTGCCACTAGTGCTAGGACGGCTCCTGCTGCTCCTACTGCCACTAATGCTACTATTAGTACTCCTACTGGCAATACTACTACTACTACTACTACTACTAATGCCACTACTGCTACTATTGCAACAACTATCGCTACTACCGCTACAACTACCGCTACTACTACTACTGCCACTACTGCTACTTCTGCTACTACGACAACTGCCATTACTATAGTAGAGGTAGTAATACAACTACTATTACAGCTACAACTACTACTACTGCTGCTACTACTAGTACTTCCACTACAATATCTACTACTATAACTACTACAACTCCTACTCCTACTACTGATACTACTAGTACTCCAACTACTAGTACTACTACTACTAAAAATCCTACTACTACTCCTACTATTACTCCTAGTACTATAAATACTACTACTACTTCAACAACAACAACAACTAATATTATTATTAGTATACTACTACTCCTACTACAAATACTATAACTCCCACTACTACTACTGCCACTAACAATCCTACTACTACTACTACTACTACTACTACTACTACTATTACGACTTTTAATACTCCTAACAGTCCTACAACTTCAAATACTACTCCTACTACTACTACTACTACTACTACTACTACTACTGCTGCTGCTGCTACTACTACTACTACTACACATCTACTCTGACTACTACTACTACTACTACTACTACTATCGGAACAACTACTATTACTACTACTCCAACAGCTACTACTGCTCCTTCAACTACTTCTACTACTCCTACTCGTACTAATACTTCGACTCGAAACAACTACTACTAGTGCTACTTCTACTACTACTTCTACTACTGCTACTACCACTATTATAACCACTACTACTACTATTACTACTGCTACAGCTACTGCTATCTCTAGTACTACTTCTACTACTACTGCTGCTATTACTCTAGCTATAGCTACTACTACTGCTACTACTGCTCCTACCCAAACTCCTTCTGCTACTACTACTCCTCCTACTACTACAACCCCTACTCCAACTACTACAACTCCTAGTACTGCCCCAACTCCAACTCCTACTACTATTTCAACTACTACTACTCTGCTGCTATAATTACAACTACTAACACAACAACAACAATAACAACAACAACAATAAGAACAACAACAACTACAACTATTACTAGTACTACGACTGGTACTACTACTACTACTACTACCATTACTACTAATACAACTAATACTACTCGTACTCCGACTTCTACTACTGCTACTACTACTACACCTACTAGTACTGCTACTACTTCTCCTAATCCAACTCCTACTGCAACTTCTACTCCTACTACTACTATGCCTACTCCAACTACTACTATGCCTAGTACAACTCCTACTCCAACTCCTACCAATACTACTGCTACTACTACTACCACTACTATAACAATAATAATAACAACAACTACTATAATTACTACTACCACTACTACTAATACTACCACTACTACTATTACTAGCATAACTTCTATACTAGCCCAATTGCTACTACTACAACTCCTACTACTACTGCTAATAACATTAACACTGCTACTACTACTACTACTACTACGACTACTACTACTGTTTTGCTGCTACTACTACTGGTACTACGCCTACTACTCCTAACCCACCTACAACTTCTGCGACTACATACTACTCCTAACACTCCTACAACTTCTCTGACTACAACTGCTACTACTACAACTCCTACTACTTCTACTGCTGCTGCTACTGCTCCTACTACTATGACTACTACTACTATTATGACTACTTCTACTACTACTACTCTTACCATTCCAACTACCACTACCACTATCTGTACTAATACTACCACTACAAACACTCCTACTTCTAATACTACTTCCACTACTACTACTTTTGCTGCTGCTTCCACTACTACTACTATTACTCTTGCTACGAATACTACCATTGCTACTTTTACTAATACTACTACTAATGCTACTACTACTACAACTTCTACTACTGCAACTACTGCTACTATTGGTACTAGGACTTGTAGTAGGAGTAGTGGGAGTAGTAATAGTAGTCATAGCTATGGGAGAAGTAGTACTTATAGTAATAATAGTAAAAGTAGTAGTAGTGGTAGTAGTAGTAGTAGTAGCAGCAGTAGAAGTAGTAGTAGTAGTCGTAGTAGTAGTAGTAGTAGTAGTAGTTAGTAGTAGTAGAGGTAGTAGAAGTAGTAGTAGGAGTAGTAGTGGTAGTAGTCTTTGTAGTAGTAGTTAGTAGTAGTAGCAGTAGTAGTAGTTGTTGTAGCAGTAGTAGGAGTAGCAGAAGTAGCAGCAAAGAAGTAGTAGCAGCAGCAGTACTAGCAGTAGTAGTAGCAATAGTAGTAACAGTTCCAGTAGTAGAAGCAACATCAGCGGTGGTGGTAGTACTAGTAGTAGTGCTAGAAGTAGCCGAGTAGTAGTAGTAATAGTAACACTAGTAGTAGTATTAGCTATAGTAGTAGTAGTAGTAGCTACAGTTTTAGTAGTAGTTGTTGTAGTAGCAGTGGTAATAGTGGTAGTAGTAGCAATCATAGTAGTAGTAGTAGTGTTAGTAGTTGTAGTTGTAGTAGAAGTTGCAGCAGCACTCATAGTCGTGGTTATTGTCGCAGCATCAGTCATACCGGTAGCTGTAGTAATAATAGTAGCTGTATTAGTAATAGTCGCAAAAGTAGCAGCAGCATTGGCAGTAGTAGCAGCAGTAGTACTAGTGGAAATAGAAGTTGTAGTAGTAGAAGTAGTAATAGAAGTAATAGCAGTAGCAATAGAAGTAATAGTAGTAGTTGTAGTAATAGTAGTAGTAGTCGTAGTAATAGTAGTAGTATTAGTAGTAGTAGTAGTTGAAATAATAGTAGTTGTATTAATTGTAGTAGTAGTAATAGTGGTAGTACCATTAGCAATAGTAGTAGTTTTGGTAGGTGTATTATGAGTAGTAGTAGTAGCAGTAGTAACAGGAGTAATAGTTGCGGCAGAATTAGGAGTAGCAGTAGTAGTACTACTGCTATGACTATTGCTGTGACTACTACTACAGCTATGATTGCTGTGGGTATTTCTTCTACTGCTACTACTACAACAACAACTACTATAAATACTGCTTTTATTACTACTATGACTACTACAACTACTACTACTACGTAGGTACTACTACTACCACTACCAACACTACTACTAATGTTAATACTACTATTGCTACTTCTACTATAGCTACCATGACTACTAGAACTATTACTACAACCACTACTACTGCTTCTGTGCTGCTGCTACTGCAACAACTAATACTATTACTGCTACTATTACTACTACTTCCAGTGCTACTACTTCTGCTACTACTACAACTACTTCTACTACTACTACAACTACTACTACCAAATATACGACTACTATGGCTACTATTGATATTGCTACTACTACTACTACTATACCAACTACTGCTACTACTATTTACTACTACTACTACTTCTACAACTTCTACTACTACTACTACTACTACTACTGTAACTATTGTTGTTACTACTACTGCTGCTACTACTATTACTACTTTTACAGCAGCTGCTACTACCACTACTACTATAATCACTGCTGCTACTACTTCTGCTTCCCCTTCTTCTTCTTCCACTTCTACTTCTAATACTACTACTCCTATTATAACTACTACTTCTACAGCTGTTGTTGCTGCTACTACCGCTACTAGCATTACTACAACAACATCTATTACTAGTACAACTGCTAATGCTACAACTGCTATTGCTACTATTAATACTACCATTACTAAGACTACTACTACTACGACTGCTGCTGCTACTGTTGTTGTTGTTACTACTACTACTACTACTATAGTTGCTGTCGCTAATACAACTACCACTGCTACAAATGCTACGGCTACTGCTACTACTACTACTACTACTGTTACTGCTAATGCTCCTCCTGCTATTGTTGTTGTTGTTGCTGTTGCTGCTACTACTACCCCTGCCTCTGCTAAAACTACTGCTTCTCCTACTACTGCCACCACTAATGCTGCTGCTTCTACTACTTCAACTACTAGTACTACTTGTACTACTTTTGCTGCTACTACTACTACTACTACTACTACTATTGCGATTACTACTACTCCTCCTATTGCTACAACTACAACTACAACTTCTACTACTAATACTACTATTGCTACTACTACAAGCACTCCTACTGCTACTTCAACTGCTCCTACTAATACTACTACTACGACTACTACTACTACTACTACTACTACTGCTACCACTACTACTACTACCACTATTGCAGTTGCAACTACTACTACTACTATTACACCTATTACTATTATGACTACTACTAATATTATGACTGCTTTTGCAATAAGTAGTTCGACTACTATTACTACTACAACCACAACTATGACTACTACTACTCCTACTACGGCAATTACTACAGTTATTGCTACTACTATTGCAACTACCACTACTGCTACTACTACTGCTGCCACTACTACAACTACTACTCTTGTTACTGCTACTACTTCTACAATTAACGCTATAACAGCTACTATTTTAAATTATACTCCTATGACTCCTACTACAACTACTTCTATTACAACTTGTACTACTACGACCACTTCTCCGTTACTACCCCTACCCCTACACCACCTCTTATTACAACAATAACTACTACTACTACTTGTACCATAACTCCTATTGCTACTACTACTACACCCACTTCTATTACTACTACTACTACTACTACTACTACTACTACTACTTCTACTACTACTACAACTACCACTACCAATACTCCTACCACAACAACTACTTGTACTTGAACTACTACTATTACTACTACAATAATAACAACAACTACTGCTACTACTAATACTAGTACTACTACTACAACTACTACTACATCAAGTACTTCTGCAGTTACTATTACTACTACTACTACTACATCAACTACTTCTATAGTTACTACTACTACTACTACTATTGGTACTACTACATCAAGTACTTCAATGGTTACTACTACTATTACTACTACTACATCAATTACTTCTACGGTTACTACTACTACTACTGCTACTACTACTACTACATCAAGTACTTGTACGGTTACTACTACTACTACTACAACTACCACTCCTGTTATTACTACTGCTTCTACAATTAATCGTACTACAACTACTATTTCAATTTATACTCCTATGACTCCTACTACTACCACTGGTACTACTACTTGTACTACTACCGAAACTTCTCCTATTACTACCCTTACCCCTGCACCAACTCCTATTACAATTGGTACTACTACTACTACTTGTACCATGACTCCTACTGCTACTACTACCAGTCCTACTTCTATTACTGCAACTACTACTACTACTACTCCTACTACTACTACTACTTCCGCTACTAGTACTCCTACCACAACAACTACTAGTACTTCAACTGCTACTACTACTACTACCACTACCACTACTACTACTACTACTACAATAACAACAACTACTACAACTAGTACTAGTACTAGTACTACAACTATTACTACATCAATTACTTCTACGGTTACTACTACTACTACTACTACTACTACTACTACTACATCAAGTACTTCTACGGTTACTACTACTACTACTGCTCCTACTACTACTCCTACTACTACTACTACTGCTCCTACTACTACTCCTACCACAACAACTACAACTATTACACCTTCCACTACAACTACTCATACTACTACTGCTTCTACTCGTAATGCTACTACTACTACTGCTACAACTGCTAGTTCTACTATTACTGCTACTACAGCGGCTACATCCGTCTCTACTTCTACTACTACCACTACTACTCCTACTACTACAACAGCTACTAGTACTACCACTATGCCGACTACAACCCCTGCTGCTAGACCAGCTCCTATTACAACAACTACTACTAGTACTACTACTACTATTACTACTACTTGTACTACTACTACTACTACTATAACTACTACAGCAACAACTTATAGTACTACTACTACTATTACAACTACTACTATTACTACTACTACTAGTAATGCTATTACTTCAATTACTACAATAGCTATAGTAACTACTGCTACTGCTGCGACTGTAACTCATACTACTCCTACTACTACTCGTACTTCAATTACTACTACAACAACTACCACTACAACTACTACTAGTACTTCTATTGCAACTACTACTAGTGGTTCAACTATCTCTACAACAACAACTACTATTACTACAGCAACAACAAAAACAACTACGACTACCACTACTGCTACTATTTCCACTTCGAGTTGTACCACAGCTACTGCTACTGCTCCTACTACTGCTACTACTTCTCCTAACCAGACTCATACTGCTACTACTACTCCTACTACTACTACTACCCCTACACCAATTATAACTATGCCTAGTTCTACTCCTACTCTAACTCCTACTACTACTATTGCTGCTAATACTACCACTAATACAACAACAACAACAACAACTACTACTACAATTACTGCTGCTACTACTACTACTACTACTACTACTACTACTACTACTACTACTACTACTACTACAACTTCTACAGTAGTACAGTTGCTACTACTACTCCTCCTACTACTACTAATAATAACCCCAACACTAATACAACTACTACTAGTAATACTAACATGCCTACTACTTCTTCTACTACTACTGCTACTGCTACTACTCCTACTCCTCCTACTACTACTACTCCTAACCCTCCAAGAAATTTTGCGACTACATACTACTCCTAGCACTCCTACAACTTCTATGACTATAACTCCACCTCCTCCTACCACTACTGCTGCTGCAGCTACTGCTATTACCGCGACTACCACTACTGCTACTGCAGCTACTGCTATTACCGTGACTACCACTACTTTTATGACTAATCGTATTATGACTACTACTACTACTACTACTACTACTACTAGTACAAATATTACCACTCCAAACTCTCCTACCATTGCTACTACTACTAGTACTGCTATTGTTGGTACGAATACTACTATTGTTGCTGCTGCCCATACTACTGCTACTACCTATGCTACTAGTCTTGCTACTGCTACTAATACTACTACTACTACTACTACTACTACTACTACTACTACTACTACTACTACTACTACTACTTCATCTTGTTCTTCTTCTACTACTACAGCTACTGCTATAATTACTATACAACAGCTGCAACTACTATTACTTGAACAACTTCTACTCCTAAAACTACTACTATTGCTACTTTTACTGCTCCTGCTACTACTACTCCAACTACTGCTGCAATGACTACTACTACTACTACTACTACTACTACTATGAATACTACTACTACAATGAATACAACAACAACTACTGCTACTACTACTTCTACAACTTTAACTACTACTACTACTGAACTACTACTACTATTACTACTACAATTATTATTACTGCTACTACTACTGCTACTACTCCTACTATGCACTACTACTACTACTGCTATTGCTACTACTACTACTATTATTA
Source organism: Trichopus zeylanicus subsp. travancoricus (assembly GCA_005019695.1). Taxonomy (NCBI): domain Eukaryota; kingdom Viridiplantae; phylum Streptophyta; class Magnoliopsida; order Dioscoreales; family Dioscoreaceae; genus Trichopus; species Trichopus zeylanicus. Next base: position 20,681 of record RXID01022521.1, read on the forward strand.
TTGCTGCTGCTACTACTACTCCTACTACTTCTACTACTACTAGAACTATTGATACAGTTACTACTACTATTGCTATTACTACTTCTACTACTATAATAATAATAACAACAACAACTACTACTACTATTTGTAATACCACTATTACTACTACTGCTGTTGCTGTTGCTGATGCTGCTGCTGCTACTACCACTATTGCTACTACTATTACTATTGCTATTGCTACAACAACTATAACTATTGCTACTACTAATACTACTACTACCACTACTTTTACTCGAACTCCCATTCCTAAAACTACTCCTATTACTACTCTAATACTATTACTACTACAACTACTAGTAGTAGCAGTAGTAGTAGCAGTTGTGGTATTAATTGTAGTAGTTTTTATAGTATTAGTAGTAGTAGTAGGAGTTGTAGTAGGAGTGGTCGGAGTAGTAGTTGTAGTAGCAGTAGCAGTCATAGCAGTAGTAGGCATGGTAGTAGTAGCAGTAATAGTTGAAGCAGCAAGAGTAGTAGCTATAGTAGGAAAAATAGTAGTAGTAGCAATCGCAGCTGTAGTAGCAGTACTAGTAGTAACAGTAATAGTAGAAGTAGCAATAGGAGAAGTAGTAATAGTAGAAGCAGCAGTAGCAGTAGTAGTAGTAGCAGTAGAAATAAAAGTAGTGTAGCAGTAGTAGTAGTTATAGGAGAAGCCATAGTAGTAGTAGCGATAGAAGTAGCAGTAGTTGTAGTAGAAAGAGAAATAGTTAGAGTAGCAGTAGCAGCAGTAGTGGTAGTAGTAGTAGCAGTAGTAGCAGTATTAGTTGTTGTAGTTGTGTAGTAGTAGCAGTAGTAATTGTAGTAGTGGCAGTTATTGTAGTGCTACTAGTAGTAGCAGTAGTTGTGGCAGTAGTAATAGTAGTAGCTGTAGTACTTGCAAAACAAGAAGTAGAAGTGGTAGTAGTAGTAGTAGTACAAGTAATTGTAGAAGTAGTACTACTAGTAGCAGTAGTAGTAATAGTAGCAACAGCAGCAGCAGCAGCAGCAGCAGTAGTAGTAGTAGTAGTAGTAGTATCAGTAGTAGTAGTAGCAGTATAAGTAGTTGTAGTAGCAATAGTAGCAGAAGCATAAGCACTAATAGCAGTAGTAATAAAAGTAGTAGTAGTAGTAGAAGTAGTAGTAGGAGATGTAGTAGTAGTAGTAGTAATAGTAGTAGCAGTAGTTGTAGTAGTATGGCAAGTAGTTGGAGTAGCAATAACAGTAGTAGTTGTTGTTGTTGTAGTAGGAGAAGTGCAGTAGTAGTGGTTGTGGTAGTAGTAGTAGTAGCAGCATCAGTAGTAGTTGTTGTTGTAGTATAAGCAGTAGCAGAAGTTGTAGTAGTAGTAGTAGTAGTAGTAACAGTAGTAGTTGCAGTAGTAGTAGAAGAAGTAGTAGTAGTAGTATTCGCAGTAGAAGTAGTTGTAGAAATTGTACTATTAGCAGCAATAGTAGTAAATGTAATAGTAGTAGTAGTAGTTGTTGTTATTGTTGTAGCAGCAGTAGTAGTAGTAGAAGTAGTAGTAGTAGTAGTAGTATTAGTAGTTATAGTAGTAGCAGCAACAGCAGCAGCAATAGTAGTAGTTGTATCAGCAGTAGTAGTAGCAGTTGTATCAGCAGTAGTAGCAGTTGTAGCAGAAGTAGCTATGTTATTTATAGTAATTACGGCAGTAGTGGTAGTAGCTACTGCTGTAGAAGCAGTAGCAGTAGCAGTAGTAGTTGTATTAGTAGTAGTACTAACAACAGTTGTGGTACTAGTAGCAATAGTTGCTACAATAGTAGCAGTAGTAGTGGTAGTAGTAGCAGTAGTTGCAATTGTAGTAAATGTAATAGTAGTAATAGTAGTAGCAATAGCAGTAGCAGCAGTAGTAGTAGTAGGTAGTAGTTGTAGTGCTACTAGCAGTATTAGTAGCAGTAGTAGGAGTAGCAGAAATTGTTGCTGTAGAAGTAGTAGCAAATTACTAGTAGTAGTTGTAATAGTAGTAGCAACAATAGTAGAAGTAGTTGGAGTAGTAGCAGCAGCATTAGTAGTAATAGTAGTAGATGTAGTAATAGTAGTAGTAATAGTAGTAGTAGTAGTATATTAGTAGTACTAGAAGTAGCCGTAATAGTAGTACTAGTAGTACTAGTAGTAGTGGAAGTAACAGTTGTAGTAGTATTAGCAGTAGTCATAGTAGTAGCCGAAGTAGTAATAGTAACAGTAGTAGTAGTAGTAGTAATAGTAGTAGTTGTAGCAGTCGCAGTAGTTGTTGAATGGTAGTAGTTGTAGTAGTAGTAGAAGTTGTAGTAGCACTCATAGCCATGGTAGTACTAGAAGTAGCCGTAGTAGTAGTACTAGTAGTACTAGTAGTAGTATTAGCAGTAGTCGTAGTAGTAGCCGTAGTAGTAATCGTAACAGTAGTAGTAGTAGTAGTAGTAGTAATAGTAGCAGTTGTAGCAATCACACTAGTTGTTGAATGGTAGTAGTTGTAGTAGTAGTAGAAGTTGTAGAAGCACTCATAGCCATGGTAGTAGTCACCGCAGCACGTATAGCAGTAGTAGTAGCAAAAATAGTTGCAACATTAGTAATAGTACTAGTAACACCAGCCACATTAGCACTAGCAGCAGCTGTAGTAGTACAAATAGAAGAAGTAGTAGCAGCAGTAGTAGTAATATTAGTAGTAGTAGTAGTAGTAGTAGTAGTAGTAGTAGCAGTAGTAGCATCAGTTGAAATAATAGTGGTAGTATTAATTGTACTAGTAGCAGTAATCATAGTAGTACTATTTGCAATACTAGTAGTTTTGGTGGGTGTACTACTAGTAGTGGTAGTAGCAAAAGTAGTAGTAGTAGCAGTAGTTGTAGGAGAAGTAGTAGTAGTAGTTGCTATTGTTGTAGGAGAAGAAGTAGTAGTAGTAGTAGTTGCAGTAGAAGTAGTTGTAGAAGTAGTAGTAGTAGTAGTAGTTGAAGTAGTAGCAGGAGCTGTTGCTGTAATAGTAGTAGTAATAGTATTAGTAGTTGCAGCAGGAGCAGAAGCAGCAGCAGTAGTAATAGTAGTTGAAGCTGTAGCAGTAGTAGTAGCAGTTGTAGTCGCAGTAGTAGTAGCAGTTGTAGCAGTACTAGAAGTAGTAGTGGTAGTAGTAGTAATTATAGAAGTAGGGGTAGTAGCTGCGGCTGTAGAAGCAGTAGTAATAGTAGTTGTAGTAGTATTACTAGTTCTCGTAACTGCAGTAGTGGTGGTAGTAGCAGTAGTTGTTGCAATAGTACCAGCAGTAGTGGCAGTAGTAATAGTAATTGTAATTGTAGTAATAGTAGTAGTAGTAGCTGTAGTAGTAGTAGTCTTAGTAATAGTAGTAGTATTTGTAGCAGCAGCAGTTGTAGTTGTAGTAAGTTGTTGTAGTGGCAGTGACATTATTAGTAGCAGTAGTAGGTGCAACCAAAGTAGTAGCAGTAGTACTAGTTGTAGTAGTAGCAGTAGTTGTACCAATAGTAGCAACATTTGCAGTAGTAGTAGTAGTAGTAGTTGTTGTTGTTGTTGTTGTTATAGCATCAGCAACAGTAGTAGTAGTAGTCATAGCAGTAGTAATAGTAGTAGTAGAAGTAGCCGCAGTAGTAGTACAACTTAGAGTAGTAGTAGTACAAGTAGTAGTAGTAGTAGTAATAGTAGTAACAATTGTAATAGTATTAGCAGCAGTAGTAATAGTAGCCACAATAGTAGTAGTAGTAGTAGTATTAGTAGTAGTAATAGCAATAGTAATACAAGTAGTAGTAGTAGTCGTAGTAGTAGTTATAGTGGTAGTAGTTGTAGTAGAAGTAGAAGTCGTTATAGCACTTGTAGCCGTGGTAGTAGTCATAGCAGCAATCGTAGCAGTAGCAATAATATAAACAACATTAGTAATAGTAGCCGTAGCAGCAGCAGCATTAGCTGTAGCTGTAGCAGTAGTAGTACCAATAGAAGTAGAGGTAGTAGTATTAGTAGTAATAGTAGCAATAATAGTAGTAGTAGTAGTAGTAGTAGTAGCAGTAGTTGAAATAATAGTAGTAGTATTAATTGTAGTAGTAGTAGTAATCGTAGTAGTACTATTAGTAAAAGTAGTAGCTTTGGTAGGTGTATTATGAGTAGTAGTAGCAGGAGAAGTAGTAGTAGTGCTAGAACTACTAGTAGTAGTAGCAGCAGAAGTAGTATCTATAGTAGTAGCAGTAGACCTAGTAGCATTAGTAGTAGCAGAAATAGTAGTACTTTAACTACGAATGTTGCTACAACTGCTTCTATGGCTACGAATGTTGCTACTACTTCTACTACTACAACAACTACTACTTCTACATACTACTACTACTACTACTTCTTCAACAACAACAACAACAACAACAACAACAACAACAACTACTACTACTACTACGTGGGTACTAGCACTACTACTGCCAATACTACTACTAATATTACCACTACTACTGCTACTTCTACTACTACTACTACTACTATTGCTACTACTATTACTACAACCACTACTACTACTATTACTCCTACTGTTACTACAACTACTACTACTGTTACTGTTACTAATGCTATTAGTACTACTTCTACTACTTTCATTGCTACTACTTCTGCTACAGCTATGACTATTACTATAACCACTACTACTACTACTGCTGTGACTGTCGCTGCTGCTGCTGTTGCTATTGTTCTTGTTGTTGCTACGACTACTACCACATCTTCTGCTTCTACTACTGCTTCTATTACTGCTACAACTACTAATAATACTGCTTCGACTACTTCCACAACAAGTACTATTGGCACTACATTTGTTGCTACTACTACTATTACTGCTGCGGCTACTACTACTACTCCTACTGCTACTACTACTACTCCTATTGCTGCTACTACTATAACTTTTGCTACTACTACTACTGATGCTTCTTCTACTACTACCGTTGCTACTACTAGAAGCACTTATTCTGCTACTAGTACTACTCCAACTGATACTATTACTACTACTACTACTACTGCTACGACTTCTACTACTACTACAACAACTGCTACTACCACTACTTCTATTATACCAATACTGCTACTACTGCTACTACTAATACCTTGACAACCACTGCTGCTGCTACTACTACTACACTACTACTACCACTTCTACAACTAGCACTGCTACTACTCCAATAAATACCACTATTACAACTATTAATACTACTAATTCTACGTCTACAACTACTACAAGTACAACTACTATGACTACTACTACTACAAGTACTACTACTGCTACTATGACTACTGCTACTACTATGACTACTACTATAACTACAAGTACAACTACTATGACTACTGCTACTACTACTTCTACAAGTACAACTGTTACTACTAATACTAATGTTAGAACAACGACTACTACTACCACTACTACTAACTCTACGATTATAGCTACTATTGCTAATACTGCTGCTGCTTCTACTATAACTACTACCAGTACTACTACCACAACTTTGCTACTTTTGCCTCTGCTACTACTACTATTGCTACAAATAATACTACTGCTACTGCTACTACTGCTATTTCTACTACTATTACTACAAGTGCTACTACTACTACTACCTCACCTACTACTACTGGAATTGCTGCACTTCTGCTACAACTTGTACTGCTGCTACAACTACTACTACTGCTATTATTATTGCTGCTACTGCTACAACTTGTACTATTTCTATTATTATTGCTGCTACTGCTACTAATAAAACAACTACTACTCCTACTACAACTACTACAACTATTACAATTACATCTCCAACTTCTACTACTACTACAACTACTACTATAGCTACTACTACCGCTACTGCTGTTGCGACTACTACTGTTGCAATGGCTACTACTACTACTACTACTACAATGGCTACTACTACTACTACTACAATGGCAACTACTACTACAACTACAATGGATACTACTGCTACTTCTGCTACCACTACTAATGTCGCAGCTACTACTACTACTTATTATACTACAACTGCTCCTACTGCAACTTGCACCACTTAAACTACTATCACTACTACTAGTACTACTAGTACAAGTACTACTACTACTAATACAACAACTACTACTATTACCAGGACTACCATTACTACAATTGCTACTTCGGTAACTACTACTACTGGGACTACTTCTACTCCAGCTACTACCACTGCTCCTTCTACTACTACAACTGTTACTACCACAATGACTACTACTACTGCAGCTGCTACTACTACTACTACTGCTATAACAACAACAACACTTGCAACTACTGCTACTTTTACTACTACTATTACTACAGCCGCTACTACTTCTACTACTACTGCAGCTGCTAGTACTACAACTGCTTCTACAACTACTAAAACTGCAACTGCTTCTACGACTACTACTACCACTACTACTAATTGTTCTTCTTCTTCTACTACTACTGCTACTACTGCTACTACTACTACCAATACTAATATACTACTACTACTACTACTACTACTACTACTACTACTACTCCTCCTCTTACTACTAATACTATTTTTGCAATAATGCTGCGGCTGTTGCATCTATTACTACTGCAACTGCTATGACTACTACCACTATTACTACGACTACTGCTACTACTACTATTCCTATTCCTACTTCTACTACTACTCCTACTCCTACACCTACTTCTACTACTTCCATTACTACTTTAACAACAACTTCTACTACTAGTAGACTTCCTTCAACTCCTATTGCTACTTCTAATCCAACTACTAATACTAATACTCCTACTATTACAACACCTAATACTACTACTCCTACTCCTAATACTACTCATACTGCTCCTCCTTAAACTACTACTACTACTAGTACTATTGCTGCTATAGCGACTATCGCTACTACCACAACTACTACTACTAGTACTACAACAACAACAACAACAACAACAACAACAACAACTACTACTACTACTACTACTACTACAACTATTGCTAGTACTACTACTACTACTACTCTGACTCCTACTTCTACTACTATTACTCCTATTCCTACACCTACTCCTACTACTTCCACTACTACTTCTATAGCTACTTTTACTACTACTACTACTACAACTACTACTATTGCTGCCACTACTACTACTACAGATACATCTTCAACCACCACTACTACTGCTACAACTATTACTGGTGCTACTCTAGCTATTGCTGTTACTACTGCATAGCTACGACTACTATTACTACTACTACTACTGCTGCTGCTACTACTGTTATTGCTACTATGACTACTACAACTACTACTATTGCTACTATTACAACTACTCCTTCTCATGTTATTGCTACTACAATTATTGCAACTACTATGACTGCTGCTATTCCTACTACAACTGCTACTACTATTATGGCTACTGCTACTACTCCTTCTCCTCCTACTACTACTAATACTACTACAACTATAACTATTGCTACTGCTGCCATTACTACTTCTGCTACACCTTCGACTACTTTTACGACTATTATTACTACTGCTACCGCTACTACTTCTACTATTATTACTACTACTACTACTAATACTGCTACTATTAGTTTTACCAATGATACTCGGACTACTTTTGCTATTGCTGCTATTTCTACTACTACTACTACTACAGCTGATACTCCTGCTACTATTGCTATTGCTCCAACTGCTACTTCTGCTTCTTCAAATACTACTGCTACATCTGCTACTGCTGCTACTACTACTATTAATACTTCTGCGACTACCAATACTTATTCTACTTCTACTACTGTACTACTAAAACTACTACTACTAATACTTTTCCAACTACAACTACCCCTATGGCTGCTGCTACTACTCGTACTTTTGCTGTTCCTACTACTACTACTACCATAGCTATTGCTACTACTTCTCCTGCTTCTTTGGATACAGCTACAACTCTTGCTACTTTCGCTACTACTGCTACTACTACTACTGCTAGTACTGATATTACTACTACTGCAACTACTACTACTACTACTACTTGCCAAACTGCTACTACTACAACTACTACGATAACAACTACTACAACTACTACTACTATTACTACTCTTGCTGCTATTGTTACTAGAACTGTTAGCACTGCTACTTCTCCAGCTACTACTACTTCTGCTACTACCACTACTACTACTATTACTTCTCCTACTACTACTACTAATGCTACTACTACTACTTCTACGACTACTACTGTTACTGCTACTACTACTACTCCTACAACTACTACTGCTACAACTATTGCTGCTACTACTATTGCGACTACTACAACTACAACTACAGCTACTACTTCTACTGCTACTGCTGCTACTACTACTCCAACTACAACTACTTTTGTTACTACTACTACTTTTATTACTACTACTATTGCAATTGCTACAACGTTTACTACTACTATTGCAAATACCAGTACTACTACGACTGCTACTAACGCTACAACAGCTACTACTGCTACAACAACTACTAATACTATTACTACTACTTTGACTGCAACTGCCTCTGTTGCTACTACAACAACTACTACTGCTACTACTACTACTACGCCTATTACTACTACTACTACTATAGCTACTACGGCTCCTACTCTGACTATTACTACAAGTACTACTACTATTACTTCTGCCACAACTACTACTTCTACTACTACTACTACTACTACTACTACTACTACTATTGCTACTACTACTACTACTGTTGCCACAACGACTATTACTACTACTATTACAACGAAAAATATTGCTATTACTACTATAACTACTACTACTAATACAGCTATCGATACTAATACTACTACTTCTACAACTAATGCCGCTACAACTACTACCACTACTGCAATAATTGCCGCTAGTGCTGCTACTAGCACTAGTACTACTATTACTACTGCTACTTCGACAACCACTGCTACTGCTACTACCACTACTCCTACTATTACTACCACTACAATTGCCACTACTACTACTACAACAACTACTAATATTGCTACTACTGCGTCTAGTCTTACTACTACTAGCACTACTGCAACAACTACAACAATAACTACGTCTACTACAAAAATGACAATAATAACAGCCACTACTCCTTCTACTAGAGGTACCACTTCTCCTACTAGTACTACTACTCCAACAACAACTACTACTACTCCTGTTACTGCTCCTACTACTACTACTGCTTCTACTATTACTACTAATACTACTACTACTTTTGTTGCTGCTATAACAACTACTACTAATACTATTACTACTACTACTATCACAACTACTATTTCTATTATTATTGCTGCTACTGCTACTAATAAAACAACTACTACTCCTACTACAACTACTACAACTATTACAATTACATCTCCAACTTCGACTACTACTACAACTACTACTATAGCTACTACTACCGCTACTACTGTTGGGACTACTACTGTTGCAATGGCTACTACTAGTACTACTACAATGGCTACTACTACTACTACAATGGATACGACTGCTACTTCTGCTACCACTACTAATGTCGCAACTACTACTACTACTTATTATACTACAACTGCTCCTACTGCAACGTGCACCACTTAAACTACTATCACTACTGCTAGTACTACTAGTACAAGTACTACTACTACTAATACGACAACTACTACTATTACAAGGACTACCACTACTACAATTGCTACTTCGGTAACTACTACTATTGGGACTACTTCTAATCCTGCTACTACCACTGCTCCTGCTACTTCTACAACTATTACTACCACCATGACTACTACTACTGCAGCTGCTACTATGGCAACTACTACTACTGCTGCTATGGCTACTATTGCAAGTAATGCAATGACTGTTACTACAACTATTAGTACGACTACAATTACTACTACTACTACTACTACTGATACATCTGCAACAACAACAACTACTACAACAACTATTACTGGTGCTACTTTAGCTACTTTTGTTACTACTGCAATAGCTACTACTACTACTACTGCTACTGCTACAACTACTGCTACTACTACTGCTGCTGCTACTATGATTACTACAACTACTACTATTGCTACTACTACTCCTCCTCATGCTACTGCTACTACAATTACTACAACTGCTACTACTGCTCTATTGCTACTGCTGCTGCTACAACTACTACAACTGCTACTACTACTACACTACTATTACGGCTATTATGACTACTCCTCCTCCTCCTCCTACTAGTACTGCAACCACCACCACCACTACTACTACTACTACTACTATCACTTCTACTACTACTACTACTACTACTACTACTACTACTATACTACTCCTATCACTATTGCTACTACAACAAAAATCACTTATCTCCAAATACTTACTCTAACTACTACTACAAACTATCACTGCTGCTTACTGTTGCTGCTACTACTCTACGACTAGTACCACCTACCACCACCACTTCTAATACTTGTGCTTCCTACTCCTACCCTCCTACCTTCCCCCTATTAGATACTATACTACTACTACTACTAGTAGTACGACAACTACTATTCCCCTACTACTGCTACTCTACTCCGATGACTACTACTACAGCTACAACTACAAACACTTCTACGACTATTACTACAAAGAATAACTCCTACTAACTATACTAGTACCACAACAAAAAACTACTACTAATACAAAAACACACAAAAAACAACCTACTATACGTACTCCTACTACTACAACAGTAACAACAACTACTATTGCTATTGTTGCTGGTGCGACCAGTACTACAACTGCTACTACTACTACTACCAGTACTCCTGCTACTACTTTTGCTACTACTATAATTACTAGTAGTACTATTCCTATTTCAAATACCACTATGACTACCACTACGACTACCCCGCCGGCGAGCTCTACTCTTGCTACTACTACTATGACAACTACTACTATTGCTACTACAACTACTACTACTCCTACTGCTACTAATTTTACAACTATTACTACTCATGCTATTACTACTACTAGTACTTTTACAACTACTACTACTGATACAATGCCTACTACTACTATTGCTGTTGCTCCTACAACTAGTACTACTACAACAATTACGAATACTAGTACCACAATAATAACCACCACTACTACTACTATAACTACTCAGGCTACTGCAACAGCTGCTACTACTACTTCTTCTACTACTACTATTAATAATAATCCTACAACTACTACTACGACCACTACTACTACAACTATGGCTTCTACAACTATTCAAACTACAACAACTACTATGACCACTGCTACCACTACTACTTCCATTACTGTTACTACTGCTACTACTAATTTTATTGCTACTACTGCTACAACAACAACAACTACATCTACACTACTACTACTACTACTACTATTAGTACACCACTACTAGAACTACTACTATTAGCACTAAAACTGCTCCTACAACTACAACAATTACTACTACCAATAGTACTACTACTACTACTACAGCTACAACTACTCCTTCTGCTACTACTACTACTCCTACTACCACTACTACCACTACTACCACTACAACTGCTACTGCTACTACTAATACCACAACAATTATTGCTACTCAAACTGCTTCTGCTACTACAGCTACTACTACTACAACTATAGTCAACCGCTACAACTTCTACTACTACTACTACTACTTCTACTACTACTACTACAATTACAACAATAATAATTACTACTACTACTGCAACTACTATTCCTCCTCCTACTCCTACTCCTATTGTCACTACTATTAATACTATTACTACTAGTACTACGACTCCTAATCCAACCCTAACTACTACTAGTATTCCTACTACTTCTTCTGCCACTACTACTACTACAACGTCTACTACTACTACTACAACTTCTACTACTATTCCTACCCCTACTCCTATTACTACTACTACTACTACTACAACTACTACTTCTCCTACTACTCCTACTATTACTACTAATACAACTACTATTACTATTAGTAGTACAACTACTACAACTACTACTACTAGTACTACTTCTACAACTACAATTGCTACTACTAATACTACTGTTAGAACTACTGCTACTACTACCACGACTACTACCACTGTTTACAGCTACTGTCGCTAATACTGCCACTGCTTCTACAATAACTACTGCTAGTACTCCTACTACAACTTTTGCTACTTCTGCCACTGCTACTACTGCTACTGCTACAAATAATACTACTGCTATTGCTACTATTATTACTACGACTGCTACTACTACTATTACTTCACCTACTACTATTGCAATTGCTGCATTTCTGCTACAACTTGTACTACTACTACAACCATTTCTTCTTCTTCTACTACTACTACAACTACTACGGGTACAGCTACTGCTAGTACTAATGCTTCTACTGCTGCTACTACTACTGTGATTGGTATTATTACTGCTACTGCTACTACTGCTGTTGCTTCTGCTGCTACGCTGCAACTACTTCTGCTGCTAGTAATACTACTATTGCAACTAATGCTGCAGCAACTACTACTACTACAACTATTGTGGCAACTACCACGAATAATACTACTACTTCTGCTACTACTACTGCTACTCCTGCTACTGCTGCTACTGATATTGCTATTGCAGTAACTACTACTGTTACTACTATTAGAATTTCTAGTGCTACTACTATGGGTACTACACAAACTACTACTAGTGTGGCTACTCTGACAACTACTACTACTATGGCAACTACTATCACTGTTACTACTGTTGCTGCTGCTGCTGCTACAAATAATATTGCTACACCTACTTGTACTTCGCCTACTGCTACTTCTTCTTATACTATGACAACTACTATTACTACTACTACAACGACAGTAACTAAGCTTACTAGTCCTAACACTACTACTAATACTGTCCGATGGCTACAGCTGCTGTTGCTACTACTACTGCTACTTTTACTACTACTACTACTACAGCGTCTACTACTACGACTACTACTGTTGCTGCTAGTACTACAACTACTTCTACTACTACTACTACTACAACTGCGTCTACTACTACTACTACTACCACTACTACTAATTGTTCTTCTTCTTCTTCTTCTACTACTACTACTAATACTACTACAACTCCTACTACTACTACTATTGTTGTTGCTGTTGCTGCCACTGCTGCCACGACTACTACTACTGATACCACTACTGATACTACTACTACTACTACTTCTACTGCTACTACAACTATTACTACTTCTACTACTAACTACTACTACAACAACAACTACTACTACTGCTACGACTACTACTATTACTATTACTACTACTACTTCTACTACTACTACTACTAGTACTAATACGACTTCTACTACTACCATTGCTGCAAATAATGCTACAATTATGACTAGTACTGGCACTATTACTGCTACTACTACTACTTTTGCTACTACTAGTGCTACTACTTCTGTCCCCACTACTACAACTACTACCATTGGTACTACAACTGCTACTACTACTGATATTACAACTACTACTCCTACGGCTATTAATGCTACTACTACTATTACTTCTAATACTACTAATATTTCTCCTACAACTATTGCTGTTACAGCTTCTATTACTACTTGAGCTACTACAATTACTACTACTGCAACTACTTCAAATACTACTACTCCAACTTCTGTTGCTAGTACTACTACTACTACTCCAACAACTTCTACTACTACTACTACTACGACTGATACTACTACTACTGCTGCTACTACTACTACTACTACTATTACTACTACTACTACTACTACTACTGCTACTGCTACTACCACTCCAGCTACAACTGCTAATACTTCTACTATGACTACTACTATTACTACTTTACTACTTCTGCTGCTCCTGCTCGTGCTACTACTTCTGTCCACACTATTACAACTACTACCACTGGTACTACAACTGCTACTACTGATATTACAACTACTACTCCTACGGCTATTAATGCTACTACCACTATTACTTCTAATACTACTACTATTTCTCCTACTACTACTGCTGTTACAGCTTCTATTACTACTTGAGCTACTACTATTACTACTACTGCAACTACTTCAAATACTACTACTCCAACTTCTGTTGCTAGTACTACTACTACTACTCCAACAACTTCTACTACTACTACTACTACTGCTGCTGCTGCTGCTACTACTACTACTGCTGCTACTACTACCACTCCAGCTACAACTACTAATACTACTACTATGACTACTACTATTACTACTTTACTACTTCTGCTGCTACTGCTGCTACTACTACAACAACTACTACTACCACTACTAATACTACTACCACTACTGCTACTACTACCACTACTGCTACTACTAGTACTACAACTACGACTCTGACTATTACTACTACTACAACTACTACTACATCTACCACTTCTACAATAACTATTACTACTAGTATTGCAGCTACTACTATTACCGCTGTTACTAGTACTACTAGTACTAGTAGTACTACTACATCTACTAAGACAACTACTCCTATTACTACTATTACTACTGCTGCTCCTACTAGTACTCCTACTCTTACACCTATTGCGACTATAACTACTACTACTTTACTACTGCTACTACTAATACTACTACTACTACAACTACTACAACTTCTACTACTATTACTACAAGTACAATTACTCCTACTCATGCACCAACTCCTACTAAAACTACTACTACTGCTTTAGCTGTTACAACTACTATAGCTATTGCTGCCACTTCTGCTACTACTACTACACCTAGTACTACTGGTACAACTACTACAGCTGCAACTGCTGTTGCCTCTCGTACTACTACTACCAGTACGACTACGACTACAACTACTAAGACTACTACTATTGCTACTGTTGCTACTACTACTAATCCTAATACTCCTACAACAAATACTATGACTACTACTATTATTGTACTACTACTCCTAATACTTCTCTGCCTAACGTTCCTACTACTTCTTCCACTACTCCTACTACTCCAACTAATACTATTATTGCTATTACTCCTACTACTCCTACTACTCCTACTACTACTAGCACTACTACTACTGCTGCTACCACTACTACTACTACTACTACTACTACTACTCTTACTACAACTACTACTATTAGTACTACAATTATTATTTCTATTGCAACAACGACAACTACTACTACTATTACTACTACTGCAACTACTACTACAACTTCTACTACAACTACTACTGCTGCTGCTACTACTACCAATAATACTTTTGCTGCTGCTGCTACTCGTATTAGCACTCGTACTCCTGCACCAACTACAACCACAACTACTACTCCACCTCCTAATGTTTCAAATACAATAGCTACTCCCGCTACTGCTACTATTATGACCCCTACTAGTACTACTACTACTACTTCAACTCTTGCTACTACTCCTATTCCAACTCTAACTCATTGCAGTAGTCCAACTGCTACAACTACTACTATAATTGTAACTACTATAGCTACTACTTCTACAACCGCTACTACAATTGCTATTATTATTGCAACATCTAATACTACTACTACTCCTATTCCTACTACTACTCCTCTTGCTACTACTTACACTATAACTACTACTACTACTGCATCTACTTCAGTTGTGACAACTACGACTACTAGTACTACTTCTGCTACTCCTACTCCTACTCCTTCTACCACAACTACTAGTACTACTACTACTACTCTCGCTACTCCAACCACTACGACTCCTACAACTACTCCTACTCCTAGTCCTACTCCCAATCCTACTACTACTACTACTACTCCTACTACTAGTAATACTACTGCTACGACAACAACTATGACTACCACTACTACTTCTCCTACTCCTACTTCTGCTACTCCTGCTATTACTCCTACTACAACAACTACTACTACTATTACAAATACAACTATTACTACTACTACAACTACTATTATTACAACAATTAGTATTGCTACTACAACTATTACTACTACTTCTATTATTACGACAACTAGTACTACAAGTACTATTACTACTGATACTACTACTACAACAACAACTACTTCTACTTCTGCTACTCCTACTGCTACTACTACTACTACTACTCCTGCTGCTGCTACTATTGCTGCTGCTGCTACTACTACTACAACTACTACTACTACTACTACTACTACTACTACTACTACTACTACTACTACTACTACTACTACTAATAATAATAATAATAATAATAATAATAATAATAATACTAATACTACTACTACTACTACTACTACTACTACTACTACTACTACTACTACTACTACTACTACTACTACTATGACCACTAGTACATGTTGTACTACTACTGCTACTATGACTACTACTACTACTACTATGACCACTAGTACAAGTTCTACTGCTACTACTACCACCATGACTACTATAACTACAACCACTACGACTACTACTACTACTATGACCACTACTATTGCTTCTACCACTACTATAGCTAGTGCAACTATTATGATCACTACTACTTCTACTGCTACTACTACTATTGCTACTGCTACTACTCTTACTACTACTTTTGCTACTACTACACTGCTACTACAACTACTTCTACTAGTACCACTAATACTCCTGCAACTACAATTATTCCCAATAACAGTACTGCTACTACTACACCAAATAATACTACTACAACTCCTTCAACTACTACTACTACTACTACAACTCCTACTACCACTACTTCGATACTTCTAGCACAACTACTACTCCTACTACTATTACTACTACCGCAACTACTGCTGCTTTAACTTGTACTATTACTACTATTACAACTCCGTCTACTAGTACTACTACTAGTACTATTACTACTACCACCACTACTACTAATAGTACTAATACTATTACTACTACTACTACACTGCTACAGTGACTGCTAGCAATAGTACTGCTGCGACTACTGCTATTACCACTACTAATAGTACTACTACTGCGACTCGTACTGCTACTAGTACCACTCGTACTATTACTACTATTGCTACTGTAGCTACTTTCACTACTTCTACTAGTTGTACCACTACTACTAGTACAACTCCTACTACTACTGCTGCTGCTGCTGCTACTACTACTACTATTATTGCTGTCGTTGCTTTTGCTGTAGCTGTTGCTACTACTACTCCTGCTGCTGCTGCTACTACTATTGCTACTACTGCTATTACAACTACTACAACTACTATTAGTACTACTACTACTACTACTACTACTCCTACTCCTACTTCTGCTACCACTACTTCTACTACACTGACTCCTACTACTTCCACTAGTACTTCAATAACTACTTTTACTACTACTACTATACTTCCTTCAGCTCCTATAGCAACTTCTAATCCAACTACTACTACTAATACTCCTACTACTACTACACTTAATACTACTACTTCGACTCCTAATCCTGCTCGTACTTCTCCTGCTACTCCTCCTCCTCCTCCTCCTCCTCCTACTAGTACTTCTATTACAACTGCTACAACTACTGATACTACTACTGCTACTACTACTCCTCCTACTCCTACTTTTTGTACTACTACTCCTACCCATACACCTACTCCTACTACTTCCACTACTACTTCTATAACTACTTTTACTACTACTACTACACTTCCTCCAACTCTTACTGCTACTTCTTATCCAACTAATACTACTAATACTCCAACTAATACTACACCTACTAATACTACTCCTACTCCTACTCCTAATAATACTCGTACTGCTCCTCCACCTCCACCTATAACTACTACAGCTACTGTTGCTAAAGCTACTATTGCTGCTATTCCTACTACTACTACTACTACTACTACCATTCCCACTACCTACTACTACTGCCATTCCTACTACTAATACTACTACTACTGCTACTACTACTACCACTACTATTACTACTGCTACTGCTACTACTACTACTACTACTCCTAATACTCCTACTACTGCTAGTACTACTACTACTACTACTACCACTACCACCACCACTACCCCTAATACTCCTACTACTACTACTTTTACTTCTATTACAAGTAAAACTACTACTACGACGACAACTACAATAACCACTACAACTATTGCCACTACTGCTCCTACTACTACTACTATTACAACTGCTACTACTTCCACTACTACAACTCCAACTGCTATTACTTCTCCTACTGTTACTACTACCGCTACTATTGCTACCATTGCTAATAATTCTTTTATTGTTACAATAACAACAACTACTACCATAACTACATCTGCAATAACAACAACAATAACTACTACTACTACTCCTACTACTACTACTACAACAACTACAATAATAACTACTACTACAACTACTACTACTACGACAACTCCTACTTCTAGTGCTGCTACTACCACTCCCATTACGACTACTCCGACTACTACTACCATTGCTACTGCTCCTACTACAACTGCTACTATTGCTACTACTGTTGTTGCTACTACTATTACTCCAAATACCACCATGATTGCTACTGCTAATACTACTACTGTTGCTGTTGCTGTTGCTACTACTACTACTCCTCCAGCTACTACACTCCTATAGCTTCAGAATGGAACTGGGCGATGGTATCCAGATGATTATTGGCTAAAACTTCATAAGAGCAATGCAAGCGGGGGTGCGTATAGAAGGTAGTATGGTTACTTTTTACAAAAACCTAACTACCACTACTACATCTACTACAACTAGTACTACTAGTACTCCTACAACTAATATTATTACTACTACTACTACTTTTGCTACTACTTCTACTACAACTCCTATTGCTAGTAATACAACTACTAATAGAAGCACTGTTGCTAATACTTCAACTACTACTACTGCTATTGCTGCTGCTGCTTCAACTATTACCACTATAACAACTACTACTACTACATCTACTACAGTTGTTACTACTACTACTCCTATGACTAATACTATTACTACTACTACTACTACTACTACTACTTCTACTACAACTCCGATTGCTACTAATACTACTACTAGAAGCACTGCTACTACTACTTCAACTACTACTACTACTCTTGTTGATGCTTCTACTATTACCACTACAACTACTAATACTTCTTCTACTAATACTACTGCAACAATTGGTATGATTACTTCTACTCCAACGCCTACTCCTACTACTACTCCGCCTCCTACTACTACTACTACCAAACAACCACCACCACTACTACTACTACAATAACTATTACAACAACTATTACAACAACTATAACTACTCCAACGACCACAACTATTACAATAGCTATAGCTACAACAACAACAACTGCTACTACTACGACAACTACTACTACTACTACTCCTATTACTATCACAACTACTACTACTACTATTACAAGTAATACTTCTACAACTACCACTACTACTGCTACTGCTGCTACAACTACAACAACAACTACTACTACTACTACTACTACTATTGCTACAACAACAACTACTACTACTACTACACCTACTACTTCCATTGTTACTACTACTACTACTACTGTAGTTGTTGTTGCTACTACTACTACAACTACTTTGAATGCTACAACTACTACTACTCCTACTACCACTACTACTACTTCTGCTTCTACTCTTTAATAATTAATATTATGACAAAAACTACTGCTGCTACAACTACAACTACTACTATCAATACTCCTGCTTCTACTATTGCCCGTACTACTACTCCAACTACTATAACTAAAACTACAACAAATGCAACTACTGCTACAACTACGACTACCACACCTATTACTCCAAGTACAACTCCTACTACTACTAAGACTACTACTACTACTACTACTACTACTACTACTACTACTTCCACAACTACTACTACGATAGCTACTTCTTCTTCTTCTACTACTACTATTGCTACTACGATTACTACAATAACTACAAGCACTACAACTACTACCACTACATCTACTACTACTAATGCTAATTCTACTACTACTACTTCATCTACAACTTCTACAATTACTACTACAACTACAACTATTACTATTACTGCAACAACCACTATTACTACAATCACTACCACTACTACTTCTACTACGTCTACTACCACTACCACTACTACCACCACCGCCACTACTTCTACTATTACTACAACAACAACAACTACTATTACTACTACTACAACTTCTACAACTACTCGTACCACTACTACCACAACTACTACAAGTCCTACGACTACTGCTGCTAATACTACTACTATTACTACTACCACTACCATAGCTACTACTACTACAACAACAACTATGACTACTACCACTACCACTATTACTACTAATTCTACTACAACGACAACAACAACTACTACTACAACAAAGACAACTACTACTACTACGGCTACTACTAGAACAATGACAATAACAACTACTACTACAACTACAACTACAACAACAACAACAACTACTACAATAACTACTACAACTCCAACTACAGTAATTGCTAGTACTGCTACAACTGCTACTGCTACTGCTTTTGCTACTACTACTACTACTCCTATTACTACTACTACTACTACTACTATAACTACCTCTACTCCTTTTGTTGCTGCTGCTACTTCTATCGCCATTGCTACTACTACTACTATGGATACTACTACTACCGCTATTGTTGCTACTACTACTTGTACACCTACAACTAGTATTTCTACTACTATTGCTACTACTACCACTACTACTACTGCTACTCCTATAGCTGCTGCTACTCCTGTAGCTGCTGCTACTTCTATTGTTGCAACTACTACTACTACTACATTTACTGCTGTTAGTATTACTACTACTCCTACAGCTAATTCTTTACTACTACTACTACTACAACAACTCTCATTGCTACTCATACTACTCCTACTAGAAGCACTACAACTACAACTTCAACAACTACTACTACCATTGTTGCTACTGCTTCTACTACTCCTACAATGGCTACTACTACTATTGTGACTAATATTACAATGCCTACATTTCCTACTACTACTACTATTACTAAGACTCCTACTGCTACTACTACTACTACTTCAACTTCCACTCCTATAACTATTACTACTATGACAACTACTACTACTATTACTCCCACTGTAACTACTACTAATCCAACTCCTATTGCAACTACCATGGCTACTACTACTACTACTATAACTACTGCTATAACTACAATTCAAACTACCAATAGTACTTCGACTACTAGTCATACTACTATATTTATTTCTACTGCTACACCTACTACTACTACTACTATAATTTCTTCCTCTTCTTCTTCTTCACCTTCTTCTACTACTAATTCTACTTCTATTATTACTACTACTACTACTATTACCACTACTACTCCTATTACTAGTATAACCACTACTACTACAATAACTATTACTATTAAAATACTTTTAATACTACCATTACTAATACCACTACTACTAAGACTGTTGTTGTTGCTATTGCCCCTACTACCATTACTACTACTACTACCACTACTCCTAGTACTATAACTAATGTCGCTTTTACTGCTGCTGCTTTTACTGCTGCTGCTGCTACTACTACTACTACTACTACTACTACTACTACTACTACTACTACTACTACTACTAGTACTACTACTACTACTACTACTAATACTACTACTACTACTAGCACTACACTGCTACTACATCTACCACACCTTGTACTAGTACTACTCCTACAACTAATATTAGTACTACTACTACTTCTCCTACTACTTCTACTACAACTCCTATTGCTGCTAATACTACTACTACTAGCAGCACTGCTCCTACTACTTCAACTACTACTGCTACTGATGCTGCTGCTTCGACTACTACCATTACAACAACTACTATGTCTACTACTTCTGCTGTTGTTACTACTACTACTCCTTTTCCTGTTGCTACTACTTCTACCGCCATTGCGACTACTACTGCTACTCCTATCACTAATACTACTACAACTACTACAGGTACCGTAGTTGCTGTTACTACTACTTGTACACCTACTACTACTACAGTTGCTACTACGACTGAAACTACAACTACTACTCCTCCTCCTCCTCCTACTGTTGTGGCTACTTGCAACTACCAGTACTACTACCACATCTATTACTACTAGTATTACTACTACTCCTACAGCTAATACTCATACTACTACTATGACTGCTACTACTACTACTACAACTCTCATTACTACTCATACTACTACTACTATAAGCACTGCAGCTACAACTTCAACTACTACTAGTGCTGCTGCTAGTACTTCTACTACTACTACTACTACACCTACTCCTACTGCTGCTACTAATATTACAATAACTATGTTTCCTACTACTACTACTACTATTACTATTACTATTACTCTTATTGCTGCTACTACTACTTCTGCTTCTACACCTATAACTATTACTACTTTGACTGCAACTACTACTACTACACCAACTCCTACTGCAACAACCACTATTACTACTACTAAAACTACAACTACTACTACTATGACTACAACTACAACTACTGCTAGTACTCTGACTACTACTCCTACTCCTACTCTTATTCCTACTACTACTCTTACTACTGCTACTACTACTACTACTATAGCAACAACTACTATTGCTTCCTCTCTTCAACTTCTTCTACCACTACTACTACTACTCCTCCAATTATTACTACAACTATTGTTGATGCTACAGCTACTACTACTACTATTACTAATACTACTTCTATTACTAGTATAACTGTTACTACTACAACTACTATTACTACTATTAATACTACCATTACTAATACTACTACTACTATGACTGTTGCTATTGCTATTGCCCCTACTAACTACTATTTCTTTTGTTGATGTTGCTTCTACTGCTGCTACTATCACTACTACTACTACTAATACTTCTACTACTAATACTAATACTACTACTACCACCACCACCACCCACCACGTACTATACTACTACCATTTACCTATTTACTACGACTACTACTTTACACTTACTACTACTACTACTACTACTACTACTACTAGCAACTACTAGTACTTACTTCTACTTACTAGTCCCAACTACTATAACTCCTACTACTACTATACTATAGTAGTAGCACTACTAGTACTACTTCTACTACTAGTACCACTACTACTACTACTACTACTAGCACTACTATAACTAGTACTACTACTACTACTACTACTACTACTTTTGCTACTGCTACTATTACTACTCCCATCCCTGCTCCTACTACAACTACTACTTCTCATAAACTGCTACTACTGCTACTACTACTCCTACTGTAATTACTACTACTATTACTACTACTATTA
Source organism: Trichopus zeylanicus subsp. travancoricus (assembly GCA_005019695.1). NCBI lineage: Eukaryota > Viridiplantae > Streptophyta > Magnoliopsida > Dioscoreales > Dioscoreaceae > Trichopus > Trichopus zeylanicus. Next base: position 43,965 of record RXID01022521.1, read on the forward strand.
CTATAACTATTACTACTACTACAACTAATTCTGCTGCTTCCACTACTACAGCTACTTTTGCTATTGCTACAACTACCACAATTGTACTACTGCAACTACTTCCACTACTACTGTGAGTAATGCAACTATTGGTATTAGTACTACTACCCAAACTACTACTTCTACTACTGATACTACTACTCCTCCTCCTACTACCACTATGACTACTACTGCTATGGCTACTACTAATTCTCCTCCTCCTACTATCACCTATGCTACTACTACTGCAACTACTAATACTACTATTACTACTATTGATACTAATGCTGCAACGACTACTACTATTGATACTACTATTGCTACTATTACTACTACTACTACTGCTACTATAACTGCTACGCTACCACTACTATTGCAATTATTGTTACTACTATTAGTACTACAATTGTTGCTACTACAGCTACTACTACTACTAGTACTACTACTATTACTACTACTACTTCTACTACTACTACTACTTTTCCTACTACTATTACTACTGTGACTACTTATGTTAAAACAACTATTGCTACTCCTATTAACACTACTGCTACTACTTTTACTACTGCTCCAACTAGTATTACTATTACGACTATTGCTATTACTACTAATATGACTACTACTACTTCTACTACTACTACTACTACTACTATTACTACTTTTGTCACTACAGCTATGACTACCACTGCTACTACTATTACTACTACCACTAGTCATAGTAGTCATTATAGCAACAATAATAGTTATTGTGGTAGTAGTAATAGTAGTAGTAATTGTTGTAGTAGTAGTTATAGTAGGGGTAGTAGTAGCAATAGTGGTAGCATAGTAGTAGTACTAGTAGTTGCAGTGCAGCAGCAGTAGTAGTTATTGTTATTATTGTACCAGTAGTAGTAGTAGCTATAGTAGTGCCAGGCATAATCGCAATTTTTGTAATAGTTATTGTAGCAGTAGTAGTAGTTATTATAGTTATAGTAGTTGTAGTACTACCAATAGTAGTACTAGTTGTGGCGAAAGTAGTAGTAGTAATAGTTATACTAGTTATTATTGTAGTAGTAATAGAATTTGTAGTAGTAGTAGTAGTAGTAGCAGCAGCATTAGTAGTTGTGCAAGTGGTAGTAGAATAAGTAGTAGTAGTAGTAGCAGAAGTAATAGCAAAAGTAGTTGTAGTAAAACTAGCAATAATAGTGGCATGGTAGTAGTATTAGTAATAGTAGTAGTAGTAGGACAGTAGTAGTAATAGCAATAGTAGTAGTAGTACCAGTAGCAGTAGTAGCAGCTATAGTAGTAGTGTTAGTGGTAGTTGTAGTTAAACAAGTAGGAATAGTTATAGTCACAGTACTTTAGGAGTAGTAGTAGTTATTGCATAAGTAGTAGTACCAGTAGTAGTAGCAGTGCTAGTAGTAGTTGCCATGGTAGTAGCAGTAGTAGTAGTTATAGTTGTAACTAAAGTATCTATAGTAGTTGTAGCAATAATAGTAGCAGTTGCCATAATAGTAGCAGTAGTAGTATGAGCAGTAGTTGTAGAATCAGGAGTAGCAGCAGTAGCAATAATAGTAGTAGTAGTATTAGCAATAGTTATTATAGTAGTAGTAAGAGTAATAGTAGGAGCAGCTATAGTAGTAGTAGTGGAAGTAGTAGGAACTATTGTAGTCACAGTAATAGTAGTTGCAGGAGTAGTAACAGTAGTAGCAGTAGTGGTAGTAGTAGTAGTAGTATATGTCATAGTAGTAGAAGCAGTTGTTGTAGTAGTAGTAGTAGTAGCAATAGCAGAAGGAGTAGTAGTAGTAGTTGCAGGAGTAGTACTAGTAGTACTAGTTGTTATTGCTGCTTTTGTAGTAGTATTAGTAGTAGTGGTAGTCGTTGTAGTAGTAGTGGAAGTATTAGTAGCAGTGGTAGTTGTAGAAGGAGTAGTAGTATTAGCAATAGTAATAGCAGCAATAGTAGTAGCAGTTGTTACAGCAGCAGCAGTAGTAGCAGCAGTAGTTGTAGTAGTATTAATAGTAGTATGAGTATTTATAGTAGTAGTAGTAATAGCAGTTGTAGCAATAGTAGTAGTAGAAGCAATAGTTGCAGCAGCAGCAGTAGTAGTAGTAGTAGATGCATTAGTAGTTGTAGCAGCCGTAGTAGTAGTATTAGTAGCTACTGCAATAGTGCTTGCTATAGTAAGAATAGTAGCAGGAGTTGTGGTAGCAGTAGTGGAAGTAGTTGTAGCACTAGTAGTAGAATTAGTAGCAACAGTAACAGTAGCTCTAGTGGGAGAAGTTGTAGTAGTAGTGGTAGTCATAGTAGTAGCAGAAGTGGAAATGTATTGGTGTCTATAGTAGTAGCAGCAACAGCAGTAGCAGTAGTAGTAGTAGTGGTAGAATAAGTAATAGCAGTAGTATTTATTATAGTCATACCTATAGTCATAGTCATCTTAGCATTAGTAGTAATAGCGATAGTAGCGGCAGTAGTAGTAGCGATAGTAGCAATAGTTGTATTTGTAGTAGTCGTAGTAGTAATGGTCATAGTAGGAATAGTGCTAGCAAAAGTAGCAGTAGTTGTAGCAGTAGTAGTCATAATAGTAGTAGCAGTAGTAGTAGCAGTAGCGGTAGTAGTAGTGGTTGTAGTACAAGTAGTAGTAGTCATAGTAGTAGTCAGAGTTGGAGTGGTAGTAGTAGTAGTAGTAGTTGTTGTTATTGTAGTAGTAGTAGTAGTTGTACCAGTAGTAATTACTTATAATTGTAGAAGTATTTATAGTAGTACTAGTAGTAGGAGTAGTAGTAGTAGTTGTTGTTGTAATTGTTCTTATAGGAGTAGCAATAGTAATCATAGTAGTCACTGTAATAGTTGTAGTAGTAGTAGTGGTAGTGGTGGCAGTAACTTTTATAGTAGTAGTCATGGCTATAGCTGGGCTAGTAGAAATAATAGTAGCAATAGCAGTAGTGGCTACAATAGTAGTAGTAGTAGCAATAGTGGAGGCAGCAACCATAGTAGCAGTAGTAGTCGTAGTAGAAATAGTAGCAGTAGTAGTGGTTGAAGGTGTAGTAAGGATTATAGTTGTAGAAGCGATAGTAGAATTGGTGGCAATAGTAGAACCGGTAGTAGTAGTAGTAGTAGCAAATACAATAGTAGTAGTACTAGTAGTAGCAGTAGTAGTAGCAGTATTAGTAGGAATAATAGTATACGAATTAGTAGTAGTAATAGTAGTTGTAGTAGTAGTAATTGTTGTTGCAGTTACAGTTACAACACTCGCACCTACATCAGAAGTAGCTGCAGTAGTAGCAGTAGTACCAGCAATAGCAGCAGCAGCAGTAGTACCAATTGTAGTAGTAGTAGTAGAAGTAGCAGTAGCAAGAGTAGTAGTAGTAGGAGTAGTAGTAGTAGTAGTTGAACTGATAGGAGAAGCTGTAGTAGTTGTTGTAGTAGTAGCAGTATGATAAGTAGTCATAGTAGCAATAGCAGTAGTAGCAGTAGTAGTGGTAGCAGTAGTAGCAGTGGTAGAAGTCATAGTAGTTATATCAGCAATAGTAGTACTAGAAGTTGTAGTAGCTAGAGAATTTGTAGTATGATCAGTAGTCGTAGTAGCGGTAGCAGTAGCAGTAGTAGTAGTAGTAGCTATAACTATAATAACAATAGCAGTTATTATATTAGTAGTAGTAGTATGATAAGTAGTCGTAGTAGCCGTAGCAATAGCAGTAGTAGTAGCAGTAGTACTAGAAGTAGTAGCAGTAGTAGTTGTTGTAGTATTAGTAGTAGCAGTAGTAGAAGTAGTAGAAGTATTACAAGTAATAGCAATAGTAGTAGTAGTAGTAGTAGCAGCAATAGCAGAAGCAGTAGTAGGACTAGTAGAGGTCTGTGAAGTAGTAGTAGTAGGAGATGTAGTAGTAAATGTTATTATTGGAGAAGTTGTAGTAGTAGTAGTTGTTGTTATAGTAGTAGTAGTAGTAGTAATAGTAGTAGCAGTAGTAGAAGAAGTAGTAGTAGTAGTAAGAGTAGTAGTGGTAGTAATAATAGTAGTAGTAGTAGCTGTAGTAGTAATAGTAGTAATACTAGTAGCAGAAGTAGAAGTAGTAGTAGTAATAGTAGTTATAGTAGTAGTAGTAGTAGTAGTAGTAGTAGTAGTAGTAGTAGTAGTAGTAGTATTAGTAGTAGCTGTAGTACTAATAGTAGTAATAGTAATTGTAGTAGTAGCAATAGCAGTTGTAATAATAGTAGTAGTAGTAGCAGCAGTAGTAGTAGTGATAGTAGTAGTAGTACTACAAGTAGTAGTTATAGTAATAGTAGTATTAATAGTATCAGTAGTTGCGCTAGCAATAGTGGTAGTAGTAGTATTAATAGTAGTCCTAGTAGCCGCAGTAACAGTAGTAGTTGTAGATGTAGTAGCAGTACTAGTAGCAATAGTAATAGTAAGAGTACTAGTTATAGTAGCAATTGTAGAGGTTGTTGCACTATTCGTTGTAGTAGTAGTCCTAGTAGCAGTAGGCATTGTAGTATGAGTAGTAGCTGCAGTAGTAGTTCTAGTAGTAGTAATAGTAGCAGTAGTAGTAGCAATAGTAGTAGTAGCAGTGGTAGGAGTGGTAGTAGTATCATAAGTAGCGGTAGTAGTAGCAGTTGTAGTAGTAGCAATAGTAGTGTTAGTAGTAATAGCAGTACTGGTAGAAATTATTGTTATCATAGTAGTTGTCATAGTAATAGCAAAACTAGTTGTAGTGGTTGTAGTAGCAGTAGTAGTAGTCATCGTAGCAGTAGCAGTCATAGTAACAATTGTTGCAATAGTAGCAATAGCAAAAGTATTGGTATTAGTATTAGTAGTAGTAGTAGAGGAAGATGTAGCAGTAGTGGTAGTGGTGGTAGGTGCAGCAGTTGGAGCAATAGCGGTAGTAGCAGTAGTAATAGTAGTAGTAGTAGAGGTAGTAGCAACAGTAGCAGCAGTAGTAGTAGCAATAGTAGCAGTAGTAGCAGTAGTAGTGGCAGGAAGCCTAGAAGTAGCAGAAGAAGTAGTAGCAGAAGTTGTAGTAGTATTAGAAGTAGTAGGAGTAGTAGAAGTAGCAGTAGCAGTAGTAGTAGTAGTGTTGGCAGGAGTAGTAGTAGAAGTAGTAATAGAAGTAGTAGTAGTCGTAGTGGTAGTAGTAGGTGTAGTAGTAGTAGCAATACCCCTAATAGTAGTAGCAGTAGTAGTCAAAGCAGTCGTTACAGTAGTACTAGTAGTAGTATGAGAAGTGGTAGCTCTAGTGGTAGCAGTGGTACTAGTAGTAGTTCTTGTTGTAACAGTTATCGCAGTCATTACAGTTTTAGTAGTTGTAGTACAAGCAACAGCTATAGCAGTAGTAGCAATAGTAGAAGTAGCAGTAATAGTAGTAGTAGTAGTAGTAGTAATCGTAATAGTTGTAGTAGTTACAGTAGTAGTAGAAGCTACAATGGCCATAGCAATAGTTGTAGTAGTCATGGTAGTGGCAACTGCTGTAGTAGCAGTAGTAGTAGCTATAGTAGTAGTATTAGTAGTAGTAGTAGTAGCAGTAGTAGAGGTAGTAGTAGAAGTAGCAGTAGCAGCTGTGGCAGTAGTAGCAGCCATTGCTATTGTAGTAGTAGTAGTTGTAGAAGTAGTAGTAGCGGTAATTAGTAGTTGCAATAGTAGTAGTAGTGGTAGTAGCAATAGCAATAGTATAAGTAATAATAGTTGTGGTAGTAGTAGTTAGTAGTAGTAGTAGTCGCAGTAGTAGTAGTAGCAGTAGTAGTTGTAGCAGAAGTAGTAGTAGTGGAAGTTGAAGCAGTAGTACTAGTAGCAGTTGTAGCAGCAGTAGTAGTAATAGTAGTAGCATTTGTAATAGCAGTAGCAGCAACAGCAGCATAGTAGTAGTAGTAATAGCATTAGTAGAACTAGCATTAGTCATACTAACAGTAGTGGTAGTATTAGTAGTAGTAGTAGTAGCAACAGTAGTAGTAGTAGTAGCAATGGTAGTACTAGCAGTAGTTGTTGTAGTTGAAGAAGAAGTAGTAGTAGTAATAGTAGTAGCAGTAGCATCAGCAGTAGGAGCAGTAGCAGTGGAAGTAGTAGTACTAGTCGAAGTTTAAGTAGTAGTAGTATGAGTAGTAGTAATAGTAATAGTACTAATCGTAGTTGCTGCAGTAGTAATACTAGTAGGAGTAGGAGTATTAGTTGTAGTTGTAGTAGTAGTAATAGCACATTAGCAGCACATTAGTAGTAATAGTAGTAGTAGCAGTAGTAGTTGTAGTAATAGTAGTAAGACTACTAGTAGTAGTAGCAGTAGCAGCTGTAGTAGTATATTACCTATAGTAATAGTTGTAGTAGCAGTAGTAGTGGTAGCTGAATTAGTGGTAATATGAGAAGTGGTAGTAATAGCTGTAGTAGCTGTAACAGTAGCAGTAGTTGTAGTAGTAGCTGAAGTATTAGTAGCAACTATTGTTGTAGCAGAAGTATTAGTAGAAGTAGCAATAGTAGTCTAGTTGTAGTATTAGCAGCAGTAGTAGTTGTAGTAGTACGAAAAGTAGCAACTGTAGCAGTAGTAGCTTGAGGACTAGTAGTAGTTGTAGTAATAGTAGCGGTAATAGTAATAGTAGCAGTAGTACTAATAGTAGTAGTCGTAGCAGTAGTAGAAGTAGTTGCAGTAGCAGTAATAGTGGTAACTGGAGTAGTAGTGCAAAAGCTGTAGTCGTAGTGGCTGTAGTCATAGTAGCTGCGGTGGCAGCAGCAGTAGTAGTAGTACTAGTAGTTGTAGTAGTAGTTGGTGTAGAGGTAGTAGTAATTGCTGTAGTAGTAGTAATAGTAGTAGGGGTAGGTGTTGTAGTAGAAGTGGTAGTAGTAGAAGTGATAGAAGTAGTAGTAGTAGGTGTAGTAGTAGAAATAGTCGGAAGAGGAGCAACAGTAGTAGTAGTAGTAGAACTAGTAGTAGTAGCTATAGGAGCCGTAGAAGTAGTAGTACTAGTAGTAGTATTAGTAGTAGTTGTTGTTGTATTACTACTAGTAGTCGTACTAGTAGTAGTACTAGTAGTAGTAGTAGTAATAGCAGCAGCAGTAGTAGTAGTAGTAGCAGCAGCAGCAGCAGAAGTAGTAGTAGTAGCAGTAGTAGTAGTAGCCGTCGTCATTGTTGTTGTTGTTCTTGTTATTATAGAAATAGTTGTAGTAGTAGTAGTAGCATTAGTAATAGTAGAGGTACCAGTAGTAGTAGTAATGGTGCTAGTAGTAGAAGTACGAGAAGTAGTAGTAATAGCTAAAGTACCAGCAGCAGCAGTAGTAATGGCACTAGTAGTAGAAGGAGGAGTAGTATTAGTAGTAGTAGTAATATTAGTTGTAACAGAAGCAGTTGTTCTAGTAGCAGTAGTAGTAGCATTAGTTGTCGTAGTAGTAGCAGAAGCAGTAGTAATAGTAGTTGCAGTAGTTGTAGTAGCTATAGTAGTAGCCATAGTAGTAGTAGTAGCAGTAGTGGCGATAGTACTCGTAGGAGCAGTAGTAGCAGTAGTGGCTGTATAAGTAGTAATAGTAGTAGCAGTACAAGTTGTACTAGTGCTAGTATTACCAATAGTTGCATTCGTTGTAGCAGCAGTAGTTATTGTTGTATTATTAGTGGTAGTTGTAGAAGCAGCAACAGCAAAAGCGGCAATAGTAGTAGTAGTAGCAGCAGTTGTAGGAGCGACAGTAGCATTAGTACTAGTAGGAGTAGTACTCATAGTGGTAGTGGCAATTGCAGCAATAGTAGTAGTAGTAGTAGCAGTAGTCATAGTAGTAGCAATAGCACTAGCAGTAGTAGTAGCAGTAATAGAGTACTACTAGCAGCAGTAGTAGTAGCAGTAGGGGCAACCATAGTTGTTGTAGTAGTAGTAATAGCAGTAGTAGTAGTAGTTGGAGAAGTAGTAGCAACAGGAGAAGTAGTAGCAGTAGCAGTAGGAGAAGTGATGGAAGTAGTAGTAGTTGTAATTTTAGTTATAGTCGCTGGAGTTGTTGTAGCAAAAGTAGTTATTGTAGTAGGAGTAGTGGTAGTTGTTGTTGTAGTAGTAGTAGCAGTAATAGTTGTTGTAGCAGTAGCAATAGCAGTAGTAACGGTATAAGTAGCTACAGTACTAATAGTTGTAGTTATAGTAGTAAAAGTAGTAGTAGCAGCTGTAGTTGTAGTTATAGCAACAATACTAGTAGTAGCAGTTGTTGTTGTAGCACAAGTAGCAACTATAGTAGGAGTAGTGGTAATTATAGAGTAGTAGTAGTAGCAAAAGTAGTAGTTCAACAGTAGCAACAGCAGTAGTCGCAGTAGTAGTAGTAGTAGTATTAGTATTACCAGTAGTAGTTATGGTAGTAGTAGCAAAAGGAGAAATAGTAGTAGTAGAAGTAGTGGAGAAGTAGTAGTAGCAGTTGTAGTAGTCTTAGTAGTCATAGTCGTCGTAGTAGTAGTAGCAGTAGTAGTAGTTCTTGTAGCAGCAGTAGTAGTAGTAGGAGTGGTAATAATAGTTGTAGTAGTAATAATAGTAGTACCAGTAGTAGAAGAATCAGTAGAAGTAGTAGTAGCAGAAGTAAGAGTAGTAGTGGTAGTAGCTGTAGTAATAGTAGTCATGGCAGTAGCAGAAGTAATAGTAGCAATAGCCGTAGCAACAGTAGCCATAGTAGTAGTACCAATAGTAGCAATAGTAGAACCAGCAGTAGTAGCAATAGTAGTAGGTATAGTGTTAGTAGCATTAGTAGCAATAGTAGCATGAGTGGTAGTAGTAGCTATAGTAGGAGTAGTAGTAGTATTAGTAGTTTCGTACTAGTAGTAGTTATTGTTGTAGTAGTAGTAGGAGTAGCAACACTGGCTATAGCAGTAGTAGTAGGAGTAGTAGTGTTGCTTCTAGTAGTAGTAGCAGTACTAGCAGCAACAGTACTAGTAGCAGTAGTATTAGTAGCCGAAATTGCAGCAGCAGTAGTAGTTGTTGTTATTGTTGTAGTAGTAGTAGTACTACTACTACTAGTAGTAGTAGTAGTAGTAGTAGCAGTAGCAACAATTACAGTAATAGTAGTAGTAGTAATAGTAGTACTAGCACTGGCTGTAGTGGTAGTAGTCGTAATTGTAGCAGCAGTACTAGTAGCAACAGTATTTGTAGGAGAAATTGCAGTAGTAATAGTAGTCGTAGTAGTAGTAGTAATAGTAATAGTAGTTGTAGTTTGAATACTATTAGTTTGAGTGGGTGTAGGAGTAGAACTTGTAGTAGTAATAGCAGAAATAGTAGTACAAGTAGTAGTAATAGGAGTAGTAGAAGTTGTTATAGTAGTAGCAACAGTAGTAGTAGAAGTAGTAGTGGTAGTGGTACTATTAGTATTAGTAGTAGGAGTATTAGGAGTACTACTAGTAGTAGTAGTCTTAGTAGTAGTAGTTGTAGTAGTAGTAGTAGTAGCATTAGTAGTAGTAGTGGTAGTAGTAGTGGTAGTAGTGGTAGTAGTAGCCGTTGTGCTTATAGTATAATAGTAGCAGGCGTATTAGTACTAGTAGTTGTAGGAGTAGTAGTAGCAATAGTAGTTGTAGAAGTACTAGTAGTAGTCATAGTAGAAGTACGATCAATAGAAATAGTATTAGTAGTAGTAGTGGTAATAGTATTAGTAGTAATTGTAGTAGTAATAGTATTAAAAATAGTGGTAGTAGCAGTAGTAGTTGTTGTAGCTATTGCAGTAATAGTTGTAGTAGTAATAGTACTAAAAGTAGTGGTAGTAGCAGTAGTAGTTGTTGTAGCAGTTGCAGCACTAGTTGTAGTAGTAATAGTATTAAAAGTAGTGGTAGTAGCAGTAGTAGTTGTTGTAGCAGCTGCAATAGTAGTTGTAGTAGAAGTAGTGGTAATTTTAGTTGTAGGAGTAGTGGTAGTAATAGAAGGGGCAGCAGTAGTAGTTGGAGTGGGTGTAGCAGTAGTAGGAGTATTAGTCGTAGGAGTAGTTGTGCCAGTAGCAGTTGTAGTAGGTGTACTAGTAGTAGTAGTAATAGTAGTAGTACTAGCAATATCAGTAGCAGTAGCGGTATAAGTAGCAATGGTAGTTGTTGTGGAAGTTGAAGTAGTAGTATTAGTTGTTGTAGTAGTAGTAGTAGTACCAGTAGTAGTAGTAGTAGTAGATGTTGTTGTAGTCGTAGTAGTAGTAGCAATATCAGTAGTAGTGTTTGTAGAAGTTGTAGTAGAAGTAGTAATAGTAGTAGTAGTAGTAGTAGTAGTAGTAGTAGTAGTAGTAGTAGTAGTAGTAGTAGTAGTAGTAGTAGTAGTAGTAGTAGCAGTAGCGGATGGAATAGTTGAAGTCGTAGCAGTAGTAGTTGTGCAGTACTAGAAGTTGTGTAGTACTAGTAGTAGTAGTAGTTGAAGTAATAATTGGATTAGTAGTTATTGTTGTAGCACTTGTAGTCATAGGAGTAGTAGTACTAGTAATAACGATAGTAGTAGCGGCAGTAGTAGTAGCGGCGGTTGTTTTAATAGCAGAAGTAGTTGTAAGGGGAGTAGTAGAAGTAGTAAGAGCAGTAGCAGCAGTAAGTTGAGTAGTTGTAGCACTAGAAGTAGTAGTATTAGTAGTAGTTGAAGGAGTAGTAGCAGTAGCAGTAGTGGCAGATGTAGTAGTAGTAGTAGAAGTAGAAGTTCTACTACTTGCAGTAGTAGTAGTAGCAGCAACAACAACAGTAGTAGTTATACGAATACAAGTAGTAGTAGTGGTAGTAGAAACAATAGTATTAATAGTAGGAGTAGTAGCCGCAGCAACAGTAGTAATAGTTGTAGCGGCTATAGTAGTAATTGTAGTAGTAGTAGTATTAGTAATAGCGGTGGTAGTTGTAGTACTAATAGTAGTAGTGATAGCAGTAGTCATGGTGGTACCAGTTGATGTAGTATAGTAGTAGCAGAAGTTGTAGTCGTGGCAGCAGTAGTAGCAGCTGAAGCAGTAGTAGTAATAGTAGTGCCACCAGTTGTTGCAATAGTAGCGATAGTATTAGTAGTACTACTAGTAGAAGTAGCAGTAGTAGGAGTAGTTGTAGTAGTTGTAGTAGTAGAAATAGTAGTAGGAGAAGTAGTAGTAGTAGTAGTCATAGTAAGAGAAGAAGTGATAGTAGTAGCAGTAGTGTTAGCAGTATTAGTTTTAATAGTAGTAGCAGTAGTAGTTGCTATTGTAGAAGTAGCAGAAGTTGTTATAGCTGTTGTAGAAGTAGCTGTAGTAACGGTAGTTGTTATCATAGTCATAGTGGTTGTAGTACTAGTGGCATTACTAGTAGTATCAGTAGTAGTAATACTAGCCGCAGTCTTAGTAGTAGCAGTAGCAGCAGGAGTAGTAGTTGGAGGAGTAGCAGTAGCGGTAGTAGCAGTAGTAGTAGCAGCAGCAGCAGTAATAGTAGAAGTAGTAGTAATAGTAGTAGTATTAGTGGAGTAGGATTAGTAGTAGTAGCAATAGTGGTGGTAGCAGTAGTGGTAGTAGTAGTAGTAGTAATAGTAGTAGTAAGAGTAGTAGTTGTACTACTAGTAATAGTACTAGTAGTATAAGTATTTGTTGGAATAGTAGTTATAGTAGGAGTAATAGTAGTAGTAGTGGTATTAGTAGTAATAGGTCTAGTAGTATGAGTAATAGTAGTACTAGTAGTAGTAGCAACAGTAGTAGTCGCAGTATAAGTAGTAGTAGTAGTTGAAGTAGTAGCAGTCGTAGTAGTACTAGCAGTAGTAATAGTAGTAATTCTTGTAGTAGTGGTAGTAGTAGTACTACTAGCATTAGTAGTAGCAGTAGTAGGAGTAGTATTGGTAGTTGTAGTTGTAGGAGGAGTAGTCACTGTAGTACTTGTAGCAGTAGTTGTAGTTGTAGTAGTAGTAATACTAGTTTTGCTAGTAGTAGTAGCAGCAGCAGCAGCAGTAGTAGTATAAGTAGGAGTGCTTCTACTAGCAGTAGGAGTACTAGTAGCAGTAATAGTAGTGGTAGTAGAAGTAGTAGTAGTTGTAGTTGTAGTCGTAACAGTAATAGAAGGAGTAGTTGTAGTAGTAATAGTGACAGTAGAAGTAGTTGTAGTATTTGTAGTAGTAGTAGTGGTGGTAGAATTAATATTAGTAATAGTAGTAATTGTTGTAGTAGTAGCAATACTTGTTGTAGTAGTTATAGTAGTAGTATAGTAGTTGTTGTTATATTAACAGTAGTAGAGGCCGTAGCAGTAGCAGTAGAAGCAATAGTAGCAGTTGTACCAGTAGCAGAAGTAGTAGTAGTAGCAGTTGTAGTAGTAGCAGAAGTAATAGCTATAGTAGTTGTAGTGGTAGTAGTAGTAGCAATACTAGTAATATGACTAGTAGTAGAAGTAGCAATACTAGTAGCCGAAGTAATTGTAGGAGTTGTTTAGGAGTAGGAGTGGAAATAGTAATAGTAGTTGAAGTAGTAGTAGTTGTAGTAGTAGTAGTAGAAGTAGCAGCAGCAGTAGAAGTAGTTGTAGTTGTAGTTGTAGTAGTAGTGGTAGTGGTAGCAGTTGTAGTTGTTCTAGTAGAAATAGTAATAGTAGTAGTAGTTGTTGTCGTGGTAGTAATAGTAGTAGTAGTTGTTGTTGTAGTAGCAGTAGTTGTTGTAATAGTAGTGTAGATGTAGTTGCAGTAGTAATAGTAGTGGTAGTGGTAGTTTTAGTAGTAGTAGTTGCAGTAGTAGTAGTAATAGTAGTCATTGTAGTAGTAGTAGTAAGAGGAGTAGTAGTAGCAGGAGTAGTAATACTAGTAGTAGTAGCTGTTATTATTGTTGTTGTTGTTGTTCTTCTTCTTCTTCTTGTCATTGTTGCAGTAGTAGAAGTAGTAGCTATAGTAGGAGTAGTAGTAAGAGTAGTAATAGCTGCTGTAGAAGTAGTAGTACTAGTAGTAGTCACAGTAGTAGTAGTAGTAGCAGTAGTAGTAGTAGAAGTACTAGTAGTAGTTGCAATAGAAGTAATAATAGTGGTAGTAGGAGAAGTTTTAGTAGTTGTTGCAGTAGCAGTAGTAATAGTTGTAGTTGTCGTAATAGTAGTAGTAGTAGTAATAGGAGTAGTAGTGTAGTAGTAGTACTAGTACCGGTAACAATCATTACTGTAGTAGTAGTTGTTGTTGTAGCTGTATTTGTGTTAGTGGTAGTAGTTGTTGTTGTTTTAGTAGTAGTGGTAGTGGTAGTAGTAGTAGTAGTAGTAGTAGTAGTAGTAGTAGTAGCACAGCAGCAATAGCAGTAGCAATAGTAGCAGTTATTATAGTAGTAGTCGTGGCATTCACGTTAGCAGTAGTAGGAGTGGCATTCGCAGTAGTAGTAGTAGTAGTAGTAGTAGCCGCAGTAGTAGGAGTAAAAATAATAGTATGAGTGGTAATACTAAGTGTTGTAGTGGTTGTAGGAGTAGTAATAGCAGTAATAATAGGAGTAGTAGTAGTTGTTGTAGCAATAGTAGTCGCGGTAGTAGTACGAGGAGGAATAGTAGTAGTAGTGGTGGTGGTAGTAGTAGTACTAACAATAGGACTAGTAGTAGTAGTGATAGTAGCAGTAGTAGTACTATTTGGACTAGTAGTAGTTGTTGTACAAGTAGTAGTACTAGTAGTAGTAGTAATAGTAGTAGAAGTAGATGGATAGTAGTAATAGGAGTAGCAGGAGTACGAGTAGTGGTAGAAGTAGTTGTAGCAGTTGTTGTTGTTGTAGTAGCAGTAGTAGCAGTAGTAGTAGAAGTAGTGGTAGTAGAAGTAGTAATTTTAGTGGTAGTCAAATTAGTTGTAGCAGTTGTGGTAGTAGTGACAGTAGTAGTAGTATTAGTAGTAGTTGTTGTTCTTGTTGTAGCAACAGAGCAATAGCAACAATAGTAGTATAAGTAATAGTCGTAGCGGTAGTTATGCTTGCAATAGTAGTTGTAGTGGCAGTCGAACAAGTGGTAGCAGTAGTAGCAATAGTAACCCTAGTAGCAGTAGTAGTACTAATAGCAGTCGTAGTAGTAGCAGTAGCTGTAGTAGTAGCTGTAGAAGTAGTAATAGAAGTAGAAGTGGTGGTAGTAGTAGTAGCAGCAGCAGCAGCAGCAATAGTAGTAGTAATATTACTAGTAGTAATACTACTAGTAGCAGTAGTTGTAGTAGCGGTACTAGTATTAGTTGTAGTAGTTGTTGTTGTTGTAGTAGTAGTGGGAGCAGTGGTAATTGTAGTAGGTGAAGTAGTAGTCGTAGTGGTAGTAGCAATAGCGGTAGTAGTATTAGTAGTTGTTGTAATAGTCATAGTAGTAGTAGCAGCACCCGTAGTAGTAGTAGCAGTAACAGTAGCAACTATAGTAGTAGCAGCAGTAGTGGTAGCAACTATATCTGTAGCAGCAGTTGTAGTAGCAACTATAGTAGTAGTGTGTGTATAGTTTGTAGTAGTAGTAGTTGCCGCAGAGTGTAGGTAGCAGCAGTAGTAGTGATAGTAGCAGTAGTAGGGGGGTAGTAGTAATACTTGTAGTAGAAGTAGTAGTAGCCGTAGTAGTAGCAATTGTCGCAGTAGTGGCAATAGTTTAGTAGCAGTAGCAGTAGTTGTAGTAGTAGCGTCGTAGCAGGAAGTAGCAGTAATAGTAATAGTATTAGTAGTAACAGTAGCAGTAGTAGTATTAGTAGTAGTTATAGTAGTACTAGTAGCCGTAGTAGTAGTGATAGCAGTAATTGTTATCGTTGTTGTAGTGGCAGTAGTAGTAGTAGTAAGTGTAGTAGTTGTAGTAGCGGTAGCTATAGTAGAAGCAATTGTGGTAGCTGTTGTAGTAGCAGTAGTTGTAGTAGTAGTAGCTGCAACATTATTAGTAATAGTAGTAGTCGTCATAGCTGCACTAGCAGTAGTAATAGCAGTAGTTGTAGTGGCAGCACTAGTAGTGGTAATAGTAGATGAAGTAGTTGTAGTTGTAGTCGTAATAGTAGCAGCAGTATTTGTGGTAGTAGTGGTTGTAGTATTAGTAGTTATTGCAGTAGCAGTAGTACTATCAATAGTCGTAGTAGTAGTAGTATTAGGAGTTGGAAAAGTTGTAGTAGTAGTAATAGCGGCACCAATAATAGTAGTAGTACTATTAGTAATAATTGTATTAGTCAAAGTAGTAGGAGTAGGAGTATTTGAGGTGGAAGTAGTAGCAGAAGTTCATATAGAAGTAGCAGTAGTAGCAGCTGTAGTCAGAGTAGTAGTAGTAGAAGCAGTAGCAATAGTTGAAGCAGAAGTAATAGTAGTTGTAGTCATAGTAGAAGTGGCAGTAGTAGTGGAAGTAGTGGTAGTTTTAGTAATCATAGTAGTAGCAACAGTTATAGTAGAAGTAGTAGCCGAAGTGGTAGAAGTAGTAGCAGTAGTAGTTGTGCCATCGGTAGTAGTAGTAGAAGTAGTAGCAGAAGCCGTACTAGTAGCACTATTAATAGCAGTAGTAGTAATAACATCAATAGTTGCCGCAAAAGTAGTAGTAGGAGTAATTGTAGGAGAAATAGTAGTAGTAGGAGTAACAAAAGTGGTAGTTGTTGTTGTTGTAGTAGTAGTAGTAGTATTAATTGTAGGAGCAGTAGCAGTAGTAGGAGTAAAAAAAGTGGTAGTTGTAGTAGTAGTAGGTAGTAGTAGTAATAGTATTAGCAGTAGTAGGAGCAGTAGTAGCAGTAATAGTAGTGGTAATTGTAGTAATAGTAGTAGGAGGAGTAACCATAGCGGTAGTAGTAGTAGAAGTAGAAGTAGTAGCAGTAGTAGTTGGAGCATCAGAAGTAGGAGGAGGGTTTGTAGTAGTAGTAGCAGTAGGAGTAGTAGTTGCTGTAGTAGCAGTAGCACTGGTGGTACTAGTAGCAGTAGTAGCGGAAGTTGGTGCGACATTAGCAAATGTAGTACTAGAAGCAATCATAGTAGTAGGAGTAGTAGTAGTAGCAGTAGTAGTTGGAGTAGTAGCTATTGTAGGAGCAATAGCAGTAGTAGTAGGGCAGCAGTTGCAGTAGTAGTAGTCAAAGTAGTGGTAGTCACAGTAGTAGCAAGAGTATCATTACTAACAATAATAGTAGTTGTGGTAGTAGTAGTAGTAGGAGTACTAGTAGTAGTGGTTGCCGTAGTGGTAGCAGCAATAGTAGCAGCAATAGAAGTAGTAGAAGCAGCAGCAGCAGCAGCAGTAGAAGAAGCAATTGTAGTAGTAGCAGTAGCATTAGTAGTAGAAGCAGTAGTAGTAGTATTAGTAGTAGTAGTAGCAAAAGTAGTAGCATTTGCAAGAGCATTAATAGTAGTCGTAGTAGTAGTAGAAGAAATAGTATTAGTAGTAGTAGTAGTGACAGAAGTAATAGTAGTTATTATAGTTGTAGTAGTAGTCATAGTAGTTGGAGAAGTCGAAGTAGTAGTAGCAGCGGCAGCAGCCATAGTGGTAGCAGAAGGATTAGTAGTGAAGGTAGTGGCAGTAGAAATAGTAGTTGTCGTAGTTGCAGCAACAGCAGTAGTAGTAGTGGTAGGAATAGTAGTGATAGTAGCAGATGTAACAATAGTAGTAGTAGTAGTTGTTGTTGTAATAGTAGTAGTAGCAGTAGTAGTAGCAATAGCAGTAGTACCAGCAATAGCGATAATAGCAGTAGTAGTAGTAGTAGCAGCAGTAGTAGCAATAGTAGTAGTAGTTTCAGTTGTTGGGGTACTAGTAGTAATAGTTTTAGTAGTTGAAGTAGTAGTAGTAGCAGCAATAGTAGCAGTAGCAAGAGTAGTAGCAGTAGTTGTAGTAGTAGAAATAGTAGTTGCACTACTAACAGCAGCAGTAGTACTAGTAATTGTAGCAGTAGAAGTAGCAGTTGTATTAGCAGTAATAGTAGTAGTAGAAAAAATAGTAGCAGGAGCAGGAGCAGCAACAGTAAGAGTAGCAGTAGTTGTTGTAGTAGTATTATTATTAGTAGTACTGTAGTAGAAGTACCAGCAGCAGGGGTAGGTGTAGTAGTAGTAATAGTAGCAGTAGTAGTTGTAGAAGTAGTAATAGTAGTTGTACTAGTAGTAATAGTAGGAGAACAAGTCAAAGTAGTAGCATTAGTTTTGATAGTAGTAGTTGTTATTGTTGTAGTAGAAGTAGTAGTAGTTGTCATAGTAGTTGTGGAAGCAGCAATAGTAGCAGTAGTTGTTGTAGTAATCATAGTGGTAGTAGTACTAGTTGCATTAACAGTAGTACCAGTAGTCGTAGTTGTAGTAGTCACAATGGTAGTAGTAGGAGCAGCAACAGCAATAGCAGTAGTTGTACGAGTAGCATTAGGGGTAGTATCAGTAGCGGTAGTAGCAACAGTAGTAGTAGTCGCACCAGTAACAGTATTAGTAGTACTACTAGGAGTAGCGGTAGCAGTAGTAGTACTAGTACTAATAGTAGAATAGGAGCAGTAGGAGTAGATGTAGTAGTAGTAGTAGTAGCAATACTAGTAGGAGAAGTAGTAGGTATTTCCACTCAAACTCCTACTACTGCTACTACAACTACTACAAAGCCTACTACTCTTGCTACTAAAACTACTGCTGCTGCTATTACTACTACTGCTGCTAGAACAACAAGAATAAACACTACTACTCTTACTATACTACTACTACTACTCCTAACACTCCTACTACTACAACTAATATTGCTACTGCTACAAATTCTACTACACCTACTACTACTGCTACTGCTACTACTACTACTATTATTACTATTATTACTACTACTACTATTACTACTAGTAGTACTACTACTACTAGTAGTGCAATTACTATTATTACTACTCCTACAACTACCGGAACTATTACTACTAATACTAACACTACTACTACTACTATTAGTACTACTATTAATACTAACACTCCTAATACTACTACTAGTAATACTGCTTCCACTACTACCGCTACTTCTACAACTACTACTACAATTACTACTGCTGCTGCTGCTGCTACCACTCCTACTCCTACTCCTACCGCTTTTACCCCTCCTACAACTACTACTACCCCTACACCAACTAACACTACTACTACTACAATAACAAAAACAACTACTACTACTACTACAACAACGTCTATTACTCCTAGCACTACTTCTACTACTACAAGTACAATTACTATTGCTGCTGCGCGTACAACTATTGGTACAATTCCTACTAATGCTAACACTACTACCACTACTACTACTCTTACTCCCTACACCAACTCCTACTTCACCTCCTACTGCTACTACTCCTACACCTACTGCTACAACTATTGCTATAACTACCACTACAACTACAGAAACTACCACTCCTACTGCTATTATTGCTACTAGTACTACTGCTAATGTCACAACTACCACTACCACCACTAATACTACCACCACAACTAATACTACTACTACTATTACTACTACTACTCCTGCTACTACTACTACTAGTACTACTTCTAGCCCTAGTACAATTGGTACCATTATTATGCCAACTATTGCTGGTACTACTTCTACTAATGCTTACACTACTACTACTACAACTTCTCATACTAACACTCCTACTACTTCTACTACTACAACTACAACTACAACAACTACTACTACTCCTCCTACCACTGCTACTAATAGCACTCCTACGACTACTACTACCACTACTACAAATCCTACTACTACTCCTACTCCAACTCTCACTCCAACTGTTACTAGTGCTACTACTAGTACTACTACGACTACTACTACAACAACAACAACAACTAATACCAATATTACTATACTACGACTCCTACTACTACTACTACTATTACTCCGACTACTACTAGTAATATTAGTACTACAACAACAACTACTACTATTACACTCCTACTACGACAACTACTACTACAACAACTACAACTATTACCACTACTACTACTACTACTACTACTACTACTACAATTACCACTACTCCGACTACTACTACTACTACTGCTTCTCGTAATAATACTACTACTCCAAACACTCCTACTACTACTTCTACTACTACTACTACTACTACTACAACAACAACTATTACTACTACAACAAAAACTACTACTACTACTAGTACTACAACTACTATTAGTACTGCTACAACTACAACTACTACTGCTACTACTCTACTACTACAACTCCTACTACAACTAATAAGACTACTGCTACTACATCTAAAACTACTGTGACTACTGCTGATGCTATTGCAGCTACTACTACTACTACTACTTCTACTAGGACTACTACTACTACTACTATTGTTGGTACTACTACTACTAATACCACAACTAGAAATATTAATACTACTAATACTACTACTGCTCCTACTACTACAACTACAAGAACTACTACAACTATGACTACTACTATTCCTACTACTACTAGAACAACTACGTTTACTTCTATTTCAACTCCTACTCCTACTACCACCACTACAACTACTCCTACTACCACTACAACTCCTCCTATTACTACTACCACTACAACTATCCCTACTCCTACTCCAACTCCTATTGCTACAACAACTACTAGTACTGCTGCTACCACTACTCCAACAACTACAACTGCTACAAGTGCACGTACTACCACTCCTACTACAACTTCTACAAATACTACTACTATTACTACTACTACAACTACTACTAATATTACTACTATTACTTCTACTACTACTCCTGCTGCTACTAATACAAGAACAACTACTACTATGACTACTGTCACACGACCAACTTCAACGGGTGTGACAACTACTACTATTTCTACTACTACTATTACTTCTACTACTACCTCTACTACCATTCCAACTACTGCTACTACTGCTACGACTGCTACCCCTACTCCTACTACTCCTACTACTACTACTGCTACGCCTACTGCTATTCCAACGCCTACTCCAACTCCTATAGCTACTACACCTACTAGTACTGCTGCTACCACAACTCCGACAACTACAACTCCCACAACTACTACTACTCCAACTCCTACTGCTACTACAATGACTAGTACTGCTGCTACCTCTACTCCACCAACTACAACTGCCACTGCAACTCCTGCTACTATAAATAAAACAATAATAACTACTACTACTGCTACTACTACTACTACTGCAACTATTACTAATATTACGACTACTACTACTACTCCTGCTCCTACTACTATAACTACAACAACAACAACAACAACAACAACAACAACTACTACTACTACTACTACTACAACAACAACTACTACTACTACTACTACTACTACTACTATTACTACTATTACTACTACTACTACTACTACTACTACTACTACTACTACTACTACTACTACTACTACTACTACTACTACATCTACTACATCTACTACTATTCCAACTCCTACTCCTACTACTGCTATTACTAATACTCCTACTACTACTATGACTACTACTATTCCTACTCCTCCTAAAACCCTTACTTCTACAACAACTACTACTATGTAGTGACCACTTTTCCACCAACTACAACTACCACTACTACACATAGTACAACTCCGACAACTACTACTACAACAACTACTATTACTACTACTACTACTGCTGCTGCTGCTGCTATGGCTACTACTACTGCTACTACTACTATTCCTATTCCAAAAACTGCTACCCCTACTACCCCTACTAGTAGTACTACAACTACTACAACTCCTACTATAACTCTTAACTCCAACTCCGACTCCTACTACTACTCCTACTTCTACCACTAGTAGAACTACTACTACTACTACTGCAACTACGGCTACTTCAACTAGTGCTACTACTAATGTCTTTGTAGTTGGTACATCTGCAACCGCTACTTCTACTTCTACGACTACTACTACTACTACCACGACAACTACTACTATTACTAGTAGTTCCACTACAACCACAACTACCGCTACTACTACTACTGCTACAGCTCCGCCTCCTACTATAGCTACTACTGCTACCACTACAAACCCTACTACAAATCCTACTCAAACTACTCGTCCTGCTGTTAATACTACTCGTACTCCTACTGTTGCTACTACTAGTACAACTACGAACCCTATTGCTTCTCCTGCTCAAACTCGTACTCCTGCTATTACTACTCTTACTACCACTACAACTGCAACAACAAGAACAAATACTACTACTCTTACTATGCTGCTACTACTACTACTCCTAACACCCTAACTACTACTACTACTACTGCTACTACTACAAATAATACTACACCTACTGCTACTACTACTACTACTACTACTAGCTCTCCTATAACTTCAACTATTACTACTACTACACTCCTACTACGACTACTATGACGACCACTACTACTACTACTACTGCTACTATTACCACTACTACTCCCACTACTACTACTAATATTACTACTACTCCCACTACTACTGCTACTCCAACTGCCACTACTGCTAGTACTACTCATACTAATAAAACTACTCCAAACACTCCTCCTCCTACTACAACAACAACAACTACTACTATTACTTCCTACTCCTACTTCTACTATTAGTACTACTACTACTATTGCAGCTACTACTATTACTACTATCAAAACTACTACTACTACTACTACTTATACTACTACTACAACTTCTACTACTACTACTTATACTACTACAACAACTACTACTACAACTACTGCTACTACTACTACTACTACTACTACTACTATTACTATTACTACTACTACTACTACTGCTACTACTGCTTCTACTACTAGTACAATTGCTACTATTACTACTTCTATAACTAATGGAACTACTACTACTAATAGTAACACTGCTAATACTATTACTAGTATGCTACTAAGACTAACGCTCCTACTACTTCTACCACTACAACTACTACAACTTTTACTACTCCTACTACTACTCTAACCCCTAGCACTCCTATGACTTCTACAACTATGACTATCAACTCCAACTATTACTACTACTATGGCTACTTTTACTGCAACTACTGCTCCTCCTCCTACTACTACTACTACTTCTACAACTCATACTAATACTACTACCCCAAACAATCCTACTACTACTACTATTGCAACAACTGCTACTATTATTACTACCACAACTACTACTACTACAACTAATAGTACTACTACTACTACTATTGCTACTAAGACTACTACTACATTACTAGTAGTATAACTCCTCCTACTACTACTCCTTCCACGATTGCTACTACTGCAACTACAATGAAAACAACTACTACAATTACTTCTACTACTGCACCTGCTACTGTAGCTGCTACTACTATTACAGTTGCTGTTGCTACTACAATTACTATTACGACTACTTCTTCTTCTTCTTCTACTACTATTGCTTCTTCTACTACTATTACTCTTCCTACTTCTACCCCAGTTACTGCTACTTCTACTATTCCACCTACTACTACTACTATAGCTACTATGATACCTACTCCAACTCCCACTGCTACTACAACTCCTACTACTAGGACTGCCCCCACTCCAACTACTACTACACCAATTACAACTCCTACTCCAACTCTTTCAACAACCACAGCTATTATTACTGCAACTACTACTCCTACTACTACTACTACCGCTACTACTTCCATAACTACTACTACAACTACAACTACTGGTACTAATACTACTAATACTAACACTACTACTATTACTCCTACAACTACTACCACAAATACTACTATTCCTAATACTACTCCTACTCCTACATTAACTACAACCACTACAACTTCAACTACTACTACACTACTACTACTACTTGTACTATTACTACTACTACTATTACAATTGATGCAGCTATAGCTACTACTTCGACTGCTACTACTCCAGCGACTACTACTACACTACTGCTACAATAACAACTACTATTACTCCTACTACTGCTCCCACCAACACACGAACTCCGTGTACTACTCCTACTACTATAACTACTACCGCAACTACCACGACTACTCCAACTGCTACTTCTACTACTGCTACTCCTACTACTGCCACGACCACAACTACTACTACTACTACTACTACTACTACTACTACTACTACTACTATTACTACTACTACTAATACTACTACTTCTATTCCAACTACTACTGCTAGTTCTACTCCTACTACTTCTACTACTACTATTACTACTAATACTACTATTACTACTACTACCACCACTACTACTACTTCCACAACTACCACTACTAATACTACTACTACTACTATTACTTGTCCTATGACTATTATAGCTACTACTATTATTACTATAATTATTACTATTACCACTACTACTACTACGGCTAATATTACTACCACTGTTACTACTTGCTACTCCTACTTCTACTTTTAGTACTACTACTACTATTGCAGCTAGTACTATTACTACTACCAAAACTACTACTACTACTACACCTGGTACTACTACTACAACTTCTACTACTACTACTTCTATTACTACTACTACGACTACTACTACTACTACTACTACTACGACTCCTCTTACTACTACATCTGCTACTACCACTACAATTACGATTACTCCTACCGCTACTATAGATCCTACTACTCTTACTACTACTACTACCACTACTATTACTCGTACTAATACTGCTACTCCAAACAATCCTACTACTACTACTACTACAACTACTGCTACTACTACTACTGCTACAACTATTATTACTACTACTGCTGCAACTATTGCTACTATTACTACTACTGCTACTACTACATTACTACTAGTACAACTGCTACTACTATTACTCCTTCCGCTACTCCTACTACTAGTACAACTATTACTACTGCAGCTGCTATAACTACCACCACAACAACAATAACTAGTACTGCTACTATTTGTGCTACTACTACTACTAATACAACTACTATTGCTGCTGCTGCAGCTACTACTACTACATCTCCTATTGTTGCTGCTACTACCGCCAGTACTACTACCGATCCTGCTTCTCCTGCTACTGCTGCTATTGCTATTCCGAGAGCTACAATTGCTGCATGGACTTCTGATCCTACTAGTACTACTACTAATAGCTTTTGCTACTCCAACTACCACCGTTGCTGCTATTGGTACTACTGCCGGTACTACAGTTTCTACTGCTACTCCGACATCTACTCCTAATGCTACAATTATGACTACTACAGCTACTATTACTACTACTACTACAGATACTACGGTTACTACTACTATTTCTACTACTCCAACAAATACTATTATTACTAATACTAACGATACTATCACTACTACTACTACTACTCCTCCTTCTACTACTACTACTACTACTACTACTTACTGCTACTATTTCTATAACTTCTAATGCTACTTCTTCTTCAACTCCTATGAGAACTACTATTACTACCACTACTACTACTGTCGCTACTACTACTAATACTTCAATTACTACTACTACTACTACTTCTACTACTACTCCTACTACTTCTATTACTACTCCAACTGCTACTACTTCTACTACTTCTTCTACTGCTGCTACTACTACTACTGACACTATTACTACTACTACAACTGCTACGACTACTACTACTCCTCCTCCTACTACTACTAATAATAATAATATGACTACTACTTTAACTACTACTACTGTTGCTGCAGCTGCTGCAACTACTACTACTACAACTACTAGAACTACCACTGCTCCTCCTACTACTATAGCTACTAGTACCACTACAGCAACTACTAGTACTACTACGGGAACTACTAGTACTACTACTGCAACTACTGCAACTACTACTACTTCTACTACTACTACAGTTGCTACTGCTACTACTGCTACTTCTACTACTACTACTACTACTCCTACTATGACTATAACTACAGCCACAAGTTCTCCTTTTACTTCTAGTACTACTGCTGCTGCCAATACTACTACAATTAATGCTACTGCAACTACTGCTACCACTGCTGCAACTATAGCTACATCTACTACTCCTACACCTACTGCTTCTGCAACTACCACTTCAGTTACTACTACTACTACAATTGCTATTGCTGCTGTTGCTCCTACTACTATTACTACAAAAACTACTACAACTGTTACTACTACTTTTACTGCTACAACATCTACACATACTACTATTGTTGCTGCTACTGCTACAACTGCTACTATTACAACTACTGTTACTACTATTTGTACTACGACAACTACTATAGCTATTAGTACCCCAATTACTACTACAACTACAAATACAACATCAATAACTACTACTAACACTACTACTACTACTGTTGCTACTACTACCGCTCTTGCTACGACTACTAATACTACTACTACTACTACTACTATTGTTACTACTACCACTACTACTACAGCGACTACTACAGCTACTACTACTACTGCAACTTTTACTACTACAACTACTACCACAACTACTACTACAACTGCTACTTCCGATTTTGCTACTATAACAACTACTACTACTATTATCGCTGCTACTACTACTAGTACTACTATTGCTACTACTACTGCTAATGCAACTACTACTACTTTCGTTGCTATGGCTACTATTTCTACTACTCCTTCAACTACTACTACAACTACTGCTACTGCTACCATTACTACTACTACTACTACAGCAACTACTACTACTATAACAACACTAATACTTCAACTGTTGTTGCTGCTACTACTAATGCTCCTACAACTACAATTGTTGCGACTACAGCTACTACAACAGCTACTACTAATGTTGATGCCCTAATAACTACAACTAATTTTGCCACTCTTGTAACTACTACTACTACTACTACTGCAACGAGCACTATTGCTATTACTATGAGTCTTAGTACTACTACTTCAGTGACAACAACAACATTTACTTCTACAACTACTTCTAGTACTACTGGTACTACTGCTTATACTACAACAACTGATGCTACTACTACTACTACTACTACTACTACTACTACTACTACTACTACTACCACTACTACTACTACTACTACTACTACTGCTACTACTAATACTACTACTAATACTACTACTACTACTACTACTTCTACTCCTAATACTACAATTATGACTACTACAGCTACTATTACTACTACTGTTAGAAATACTACTGTTACCACTACTATTTGTAGTACTCCAACAAATACTATTATTACTAATACTAATGTTACTACCACAACTACTACTATTACTCCTCCTCCTCCTACTACTACTACCTCTACTTACTACTACTATTTCTACAACTTTTATTGCTACTTCTTCTACAACTCCTATGAGAACTACTATTACTACCACTACTTTTGTTGTCGCTACTTCTGCCACTACTACTGCTGCTGCTACTTCTATTACTACTCCTACTACTTCTGCTACTGCTTCTATTACTACTCCTACTGCTACTACTTCTACTTCTTCTTCTACTACAACAACTACTACTACTACTTCTACTGCTGCTAATACTACTAATACTATTACTACTACTACAGCTACTACTCCTACTACTACTCCTCCTCCTCCTCCCACTACTACTAATACTTTAACTACTACTACTATTGCTACTACTGCTGCAACTACTACTACAACTACTACTCCTCCTACTACTCTTGCTACTAGTACCACTACGGCAACTACTAGTTCTACTACTGTAACTACTACTTCTACTACTACTACCACTACTGCTACTGCTACTGCTGCTGCTTCTACTACTAGTACTACTACTCCTCCTACTACTGCTTCTACTTACTCCTACTATTTCTACAACTGCTATTGCTACTTCTTCTATAACTCCTATGAGAACTACTATTACGACCACTACAACTACTGTTGCTACTACTGTTACTACGGCTGCTACTGCTACTTTTATTACTACTCCTACTACTACTACTTCTACAGCTACTCCTACTACTACTCCTACTACTTTTACTTCTTCTTCTACTACTACAACAACTATTACTACTTCTATTGCTGCTGCTACTACTACTGATACTATTACTACTACTGCAGCTACTACGACTACTACTACTACTACTTTAACTACTGCCGCTGCTGCAACTACTACTACTACAACTGCTACAATTACCACTCCTACTACTGATACTGCTACTAGTACCACTACGACAACTACTAGTACTACTATTGTAACTATTACTACTGCTTCTACTACTATTACTGCTAATTGCTACTAATGTTACTTCTACTACAACTACTACTACTACAACTACCACTACTACTACTGATACCAATGCTACTACTCCTGCTACTACTACAACAACTACTACTACTACCACTACTACTACAGCTTCTGTTCCTACTTCGACTACTACTACTACAACTCCTGCTGCTACTACTACTATGATTACTACTACCACTACTACTACTACTACTACTACTACTACTATAACATCTAGTATTATGACAACAACAACAACAACTACTACAATAACTACTACTACTACTAATGCACCTATTACTTTTAGTTATACCACTACTACTACTGCTACTGCTACTAATGCTGCTGCTACTACTACTACTACTACTACTACTACTAATGTTGTTGCTACTACTACTACTACCACCACTACCACTGCTACTACTACTACTTCTACTACTACTACTACTACTACTACTCCTCTTGTTACTACCATTGCTACTGCCACTATTTCTCCTACTAGTACTAGTATTACTACTACTACTACCACAATTTCTCCTATAACCACCGCTTTTATGACTACTACTATAGCTACTACTACTTCTTCTACTATAAATACTACTGCTAGTACCGCTACTGCTGCTGCTACTTTTACGATTGCTACAACTATTGCTGCACTTACTACTAATGACACTAATACTTTTAGTTCGACAATAAGAACCACTTTTGCTACTACTTCAACTGCTATTCCTATTAACTGCTATAGCTACAACTACTACCACCGCTACTACTACTACTACTGCTACTACAACTACTACTACAACTTCTACAACTCCTACTATTGCACAACGGGTACTACTATCACCACTACTATTGCTGCTGCTGCTGCTGCTCCTACTACTATTGCTGCTATTTGTGCTACTACTACTACTACTTCTACGACTACAACTTCTTCTTCTACTACTAATTCTACTCCTACAACTATAATTACTACTTCTATGACAGCTTCTGCTATTATTACTACTAATGCTCCTCCTCCTCCTACTACTACAATGACTACAACTAGAAATATTATTGCTACTATTAATACTATGACTACTACTACTACCACTACTTCTGCAGCTACTGCTACTACTATTACTACTACTGCTGCTGCTACTACTACTACTTCTACTTCTACTGCTACTACTACTTCTTGTACAACTTCTACTATTACTACTACTACTACTACTACCACTACTACTATTACTACTACTACTAAGGCTACTACTACTCCTCCTACTACTACAACTATTATTACTGCTACACGTAGTACTACTACTTTTGAGGCTACTACTACTACTACTAATAGCATTATTACTACTACCACTACTACAACTGCTATTATTTCTACTACTACCACTACTAGAACTAAAACTACTGCTGCTCCTGCTACGGCAACGTGTATGTCTTCTACTACTACTGCTACTGCTCCTACAACTGCTGCTACTACAACAACAACAACAACTGCTGCTGCTACTGCTGTAGCAACTATTGCTACTACAACTGCTACTTCGACTATTACTACTATTGCTATAGCTACTACTACTGCTACTACTAATACTACTACTACTACGGATACTTTTGCTATTGCCACTGCTGCTACTTCTACTGCTACTACTGTTGTTGCTGCTTTTACAACTAATACCATTTCTACTTCTGCTACTACTACTACTACTGTTGATGCTACTGTTGCTAATACTACTGTTACCACTGCAGCTACTACTACTACTACTACTACTACCACTACTACTACTACTACAACTACTAATACTACTACTGCTGCTGCTGCTGCTACTACTACTATGACCCATTATTTTTGCTCCTACTACTGCTCTTACTATTGCTACTGCTACTACAACTGCTACTACTCTTGCAGCTCCAACAACAACAATATCTACTACTACTACTAATACAACAACTACAACAACTGCTACAGCTACCACTACTACTACTACTACTACTATTGTAGCTACTTCCACTACTATTACTTCTAATACTATTGTTGCCACTACAACTACTACTGCTGCTGCTGCTACTACTACTACTAATGCGACTACTACTACTACTGCTGCTGCTACTTTCGCTATTGCTACTACTCTTACTACTACTACTACTATTATACGTACAACTGCTACCGTTACTGTAGCGACTAAAGCTCCTACTACTACAAGTGAATCTACTATTACTACCACGGTAGCTACCACAATTACTGCAGCTACTGCTCTACTACTACTACTGCTACTTCTATAACTGCTACTATCGCTTTTGCTACTAGTATGACTATAACTACTACTGCCACAGTGACAACTACATCTACTACTACTGATACAACTACTGCTACTACTACTACAACTACAACTATTACTACTTCTACAACTACTTGTACTAATGGTATTGCCCTTACTACAACTACTTATCCTACTACTACTACTACTATTGCTACTTCTTTTCCTACTACTACAACTTTTGCAACTAGTACTGCTAGTATTACTACTACTATTACTACTACTACTACTACTACTGCTACAACAACTACAACGACTGCAACTACAGATACTGCTACAACTACTCCTACAACCAATACTACGACTTCTATTACTACTACTACTACCACCACCACCATTATTACAACTACTACTACAACTACAACAACAACTAGTACTGCTATTATTGATTCTGCTGCTAGAACAACTACTACTACTACTGTGGCTATCACTGCTACTACTACTACTAATGCCACAACTGCTGCTTCTGCGACTACTACTACTATTGCTGCCATAGTTGAAACTACAACTACAACTTCGACTACTACTACTATTGTTGTCATAGTTGAAACTACAACTACAACTTCGACTACTACTACTATTGTTGTCATAGTTGAAACTACAACTACAACTTCGACTACTACTACAACTAGAGCTACAATGACTTCTGTAATTGACACTATTACTGCTACTACTACTGATACTACAACAACAACTACTACTACTACTACAACATTACAACTACAACACTACTGGTACAATGACTACTATTATTACTACTTCTACTACCACTACTACGACTAGTACTACTACTACAACAACTACTACTACCAGTACTACTACTACTATTACTACTACTACTACTATTACAACCACAAATACTACTACTACTATTCCTAGTACAAATCCTACTACTACAAATACTTCTACTGCTACTATTACTACTAGTACAACTACTACAACTACTACTACTACTACTATTACTACTACTACTACTACTATTACCACTACAAATACTATTGCTACTTTTACTAGTACAAATCCTGCTACTACTATTACTATTACTACGACCACCATTACTACTACTCCTACCACTACTACTACTCGTAATACTCCTATTACAAATATTACTATTCCTACAACAACAACTACTACTAATACTAATACTATTACTACTCCTACTACTATTGCTACTACTAGTACCACCACCACTACTACTACTGCAACTACTACTACTACCACTTCTACTTATAAAATTGCTATTACTGCAACTACTACTACAAATGCCACTGCTGCTATTACTTCTACTACTATGGTAGCTTTTGCTACCGTAGCTACTACTATTGTTCCTACTACTACTACTACTACTATTAGTACTACTATTACTACTGCTACTACTAATACTAAATGACTACTCTACTACTAGTACAACTACTACTGCTGCTGCAACTACTATTGGTACTACTACAACTACTACTACTGCTGCTATTGTTGTTGCTGCTGCTGCAACTACCACTACTACTGCTACTACTATTACTACTACTACTATGACAACTACTTCGTCTACTACAGCTACTTTTTCTACTACTACTAATACAACAATTACTACTACTGCAACTATTGCTACTATAACTACTACCATTACTTCTCTAACTACTACTATTCTTGCTACTACTAATACACCTACTCCTACCGCTACAATTACTTCTACTACTACTCGTACTATGGTGGCTGCTACTGCTACTGCTACCTCTACTACTGCTTTTACTATTGCCACTACCGCTACTACTATTTGTTCTACTACTATTACTATTGCTGCTACTTCTACTATTAATTCTTCTCCTTCTGCTACTACATTTGCTACTACTACTACTGCTACTGCCACTACCACGACATCAACAACAACAAAAATAATAACTACTACTACTACTATAATACTTCTACAACTATTGCTAGTAATTTTAATACTACTACTATAGTTATTACTCCTACGACTAGTACTACTACTACTTCTGCTACTACGGCTACTACTTCCCTTAATGCTACCTCTGCTACGACTCCTACTGTAGCTACTTTTGCTACTACTATTAGTACAACCTTTACAACTAATACTACTACTACTATGACTACTATTGCTTCTACTGCCACTGTTACTGGAACTGCTAATGCTGCTGCTGCTACTGCTACTACTACTACTACTACTCCTGTTACTACTACTCTGACTACTGCTACTACAACTACTACCTTTACTTCTCTTACTACTACTACTCTTGCTACTACTACTATACCTACTACTACCGCTATAGCTACTTCTGATACAACTGATACTAGGGTTGCTGCTGCTACTACTACTATCGCTATTACCGCTACTACCATTACTTCTACCACTATAACTACTACTACTTCTACTACTACTGCTTCTCCTATGGCTACTAGTTCTGCTACTACTACTACTGCTACTGCCACTGCCACAATAATAACAAGAACAACAACAACAACAACTACTACTACTACTATAACACGCCTACAACTATTGCTAGTAATTTTAATACTACTACTACAGCTATTACTACTTCTACTGCTACTTCTACTACTTTTGCTACTACGGCCATTACTTCTACTAATGCTACCACTACAGCGACTGCTACTACTGATACTTTCTGTACAACTATTACTACAACTTTTATAACTAATACTGCTACTACGGCCACTGTTACTAGAACTTCTACTGCTACTACTACTACTACTACTATTACTATTCTTACAACTACTGCAACTACTACTACTACATTCACTGCTTTCCCCACAACAACAATACCAACTACTACTACTATTCTCCTACAACTTTCGCCACTACTACAACTACTACAATAGCTACTACTACTACTACTATTACAGCAACAATGACTACTACTACTACTACTGCTGCTGCTACTATTACTACTACAACTACTACTCTTACTACTACTGCTGCTGCTGCTGTTGTTGCTACTACTGCAACAACTACTACTTTGCACAGTGCTGCTATTGCTGCAACTACTACTGCAGCCACTACTACTACTACTTCTTCTTAAACTACTATTGCTACTACTACTACAATTGTTACTTCTACTACTACTACAACAACTACTACTACTACTATTGCTACTACTAATGTCGCTACTTCGACTTCTACTACTACTACTACTACCTCCACCACCGTTACGACTACTGCTACTACCACTTCAATTACTACAACTACTATTATTACTATTACCTCAACTACTTCTACTACAACAACAACTACTTCTTCTTCTACTACTACCACTACAACTACTGCTACTACAGCTACTGCTACTACTATGACTTCTACAACTACTACTCTACTACGACTACTACTTCTACCACTACTTCTAGTAGTACTATAGCTACTGCTATTACTGCTATAACTACTACTATAACAACTACTACTAGTGCTACTATTACTACTGCTAATGCTACTGCTACGGCTACTACTACTACTACGATTACTATTGGTACTCCTACTCCTCCTCCTACTA
This sequence comes from Trichopus zeylanicus subsp. travancoricus, assembly GCA_005019695.1. NCBI lineage: Eukaryota > Viridiplantae > Streptophyta > Magnoliopsida > Dioscoreales > Dioscoreaceae > Trichopus > Trichopus zeylanicus. Next base: position 76,745 of record RXID01022521.1, read on the forward strand.
CTATTGGTACAACTACTTCTACTGCTGCTGCTGCTATTGTTGCTCCTACTCCAACGATTACTACTACTCCGTCTCCTCGTCCTCCTCCTCCTCCTACTACTACTACTACTACACCAATTACTCCTACTAATCCTACTACTACAACTCAAACTACTACAACTACTATTCCTTCTAATACTCCTATGACAACTACTATTTCTACTAGTACTACTACTACTACAACTACTCCTACTCATACATCTACTAGTGTTAATGCTACTACCACTACCCCTATTACTACTACTACTATACACTACTGCTAAAACTACTTAGACTACTCCTGTTGTTGTTGCTGCTACTACTACTACTACAATAACTACCACTGCTACTACAACTACTACATGTACGACAAGAACAATAATAACTACTTCTACTAAAACTATTACCACCACTACTACTATTACTGCTACGACTACAACTATCACTACTTCTACTACTACTACTACTATACCCACTACTTCTACTATACTATTATTATTATTATTACTACTACTACTACTACCACTACCACCACTACTATTGCTACTGCTGCTGCTGCTGCTGCTGCTGTTACTACTACTATTACTACTACTACTACTACTACAACTTCTACTACTCCAATTACTACCACTACTACTAAAACGACGACAACAACAACTACTGTTACTACTACTCCTACTGCTACTACTACTATTACTAGCCATACTACTATAACTACTGCCAGTACTTCATCACTAGTACTCCAACAACTACTATTGGTACTAATACTAATATAATACTACTACTATTACCACTACTCATACTACCACTTCTACTCCAACTACAACTGCAACTACTCCTACTACTATGGCAACAACTCCTTCAACTACTACTACTACTACTACTACTACTTCTGCTGCAACTACTACTTCTAGTACTACCACGACTACTATTACAACTACAACCACTTGTACTACTACTACAGTTACCACTACTACTACACCTTCTACTACTTCTGCCACTAGCACTACTACAACTACTACAAGCACTACTACTATTACTACCATTAGTACTGCTTCTACTACTATTACTACTACTACATCTTTTATTACCACTATTGCTACTACTTTTACGACAATTACTACATCTACTATTATTACTACTCCTGCTATTGGCACTACTTCGAATACTAGTACTGCTACCACTAATACATCTACTACTACAGCCACTAGCACTTCTACTGTTACTACTACTACTACTACAGTTATTGCTATTACTACTACTGCTACAACCACTGCTACTGCTACAACAACTACTACTGCTCCTACTACTACTACATCTATTATTACTATTACTACTATTACTTCTACTACTACTCCTACTACTACTATTACTTCTACTACTACTTGTACCACTACCACAACTACTACTCCTAACACTACTCTTACTACTCAGGCTACTACTACTTCTACCACTCTTACTACTACTATTGCTGTTGCTGCTACTACTACTACTACTACTACTACTATAACTAATACTACTTCTACTATAACTGCAACTGTTGCTTGTACTACTTCTACTTCTACTACTACTACGGTGACTGATTCTACTACTGCTAGTACTACTACTACGACTACGGCGACTGATTCTACTATTTCTACTACTACTACTACTGCTGCTGCTGTTGCTGCAACTTCGACTACTACTACGACAACTACTACTACTGTGGCTACAACAACGACGACTATTACTACTATTGCTGCTGCTACTACAACTATTACTACTACTACTGCAAAAACCACTCCAATCACTACTACTCCTATTACAACAACTGCTACTATTACTAGTTCTACTGCTGCAATAACTACTATTACTACTTCAACATCTACTAGTAGTACTGCTCCTACTACAACTGCTACAATTACTAATACTACCATTATTGATACTACTACTACTCCTATTACTACTATGACTACTACAACTACTACTACTACAACAAATAAAAAAATTAGCACTCCTACTACTAATAATACTACTTCTGTTACTACTACTACTAATACTAATGCGATTAGAACTACTACTACAACATTGAATATAACTACTACTACTTATCCTACTGGGACTACTACTCTTACGGCTGCTACTGCTATTACTTTTGCTACTCCTCCTACTACTCCAACTACTAGTACTACTAATGCTAGTCCTACTACTACTTCCACTACAACTGCTGCTTCTAGTACAATAACTACTGCAACTTTTGCTACTACTACAAGTAACACTTTGACTACTACTACGACTACTACTACTACAACAACTAAACAACAACTACCACGACGCCTACTACCAATATTATTACTACATCTTAGGCTACTAGCACATCTACTACTATAACTGCTACTGCGGCTACTGCTACTACTACTACTACTACTACAACTACTTTTAATTCTACTACTACTATCACAACAACTACTACTACTATTACTACAGCAACTACTACTACTGCCATTGGTACAATTACCACTTCTCCTACTACTGTTACTTACTGCTGCTAGTACTACTACTTTTGCGACTAGTACTACTACTACTGCTACTACTACTTTTACTATTATCACTACTACTACTACCATTACAACTACTGCCACTACAACTACTACTACCACTACTATCGTTACTGCTACTGCTACAACTACTACAACTATAACTACGACTACAAACACTACCGCTATTACTACTACCACATCTACTACCACCACTATCACAACTACCACTACTACAACTACTACTATTACTATCACTACAACTACTAGTATCACTACTACTAGTACTACCACCATTATTACTACCACTACTACTGCATCTATTACTACTACAACTTCTACTCCTACTAATAATATTGCTCCTACTACTACTACTTCTACTACTACTGCTACTATAACTACTGCTACTACTAGTACTATAACAACCATCGCTACTATTATTACTCCTACTACTACAACTCCTGCTACTACTTTTACTACTACTGCAACTACTGCTAGCACTAATACCACCATTCTATGGCTACTTGTACTAGTTTTGCTACTACTACTACTACTATTACTACAACGATTTCTCTTGCTACTAATACTACTTCTTCAACCACTACTACTCCTTCTACTATGCTACTACTCCTGCTACTACTACTACTACTACTACTGTCGTAATTTGTTCTATTACAACTACTACTACTACTACTACTGCTTCCACTAATTTCACTACTATTGCTACTACTACTTCTAGAGCTACAACTTTCACTACTACTGCTGCTACTACGGCTACTAGTGCTAATACTACTACTTCTACTACAGTTACTACTGCTGCTACTACTACTAGTAGTAGTTCTACTACAGCTACTACTATGACTACTACCACCACTACTACTACTGCTACTACTACTCCAACTTATATTACTACTACTACTCCTATTACTACTACTACGACTACAACAAGTTCTCCTACTACTACTACTAGCACTACTACTTCTACTACTTTGCCTACAACTACAACTCCAGCTACTACTGCTGCTATGGCTACTGCTACAACAACAACTACTACTATTACTGCTACTTCTGCTAGTACTGCCACTACAACAACAACTACTTCTACCACTGCTACTACTATTATTGTTGCTACTACTACGACTACTATGTTTGTTGCTACCACTACTACTCCTACTACTACTACTTCTACTACTACTACTTCTACTTCTTCTACTACTACTACTACAACTACTACAACCATGACTACTACTATTCTTGTTGCTACTGCTACTACTACTACTCCAACTACTACGACTGCTGCTACTACTACTACATCTACTACTACCACTTCTGCTACTACTACTGCTAGTACTCTACTTCTCCTACTACTACTACTGTTTCTTCTACTACTGCGTATACTACTGCTTCTACTACTTATTCTAGGACTACTACTATGGCTACTACTACTGCTATTACTACTAGAACTCCAACTTCTACTTCTGCTTATGCTACTACTGCTACAACAACCACGGCTGCCTCTACTGCTATTACTATTACTACTACTACTATGACAACTACTTCTACTATTGCTACTATAACAACTACTGCTACTGCTGCTGCACCTACCACTATTGCTGCTACTACTATTGCTACTACAAGTACTACTTCTACTACGACAACTATAACTACTACTACTACTACGCCAACTCCAATAACTATTAGTACTACTACCACTACTACTACTGTTGCTGCTGCAGCTACTGCTACTACTACTATTACTACTACTGCAACTGCTGCTACTACTACTATTACTACTACTACTCCTAATCCTACTACTCCTACTCCTACTACAACTACTATTACTACTACTACTACTACTTCTCTACTACTACTGCTACTCCAACTACTGCTACTACTACAAATACTGATGTAGTCGCAACTGCTACAACTACCACTACTACTACTACTGCTGCTGCTATTGCTAATACTACTACTACTGCGACAACTGCTGCTACTACTACTGCTACTGCTAATACTACTACTACTGCGACAACTGCTACTACTACAACAACAACTACTGCTACTGCTGCTGCTTCTACTGTTGCTATATGACTACTGTTAGTACTACAACAACTACTAGTACTAATACTCTTACTGTTACTACTTCCACTAGTACTCTACTACACCTACTCCTACTCTACTACTGTACCTACTCTACTACTGCTATTACTACTATTACTACTGCTAATACTATTACTACTACTACTCCTTTTACTACAACAACAACTGCTACTACTACTACTACTTCTCAACTACTCCAACTCCTACTCCTAATACTACTACTATTACTACTACAACTCTTACAACTGGTACTCTTGCTACAACTACTACTACTCCCAACTCTTACTACTGCTACTACTACTCCTAGTCCTACTTCTATTTCTATCACTACAACAACAACAACTAATGTTACTACTACTACTACTACTACTACTACCACTACTACTACTTCTCCTACTATTACTACTAATGCTACTACCACAACTAGTACTACTACTACTACTAACACTATTACTACAACCACAACTACTTATGCTACTCCTGATACTTCTAATACTAACTCTCCTAATACTCCACCTTCTCCTAATACTCCTACCATAACTACTATTACTCCTACTTTTGTTTCTACAACTACACCAATTGCTACTACTATTCGCACTCCAACTACTGCTACCAATATTACTACTACTACTACTATTACTACAATTTCTACTCCCAATACTTCTACTGCTACTCCAACTGCTACTCCTACTACTGTTACTACTACTGCTACTACTACTACAACAACTACTATTACGACTGCTGCTACTACTACTACTACTACTACTACTACTACTACTACTACTACTATTGCTACACCTACTACTACTAATACTATTGCTACTACTACTAATACTACTAATACAACTACTACTACTCCTACTACTACAAGAACTAGTACTCCTACAACTACTACTACTAGTACTACTTCTGCTACCTCTACTGCTATTACCACAATTGCTACAACTACTACTATTGCAACTACTACTACAAATCCTCCTACTACAACTACTTTTATTATTACCGCTACTACTGTTACTACTTCGATTGCTACTTCGACAACTATAGCTACTCTTGCTGCTGATACCACTATGATTACTACTGCTACTACTACTACTACTACTATGACTTCTACAGCAACTACAACTACTATTACTACTACCACAACAACAATAACTACTACGGATACTATTGCTACTACTACTACGACTCTACAACTACTACCGCTACGACCGCTACAACTACTCCTATAGTTATTACTGCTCAACCTACTAATACCACTACTCCTACTGTTGCTACTGTTACTACTTCTACTATTTTTTCTACTACTACTACTACTACTACTATTATTACAACTATTACTCCTATTGCTAATAATACTACTTCAACTACCACTACTACTACTTCTGCTACTCCAAATGCTACTCCTAATACTTTTACTACTATGCTGCCACTACTACTACTACTATTACTAATGCTACTATTACTACTAATACTACTACTACTATTGCTGCTACTATTGCAACTTGCACCCCCACAACTACTATTACTACTACTGCTGCTCCTATTACTATTGCTATTACCACTACTGCTACTACTACTACAACTCCTCCTACTCCGACTACCGCTATTATTACTTCCACTACTACTACTACTGCTACTACTGTGACTGCTGATATTACTCCTACTACTCCCACTCCTACACCTATTCCTACTACTACAACTACAATAAGAACAATAACTACTACTATTGCTACTGCTGCTGTTGCTACTAGTACTAGTACTACTACTTCAAACATTACCACTATTGCTACTAGTGCGACTACAACTTCTACTACTACCACTTTAGCTATAACTTCTAGTGCTACAACAACTACTACTACTTCGACTACTACTACTATAATTGCAGCAATTGCTGCTGTTGCTGCTACTCTAACTACTATTACTACTAATAATAATACTACTAATCCTTTTACTACTAATAATACTACTACTACTACTACTATTGCTTCTGTTATTGTTGTTGCTACAACTAATACTACTACTACTACAACAACAACTGCTACTGCTACATCTACAACTACAACTATGACTATTATTGTACTGCTACCACTATTTCAAGTACTACAGTTACTACTTTTACTCCTACAACAACAATAACTACTAGTACTACTACAATTACTACTACTACAGCTTCTACTGCTACTGCTACTTCTGCTACTACTGCTACTACTATCCTACTTCGACTATTACAACTACGACAACTATTACTAGAGTTACCCCTATTACTACCGCCACTACTACTACAACTGCTGCTGCTTCTACTACAACTACTCCAAATACGCTAACTATTATGACTACTCCAACAACAACAACAACTACTACGGTTGTTGGCACTACTACTACTACTACTCCTCCTACTACTACTATTACAACTTCTACTACTATAACTTCTACTAATGCTACAACAACTACTACTATTACAACAAATACTACTACTAGTACTGCAACTACTACTATAATTACTATTGCTGCTGCTGTTGCTGCTACTCCAACTACTATTACTGCTACAACTAATACTACTACTACTACTACTACTACTACTACCACCACCACCACCACAACCACTACCACTACTACTCTGACAACTAGTACTACTGCTATGACTACTACCACTACTACTAGAACTACAACAACTACTACTACTAGTACTGCTACTACTACAACATCTGCTACTGCTACTACAACTACTAGTATAACTACTACCACCACTACTAGTACTACTACTACTACTACTACTACTCGGTCTACTACTCTTACAAATACAGCAAAGATAACAACAATAACAGCAATAATAACTATTATTACTACTATGACTACTACTTCTGCTTCTACTAATACCACTATTACTGCTACTACTCCAGCAACTACTACTACTACAACTTCAAGTAATACTACAACATCAACTACAACTACAACTGCTACTCCTACTACAACTACTACTACTACTGCCACTGCTACTGCTACTACTACTCAAGATACTACTACCATTACTATGACTATTACTACTACTATAAGTACTTCTTCTACTGCTAGTACTAGTACAACGACTTCTACCACTAACACTACTACTACTATTACAACAACTACTACAACTACCACTACTGCAAATACTACTACTAATACTACTACTACACCACTACTACGACAACAGCTTTTATAAGTATTACTCCTATTGATATTAATGCCTCTACAACTACTATTACTACTCCTATGGCTATGAATAGTACAACTGCTACCAATACTACTGTAGCTACTACTACTACTGTTGTTGCTACTGCTTCTGCTGCTACAACTACAACTTCTACTACTTCTACTACAATTACGACTACTACTACTACTCCTCCTCCTCCACTAGAAGTACTATGACTTTTACTACTACTTTCTACAACTACTCCAAACTACACTCTTATTAAGCAACTACTACTACCACTTACCTATACTCCTACTTCCACTATTACTTAATTCTACCACTATTACTACAACTTTACCCCATAGCCACAACAACTACTATTACTCCTCCTACTTTAATTTCTCCTACTATCAACTTATATCACAAACTATTAATTACTTGTACTACTACTATTATTCTGCTACTGCTGCTACTGCTAATACCATAACCACTCTAACTACAACTAGTACAATTACTTCTACAAGTGCTACAACTACTACTACAATTGCTACTTCTACTACTACTACAACAACTACTACTACAAACACAACTCTACTACTACCACTTTTACTACTATTACTTCTATTACGGCTAGTACTACTCCTACTACTATTCCTCCTACTATTACTGCTAATACTATTATCACTACTATTACTGCTAACACATCTGCTACTACTCGTACACCTACACTGATTCCTCCTACTACCCCTACTACTACTACTATTGCTTCTATTATTGTTGTTGCTACAACTATTACTACTACTACTACTACAACAACTACTACTGCTACATCTACAACTACGACTACGACTATTATTGTACTGCTACCACTATTTCAAGTAATACAGTTACTACTTCTACTCCTACAACAACAATAACTACTAGTACTACTACAATTACTACTACTATAGCTTCTACTACTACTACTACTTCTGCTACTACTGCTACTACTATCCTATTTCGACTGTTACAACTACGACAACTATTACTAGAGTTACCCCTATTATTACCGCCACTACTACTACTACTACTGCTTCTACTACAACTACTCCAAATACACCAACTATTATGACTACTACAACAACAACTACTACTACTACGGTTGTTGGCACTACTACTACTACTACTCCTCCTCCTACTACTATAACTTCTACTAGTGCTACAACAACTACTACTATTACAACAAATACTACTACTACTACTGCAACTACCACTATAATTACTACTGCTGCTGCTGTTGCTGCTACTCCAACTACTATTACTTCTACAACTAATACTACTACTACTACTACTACCATAACAACCACTACCACTACTACTCTGACAACTAGTACTACTGCTATGACTACTACCACTACTACTAGAACTACAACAACTACTACTAGTAGTACAGCTACTACTACTACTTCTACTACTGCTACTACAACTACTAATATAACTACTACCACTACTACTAATACTACTCGCTCTACTACTCTTACTAATACAACAAAGATAACAACAATAACAGCAACAATAACTATTATTACTACTATGACTAGTACTTCTGCTTCTACTAATACCACTAATACTGCTACTACTCTAGCAACTACTACTACTACAACTTCAACTAATACTACAACATCAACTACAACTACTACTGCTACTCCTACTACCACTACTACTACTACTGCCACTGCTACTGCTACTACTACTCAGGATACTACTACCATTACTATGACTATTACTACTACTAGAAGTACTTCTTCTACTATTATTGCTAGTACAACGACTTCTACCACTAACACTACTACTACTATTACAACAATTACTACAACTACCACTACTGTAAATACTACTACTAATACTACTACTACACCACTACTGCAACAACAGCTTCTATAAGCATTACTCCAATTGCTATTAATGCCTCTACAACTACTATTACTACTGCTATGGCTATGAATAATACAACTGCTACCAATACTACTGTAGCTACTACTACTACTGTTGTTGCTATTGCTTCTGCTGCTACAACTACAACTTCTACTACTTCTACTACTATTACGACTACTACTACTACTACTACTCCTACTACTACAAGTACTATGGCTTTTACTACTACTTCTACAACTACTCCAACTACTACTATTATTAAGGCAACTACTACTACAACTACTACTACTCCTACTTCCACTATTACTACTACTACCACTATTACTACAATTACCCCTATTAGCACAACAACTACTATTACTCCTCCTACTTGTACTTCTACTACTACTACTTATATCCCAACTATTACTACTAGTACTACTACTATTATTCCTGCTACTGCTGCTACTGCTAATACCATAACCACTCTAACTACAACTACTACAATTACTTATACAAGTGCTACAACTACTACTACAATTGCTACTTCTACTACTACTACAACAACTACTACTACAAACACAACTCTACTACTACCACTTTTACTACTATTACTTCTACTACGGCTACTACTACTCCTACTACTACTGCTAATACTAATACCACTACTATTACTGCTAGCACTTCTGCTACTACTCGTACACCTATACCGATTCCTCCTACTACCCCTACTACTACTACTACTACTACCTCTACTACAATTTCAACAACTACTTCTACTGCTACTAGTACTACAACAACTACTTCAGCCACTACTACTTCAAATATTGCTATCGCAACTACTACTACTAATACTACAACAACAACAACAACTACTACTACTACTACCACCACCACCACCACCACCACCACCACCACTACTACTGCGGCTGTTTCTGCCACTCCTACAACTACAACAACTACTGCTGCTATTTCTACAACTATGACTCCTCCTAGTAGTTTTACAACTACTACTACTGCTGCTACTCTTCAACTACCCCTACTTCTACTACTACTACTTCTACTACTATTGCTGCTATTACTACTATGCTTACTACTTCTACTACTCCAACTACCCCAACTACTACTACTCCTACAGCTACTATTGCTCGTACTACAACTATTAACACAAGCACTACTATTTCTACAGCTACTACTACTACTACTACTACTATTATTACTATTACCGCTATACCACTACTATTACCACTATTACTACAACCACTACTACTTCTATAACTACTACAACTATTGCTACAACAACTTCGACTACTGCTACTACTACTTCTACTACTACTACTCCAAGTACTAATCCTTCTAATACTACTACTGCTGCTGCTACTGCTACTACTACTACTACTACTACTATTTCTACTAGCTCTACTACTACTACTACTACTAGTAGTAGTACTACAACAAGAATAACTATTACTATTGCTGCTACAACTATTGCTGCTATTATTGATGTTGTTGTTGTTGCTGCTACTACTACTACTACTTCTACTACCACTACTATTGCTACTACTATTTCTACTAGCTCTACTACTACTGCTACTACTACTGCTACCACTACATTTGCTACTATTACTAGTACTTCTGCTACTACTGCTTCTACTACCCCTATTACTACTACTTCTTCTATTTTAACTTCTGCTACTACTGCTTCTACTACCCCTATTACTGCAACTACTACTAATGCAACAACCGCTTCTATTACTGCTGCTACTACTACTATTAACACTACTGCTATGACTATTACTCGAACTGCTACTACTTCTACTGCTACAACTACTATCAGTAATATTACTATTACTACTACGACTAATACTACTTCCACTACTACTGATACATCTATGACAACTATAACTACGATAACTATGACTACAACTACGGCTACTACTACTACTGCTGCTACTACTCCAACTACTATTACAACAACACCTACTACTACCTCTACTACTACCACTACTACGGCTGCTGCTACTATTGGTACTACTAGTACTACTGCACTACAACTACAATTATTATTATTGTTGCTGCTGCAGTTGTTGCTTCTACTCCAACTAGAATTACTACTATTATGGATACTCACGCGACTACTACTTCTACCACTACCACTACTACTTTTGCCTCTTCTTCTTCTACTACAACAACAACAACTACTACAACTACTACTACTACAACCACTACTACTGCAACTACCGCTACTACTGCTACTACTAGTTCTTCTACTATGAGTACTACTACTACTATTACAACTATGACTCCAACTTCTACTGCCACTCGAACTACTACTCCCACTATGTCTACTGCCACCCCGACTGCTACTCCTACCACTGTTGCTATACTACTACTACAACAACAACTACTATTGCGACTACTACTACTACTACTACTATTGCTACACCTACTACTACTACTAATACTATTACTACTACCACTAATACTACTGCTATTGCTCTGACTACTACTACAACTAGTACTCCTACAACTACTATTACTAGTACTACTTCTGCTACTATTGCTATTACTACTACTACTACAACTACTACCATTGCAACTAGTACTACTACTCCTCCTACTCCAACAACTTCTATTACTACTGCTACTTCTACTACTACTTCGATTGCTACTCCTACTACCATTCCCACTCCTACACCTATACCTAGTACTACCATGACAACTACTACTTGCAATGCCACTAGTGCAACTACTACATCTAATACTACCACTACTAATACTATTACAACTACGACTACTACTACTACTACAAATGCTTTACTAGTACTAATACTACTACTACTACCACAACTACCACTACTACTACTATTTCTGCTGATGCTGTTGTTGCAACTACTACAACAATTATTACGACCACTACTTCGATTGCTATTGCAGTTGCCGCTGCTCAAACTACAACTACTGGTACTACTATTCCAACTTCTACTACTACCGCAATTGCTGCTACTTCTACTACTACTACTACTACTACTACTACTACTACTACTACTACTACTACTACTATTATCACTACTATTGTCGTTGTTGCTCCAACTACTTTTACTACTACCACTACCACGAATACTATTACTACTACTGCTGCTGCTGCTGCTACCTCTACTATAACTACCACTACAACTACTACTAGTAATACTGTTACAACAACTTCTACCACTACTACAACTAGTAATACTGTTACAACTACTTCTACCACTACTACAACTAGTAATACTACTGCTACTCCTAGTGCTACTATTACTAATACTTCTATTATTAGTACTACTTCAGCTACTACCACTACTACAACTATTACAACAACTACTGCCACCACCACCTCCACTACTACTACTACTATTGCTACTGCTGCTACTCCTACTACTACTACTTCTAATACTACAACTGCAACTACTACTACTGCTACTACTCCTTCAACTACTACTACTGCTGCTACTGCTACTTTTATAACAACGACAACTACTACTACTACTACTACAACTACAACTGCTGCAACAACTACTACTACCACTATTGCTGCTCCTCTTCCTCCTCCTCCTCCTGCTACTACTACCACTACCACTACTAGTACGACCCCATTTACTACAACTACTACTACGACTACTACTACTACTACTATTACTACTACTACTTCTGCTATAACTAGTACTACTACTACTACTACTACTACTACTGATACTACTATGACTACAACAACTATTACTACTACAACTACTGCTGCTCCTGCTACTACTACTACAATGATTACTACTACTTCCGCTGCTACTACTACGACTATGACTACTGCTACTACTACTGCTGCTAATACCTCTACTACTACAAATGTCACTATTACCACCACCACTACTACTATAATTCCTATTACCACTACTACTACAACTATGACAACTACTACTACTACAACAACTACTACTACAACTACTTCTACTGCTACTAGTATTATAGCTACTTCTACTTCTACTGCTAATGTTACTACTACTAGTAGTTCTACTACTACGGCTACTTCAACTTCTGCTACTACTGTTACTACTACTAGTACTACCACTACTGCCGCTAATTCTACTACTACAACAACTGCTGCTACCACCACTACTTCAATTATGACTGCTACTGCTGCTATTGCTACTACTACTACTATTGCTACAACTAGTCCTTTTACTACTAGTACTACTGCAACCACTGCTACTACTGCTACTATTACCGCTACTACTACTACTCCAACTACTACTACTATTATTACTACTACTAATACTACTACTACTACTACTAGTAGTAGTGTAACTACTCCTACCTTGACTACTACTACTACTATGACTACTACTACTGCTACTGCTACTGCCACTACAAGTCCTATTACCAGTGCAACTCCTACTACTACTATTACCACTACTAGTATTGCTGCTATTACTACGGCTGCTTCTACTACATCTACTCTGACTACTACTACAACTATTGAAACTAAAATAGCTATTACTATTTCTACTAGTACTACACCTACTAGCACAACTATTTATATTGCAACAAATACAACCACTGCGGCTGATACTACTACTGCTACAAATGTTACTACTATTACAATTACTACTACTACTGCTATTGAGACTGCTACAACTACTATGACTACAACTACTACTGCTACTATTTTTACTGCTACTTCTGCTGCTGCTACTACTACTACAACAACAACAACAACTACTACTACTACTACTACTATTGCCACTACTGCTACTACTAATACTAGTACTACTAGTACTACTACTACTACAAATACTACTATTACAGCTACTCCAACTACTTCAACTACTATTACTACAACTTTTATTCTTGCTACTACTACAACAAATGCTACTACAACATGTAAAACTACTTCAACTTCTCCTGTTACTGCCACTACTATTGCTAATACTACTACTTGTACTTGTACTTCTACTACTACTACTACTACTACTAATTATAATAAGAAAACTACTACTAATACAACTACTACTACAACTACTACTACTGCTAGTACGACTACTACTACTACTACTACTACTACTTCTACTGCTATTCTTACTACTAGTTCAACTAGTACTACTACTACTACTATTACTACCACTACAACTACTACTACAACTCCTACAACTACTGCTGCTACTCTTTCTCCTCCTCCTCCGGCTACGACAAGCACTACCACTACTAGTACTACCACATTTACTACTACTACTACTACAATTACTACTACAACTACTTCAATTACTGCTACAACCACTACGACTACTACTACTACTATCGCAACTATTACTGTCACTACTACTACAACTATTGCTAGACTACAACAACTACTACCACTACTAAACTACTACTACTCCTGCTACTACTATTACAATGATTACTACTACTTCTGCTGCTACTACTATGGCTACTACTACTAATACCTCTACTGCTACTACTACCACTATTGCCACCTCCACTACTACTACAACTCTTATTACCACTACTACTACAACTACGAGTTCTACTACTACTACTACTACTACTGCTACAACTACTTTTGCGACTACTATTATTACTGCTACTTCTACTTCTGCTACTAATGTTACTACTACTAGTCTTTATACTACTATGGCTACTTAATCTTCTGCTACTACTATGACTACTAGTACTACTACTACTGTCACTACTATTGCAACAACTAGTCCTTCTACGACTAGTACTACTGCTACCACTGCTACTATTGCTACTACTACTATGACAACTACAACTACCTCTACTACTACTACTTCTAGTATTACTACACTACTACAACTACAACTACTAGCATTACTACTACTCCAACAACTACTACTATTACTACTACTCCTACGACTACTACTACTACTACTACTAGTATTATACATATTCCTACCATGACTACTACTAATACTACAACTACTGCTGCTACTTCTACTGCCACTACTAGTCCTATTACTACTACTAGTCCTGCTATAACTAATACCACTACAACTATTGCTACCATTAATATAACAACTACTACTACTACTACATCTGCTATAACTACAACTACTACTACTGCAACTAAAATAGCTACTAGTATTACTATTAGTACTACACCAACTATTACCACTATTTATATTGCAATAAATACAGCCATTGCGGCTACTAGCAGTAATGCTACAACTATTACTACTATTACAATCACTACTACTACTACTATTGAGACTGCTACAACTACTACTGCTACAACTACTGCAGCTACAATGACTACTGCTACTACTTCTGCTATTACTACTTCTACTGCTACTTTTGTTGCTCCTCCTCCTCCTCCTCCTCCTCCTCCTCCTCCTCCTACTACTACTACTACTACTACTACTACTACTACTACTACTACTACTACTACTACTACTACTGCTTTTACTATTGCCATTATTGCTACTACTAATACTAGTGCTACTACTACTACTACTACTACTACTACAAATACTACTATTATTGCAGCTCCTATTACTTTAACTACTAGTACTACAACTTTTACTCTTGCTACTACTACAACTACTGCTACTACAACATGTACAACGACTTCAACTTCCCCTATTACTGCTACTACTTCTGCAACAACAACCACCACCAGTACTTCTACTACTACGACTACAACGACAACTACTACTATGACATCTTTTGCTACTACTACTACTAAGATTACCACTACTACTACTTCTACTGCTACTACAACAACAACTACTACTGCTACTACGGCTGCTGCTACAACCCCTACTACTGCTACTACTGCTACTGATATAACCCTGACTACAACTACTATAGCTACCAATACTAAACTACTAAACTACGACAACTAGTACTACTAGTTCTACTGTTATTTCTGTTACTGCTACAACTACGACTACAACTACTACTACTCCTACTCCTACTACTATAACTGCTGCTGCTACTACTACTACTACTACTACTACTACTACTACTATTGCCACTATTGCTACTACTAATACTACTACCACTGCTACTACTACTACTATAAATACTAGTATTACTGCCACTCCTACTACTTCAACTACTACTACTACAACTTTTACTCTTGCTACTATTACAACTACTGCTACTACAACATGGACAACTACTTCAACTTCTCCTGTTACTGCTTCTACTTCTGCAACAACAACCACTACTACTACTACTACTACTACTAGTACTGTTACTACTACTATTGCAACTACTATGACTACAACAACAACAACTACTACTACTACTCTTGCTACTACTACTATTATGATTATGACTACTACTACTACTCGTACTATTATGATTACGACTACTACCACTACTATTACTACATCACTACTACTACGGCTGCTGCTCCTTTTCCTCGTCCTCCTCCTCCTACTAATGCCACTCCAACTACTAGTACTACCACATTTACTACTACTAGTACTACTACTAAAACTCCTATTACAGCTACAACTTCTGCTACTACAACGACTACTACTATTATAACTACTACTACTACTACTACTACTACTACTATTATTACTACTACTACTACTACTACTACCACCTCAACTATAGTGACTACTACTGCTACTACTACTTCTAATGCTACAACGGCTACTACTATGACCACTACTCCGCCTACTATTACTACTACTACTACTGCTGCTACTTCTACTACTACTACTGCCACTACTATTAAAATTGCTGCTACTACTACTACTACTACTCCTCTTCTTCCTCTTCCTCCTGCTACTAGTATCTCTACTAATACTAGTAGTACCGCATTTACTACTTCTACTACAACTACTACTATTACTACTTCCATTGCTACTACTACAACTACAGTAATAACTACTACTACTACTACTACACCTGCTACTACTACTAATACTTTTGCTGCTGCTACTATGACAACTACCACTGCTGCTAGTACCTCTACTACTACTACTACTATTACCACCACTACTACTACTACTCCTATTACCACTACTACAACAAATACGACTACTACTTCTACTACTACTATTATTACCACTACTTCTACTTATACTACTATTGTAACTAATACTTATACTACTACTCCTGTTGCTAATTCTACTTCTACTACTACTACTAGTGCTACTACTACTACCGCTACTTCTACTACTACAACAACTGCAACTACTACTACTATTACAACTATGACTGCAATCGCGACTACTGCTACTGTTACTACAATTGCTACAATTAATCCTTTTACTACTAGTACTACTACTACTACTATAGCTACTAGTACTACAACTACAACAACTACTTCTACTACCTATGCTACTACTACTATTGCAACTATTACTACACTACTACTGCAACTACTACCACTATCTCTACTACTACTCCAACAACTAGTACTATTACTACTATTAATACTACTACTACTACCACCACCACCACCACCACCACGATAACTACTCCTACCTTGACTACTATTACTACTATGACTACTACTACTGCTACTGCTACTGCTACTACTAGTCCTATTAGTACTACTACTACCACTACTACTACTGCTACTATTACTATGACTACTTCTACAACTACAACTTCTGCTACGACTACTACTACTACTATTCCAATTGAAATAGCTACTATTATTACTACTCATACAACACCATCTAGTACTACTACTTATACTGCAACAAATACAACCACTAAGGCTGATATTGCTACCGCAATTGCTACTACTGCTACAACTATTACTACTTTTAGAATTACTACTACTAATACTACTGAGACTTCTATAACTACTACTACGACAATAACTACTACTGCTACAACTACTGTGACTACTACAACTACTGCTTACTAATTCTACTGCTACTACTTTTGCTGCTATTTTTGTTGCTACTACAACAACAATAACAATATCAACTACTACTGCTGCTGCTACTACTAATACTAGTACTACTACTACTATTACTACTACAAATACTACTATTACTGCTACTGCTACTACTTCAACTACTACTACTACTTCTTCTACTTCTATTACTACTACTGCAATTAATATTGCTACTATTACTACTAGTACTACTACAACTACTACGACTACTACTACTCTTACTTCAAATTCAAATTCTCTAATTATCACTACTACCACTACTACTACTACCACCACCGCAAGCACTACGGCTACACCAACAATAACAACTACCACTCTTGGCTCTACTACTACTATGATTATGACTGCTACTACTTCTACTGCAACTACTACCACTACTACTACTGCTCCTACTACTACTGCTACAACCTTTACTACTACTACTATTGCTATTGCTACTACCAGTACAACTATTACTGCTACTACTATTGCTGTATCTACTACACTTATAACTACAACTACTACAGCTACTACTTCTACTACTATGACTCCTCCTATTACTTCTACAACTACTACAACTAATGCCACTCTACAACTGCCACAACTTATACAACTAGCACTCGTTCTACTACTACTACTACTACTACTACTACTATTGCTACTATACTCCTACTACTATTATGACTACTTACACTACTCCAACTGCTACAACTATTTGTACTACTACTACTACTACGTCATGCACAACTACTACTACTTCTACTACTACGACTATTGCTACTACTACTACTACTATTACTACTACTACTTCTATTACTGCTAGTACTAGTTCTGCTAGTGCTACAACTACTATTCCTACTTCAACTATTACTATGCTACCACTATTCCTAGAACTACCCCAATTATTACCACAACAACTACTACTAGAACAACAACAACTAGTACTACTCCTAATACCGCTACAATTACTACAACTACTACTACTACCACTACTACTACTACTACTACTACTACTACTACTACTACTACAACTACTACTACCATTATTACAACTACAACTATTACTTCTACTACTGCTACAACTACTACTACTATTACTACTACAATAACAACAACAACTACTACTACTACTACCCTTACTGCTAATACCACTACTACTACAACAACAACAACAATAATTACTACAACTCCTACTACTACAACTGCTACTTCAATTACTTCTACTACTATTGCTGCTACTACCACTACCCCTACTACCACTACTACCACTCTTACTACTACTACTACTACTACTACTACTACTACTACTACTATGACTACTACTATTACTACTAATACTTCTACTACTACTTGTACTCCTCCGCCTATTCAAACTGCTACACCGATTACAACTACTAATAGCATTACTAGTACTATGGCTGCTACAACTATTACTACTACTACTACTACTACTACTACTACTACTACTACTACTACCACAACCTCTACTACAACTTCTACAAGTACTACTACTACTAGTTCTACCACTACAATTGCTAATATTGATACTACTGCTACTAGAACTAATACTACTACTACTACTCCTCCTCCTCCTCCTATTACTACTGCTCCCACCACTACAGCTGTTGTTTCAGCAACTCCTACTACTATGACTACTATTATGACTACATCTACTCCTATGACTACTGCTAGTACCTCTATGACAACTATTACTACTACTACCCTACAACTAACACTATTTCTTCGACTACTCGTACTCGTACTACTACCACTACTATTACTACTACAATTACTACAACAACTACTACTATTACCACTACTACGACTACTACTACTACTCCTACTACAACTACTCGTATTAGTACTACTATTACAAGTACTACTACTGCTACTTCTACTACTACTACAACTACTACTACTACTACTACTACTACTACTACTACTATTACTATTATTACTACTACTACTAATATTACTACTACTATTACAACAACAACAACAACCACAACTACTACTACTTCTACTACAACTACCACTACAAATACCACTACTGCTACTACTACAACCCCTACTACAATTACTATTGCTACTACTACTACACTACTACTACACTACTACTAAAGCTAATACTATTGCTACTACTACTATTGCTGTTGCTGCTGCTGCTACTAATACTACTATTACTCTTGCTACTACACTGCTAATACTATTGCTGCTACTACTACTTCTACTTCTACTACTACTACTACTTCAACTACTACAACTACTACAGCTACTACTGCTGCTGCTACGACTACTACTACTACTACCAATTGCTACTACTCCAATTGTTGCTACTACTGCTCCTACTACTACAACAACTACTACTACTTCTAGTACTACAACTACCACTACCACTACTCCAACTACTACTATCATTGCCGCTACTACTAGTACTGCACTACTGCTTCAACAACTGTTACTAGCATTGCTACTTCTCCAACAACTACTACTAGTACTACTTCTAATAATACTACTACTTGTACTACTACAACAACCCCGTTCGCTATTACTACTAGTACTTCAACCACTATTACTACTGCTACAACACTACAACTCCTACAGCTACAACTAATACTACAACTACTACTAATGCTATTACTATTATCGCTACTACTCCTGCAACTACTACTAATGCCACTTCTGCTACTACTCCTACCACTACTACTATAAATACCACTGTTACTACTGCTACTACTCTAACAACCACTACCACTCCAACTCCTACTCCTATTGCTACCCCTATTACTACCTCTACTTATATAACTACTACGACAATAACTATTTCTACTACTTCTTCTACAACCATTGTTGCAATTATTACTGATACTACTACTACAATTGCTACTGGTAATAGTACTTCAACTCTTCTCATAATAACTACTACTGTTACTACTACTACCAATACTACTATTACTCCAACTACTACCACAACTAACACTCCTATGACTTCAATGACTACTACGCCAACTACTACTATAACTACTAAACTCCTACTACTACTGCTGCTACTACTACTACCACCACCACCACCACCACCACCACCACTACTGCTACTGCAACTACTATTATGACTACTGCAACTGCTACCACTACACATACTACTATTATAACTACTACTACAAGTTATTCTAATACTACCACTCCAAACACTCCTACTACTACGGCTGCAATAACTGCTACACCTACTACTACTAACTTACTAAAAGAATAACTGCCACTACTACTACTCCTTCTACCACTGCTACTGCTACTACTATTGTGAATACGACCACTACTATTACTCTTACTACTTCCACGACTGCTGCTACTACTACTATAAGTACTACCACTATTCCTACTCCTACTCCTACTACTACTACTTCTACTCTCTCCTACTATTACTACTATCGCTACTACGACTCCTACTACAACACCTACTACTACTACAACAACTACTACTACTACAACAACAACTACTACTACTACTTCTAATACTAATATTACAACAATTGTTGCTACTACTACTACTACTACAACAACTTCTACTACTACTACTGCTGCTGCTACTACCACTACTACTACTACTACTACAAATACTACGACTACTGCTACTACTTCTGATCTTATTACTACTACTACTACTACTACACCTACTATGATTTATACCACTTCCACTACTACTGCAACTACTGTCATTGCAATGACTACTACGGCTACTACTACTATTGCGATTGCTACTACTCCAATTACTACTACTACTACTACTACTATTCCCACTACAACTCCTTCTTCTTCTACAACTCCTACTACTACTGCTACCCCTACTCCAAATAATAGTACTAGTACTGCTACTACAACAACAATAACTAATACTAATACTAATATTACTACAACTACTAGTATGACAACTACTCCTACTGCTGCTACTATTACTGCTACTACTACTACAATAACTATAACTAATAGCACTACTACCACCTCTACTTTAGTGGCTACTCCTACTACTACTACTTTTAAAACTACAACAACAGCCACAACTACTACTACTGGTACAGCTAATACTACTACTCCTAGTATTACTACTCATACTACTGCTACTTATGCTACTACTACTACTACTTTTATAATAACTACTACCACAACTGCTACTATTATGGCTGCTCCTCCTTCTCCTGCTACTACTACCACTTCTACTAATAGTACTATCACATTTACTACTACTACTACTTAGTAGTACTACTACGAATACTACTCCAATTACTGCTACTACTTTTGCTATTACTACTACAACTACTACTACACCAATTACTGCTACTACTTCTGCTGGTGCTACTACTACTATTGTTTCTACTACTACAGCTACAACTATGACTACAATAACAACTATTACTACTACT
The DNA here is from genome assembly GCA_005019695.1 of Trichopus zeylanicus subsp. travancoricus. Lineage (NCBI taxonomy): Eukaryota > Viridiplantae > Streptophyta > Magnoliopsida > Dioscoreales > Dioscoreaceae > Trichopus > Trichopus zeylanicus. Next base: position 99,758 of record RXID01022521.1, read on the forward strand.
CTTGCTACAACTACTATGATTACTACAACTACTTCTGTTGCTACTAGTATGACTACTACAACTACCACTAGTACTACTACCAATGCCTCTACTACTACTACACCACTATTACCACCACTAGTACTACTACTACTCCTATTACAACAACAACTACTACTACGACTTCTACTATGACTACGACTTCTACCACTATGACTACAACAAGTACTTCTACTACTTCTAATTACTGCTACTTCTAATTCAGCTACTGCTGCTACTAATACTAGTACCACTACTACTGCTGCTATTTCTACTTCTGGGACTATTGTTACTATTGCTAGCACTACTACTACTGGTGCTACTTCTACTATCACATCTGCTACTGCTACTACTACTACTACTATGACTACTATTGCTACTACTACTACTGTTACTACTATTGCTACAACTAGTCCTTTTAAACTAGTACTACTGCTACGACTACTACTACGGCTGCTACTACTACTATTAGTACTATTACAACAACTACTGCTGCTACAATTACTACACCACCACCACCACTACTACTACTAGCACTACTACTACTCCAACAATTGCTACTAATACTACTACTAATACTGCAACAACAACAACTACTACTAGTACTATAACTACTCCTACCATGACTACTACTACTACGACTACTACTACTGCTCCTACTATTGTTACTACTAGCGCTATTACTACTACTACTACTGTTACTATTACTATGACAACTTCTACAATTACTACTTTTGCTATGACTACTACTACTGCTGCTGCAACAAAGTCAGCCACAGCGATTGATACTGCTATAGCAACTACTACTACTATGACAACTATTACTACTATTATAATTACCACTACTACTATTGCTGCTGCAACTACTACTAGAACTACTACTATTATTGCTCCTACTTCTTCTGCTACTTCTTCTACTACTCTTACTACTACTATTTCTACTACTGCTACTTCTATTACTACTGCTACAACTACTCCTTGTATAGCTGCTCCTACTACTATAGCTGCTTTGACTAATACTATGACTTTTATTACTACTGCTGCTACAACTGCTACTATTAATGCTACTACTTTTACTACTACCACTGCTACTCCTACTACTCCTACAAGTATTACGACTACTACTTCAACTACTACTCCTAATCCTATTGCTACTCCTACTGCTACTACTGCTACTACTACTGCTACTATCATTACTACAAAAAGTATTACTACCACAACTACTTCTATAGTTCCTAGTACCACTACTAATAGTACTACTACTACTAGTAGTAGTACTGCTCCTACTATTCATTTTGCGATCGCAACTACTACTACTATTACTACTGCTACAAATACTACTACTACAACTATTACTACTACTACCGCCACTGCTTTCACTACAACTGATACTACTACGGTTACTACTACTTCTACTACTTCTACTACTTCTACTACTTCCACGACTACTACAACTATAGCTTCAACAACCACTACTGCTGCTACTATTACAGTTGCTACTACTACCACTTTTGTTGCTACTACAATAATAACTACTACTACTACTACTACTTCTACTATGGCTATTAATACTACTACTACTTCTTCTTCTACTACTACTACTACTACTACTGCTGTTGCTGCTGCTACCACTACTACTACTATTACTACTACTAATCCTACTACTACTTCAACAACTACTACTATTAGTACTACTTCTGCTACTACTACAACCACTACTACTATTACTACTACTATGAATACTACTACATGCGCTGCTGCTGCTACTACTACTACTGCTACTACTAATACTACTCCTCCTGCTACTACTATTTCCATCACTACTACTACTTCTTCCACTACTACTACTAATGTTGCTGATGCTGCTACTCCGACTAGTACAACAATAATAACTACTACTACTATGACTAATACACTACAACTACTACTACTACTATTACTATAGCTACTAAAACTACTACTGCTACTATTACTATAGCTATGACTACTACTACTACTACTACAACTACTACTACTACTCCAACTACTACTACTACTACTATTACTACTACTACTACTACTACTGCTACTACTACTGCTATTCCTAATTCGACTATTACTATGACTGGTAGTAGTAGTAGTAGTTTTAATAGCAGCCTTAGTGGTAGAAGTTATAGTAATAATAGTTGTAGTAGTAGCAGTAGTAGCAGTTGTTGTATCAAGAGTAGTAGTAGCAATAGTAGTCATAGTAATAGTTGTCATAGTAGTAGTTATAGGATTAGCATTATGAGTCATGGTAGAAGTAGTAGTAGTAGTAAGAGTAGCAAGAGTAGTAGTAGTTGTAGCAATAGTAGTAGTTGTAACAGCAGTAGTAGTTATACGATTAGCATTATGAGTCATGGTAGCAGTAATAGTAGTAGTGATAGTAGTAAGAGTTGTAGCAGTTATAGCAGTAGTAGCAGTAGCAGCAGCAGCAGTAGTAGTAGTGGTAGTTGTAACAGTAACAAAAGTAGTAGCAGCAGCAGTAATAGTAGATGTAGAAATAGTTGTACTAGTATTAATAATGGTAGTAGTAGTAGTAGTAGTAGTAGTAGTAGCAGCAGTAGCAGTAACAGTAGTGGAAATAGTAAAAGCAGCAGTAGTAGTGGTAGTTGTCATAGTAGTAGGAGAAGTAGTAGTTGTTAGAGAAGTATTAGGAGGAGGAGTAGGAGTAGTAGCAGTAGTAGTAGGAGTAGCAAAAGTATTAGTAGCAGTAGTAGTACAAGTAGTAATATGAGTAGTAGTAGTAGTAGTAGTAGCAGTAGTAGTTGTGGTCATAGCAGTTGTAGTAGTAGTAGTAGTAATAGTTATAGCAGAATAGTAGTAGTAGTATTGGTAGTAGTAGTTGTAGTAGAATTGGTAGCAGTAGTAGTAGTACTAGTAATAGTAGTTGTAGTAGTAGCTGTCAAAGTATAAGTAGTAGTAGTTGTTGTTGTAGTAGAAATAACTATAGTAGTAGGAATAGTTGTTGTAGGATTAGTAGAGGTTGAAGCATTAGGAGTTAGTAGTAATTGCAGTAGTAGTAGTAGTTGTTGTTGTTGTATAAGTTGGAGAAGGAGTTGGAGTTAGAGTAGGAGTTGCAGTAGTATAAGTTGTGCTAGTAGTAGTAGTTGTAGTCACAGTAGTAGGAGTAGCAAAAGTAGTTGTTGTTGTAGTAGTACTAGTGGTAGTATTAGTTGTAGTAGTAGTTGAAGTAGTAGCAGAAGTAGTAGTAGTAGTACTAATAGTAGCAATAGTAGTAGTAGTAATAGTATTTGTGTAGTAGTAGTGTAGTAGTAGTGGAAGAAGTATAGCACTAGTAGCACTAGTAATAGTAGTAGTAGTAGTAGTAGCAATAATAGTAGTAGTATTAGTAGGAGTAGAAGTAGCAACACTAGTAGTAGTAGTAGTAGCAATAGTAGTAGTAGAGTAGTAGTAGTAGTAGTAGTTGTTGTTGTTGTGAAAGTAGGAGTTGGCATAGTAGAAGTTGTAGATGTAATAGTAGTAGTAGTTGTTGCTATAGTATTAGAAGTTGTAGTAGTAGTCGGACAAGTAGCATGAGTAGTTGTAATAGTAATAGTAGTAGGGGTAGTAATAGCAGTACGAGTAGTAGTAGTAGTACTAGTATTTGTAGTAGTAGTAGTAGTGGTTGTAAAAGTGGTAGTTGTAATTGTAGTGGTAGTAGTCGTAGAAGTCGTAGGAGTAGTAGTAGTAGTTGTTGTTCTAAAAGTGGGAGTTGGAGTAGTAGTAGTTGTAGATACAGTAGTAGTAGTAGTAGTAGTAGTCGTAGTCGTAGTAATAGTAGGAATAATAGTAGTACTGTTTGCACTAGTACTAGTTGTATTACTACTAGTACTAGTAGTAGATGTAGTAGCCGAAGTAGTAGTCATAATAGTAGTAATTGTAGTAGCAACAGTAGTAGTAGTAGTAGTAGTAGTAGTAGTAGTAGTAGTAGTAGTAGTAGTAGTAGTAGTAGTAGTAGTAGTAGTAGTAGTAGTGTCATAGTAGTAGCAGCAGTAGTAGTAGTGTAGTAGCAATAGCAGTAGCAGAAGTAGTAATAGTGGTAGCGCTAGAAGTAGAAGCAGTCATAGTAGTAGTAGTAGTAGTAGTAGTAGCAGAAGTAGTAGTAATAGTAGTAGTCAGAGTTATGAGACTGTAGTAGTAAAAGTAGAAGTAGTAGTAGTAGCAACAACAATAGTAGTACCAGCAATAGTAGTAGGAGTTGTGGTAGAACTAAAAGTTGAAGATATTGAGTAGCAGTAGTAGCAGTAGTAGAATTAGTAGTAGTTGTAAGAGTTGCAGTAGCAGCAGCAATAGTAGTAGTAGTAATAGTAATAGTAGTTGTAGTAGTTGTTGTTGCAGAAGTAGAAGTAGGAGTAGTAGTAGTAGTAATAGTATAGGTAGTAGTAGTAGTAGGAGCAGTAGTGGGAGTAGTGGTGGGAGTAGGAATAATAGTAGGAGTAGTAGCAGGAGATGTAGTAGTAGTAGGAGTAAGAGTAGTAGTACGAGTTGTAGCAGTAGTAGCAGGAGCAGTAGGTGGAGTAGCAGTAGGCGTAGTAGTAGGAGTAGTAGGAGTTGTAGGACAAGTAGTAACAGAAGGAATAGTTGTATTAGTAGTAGTAGGAGGAGGTGGAGATGTAGTAGTAGTCATGAGAGTAGGAGTAGTAACAGTTGGCATAGTGGTAGCAGTAGTTGCAGCAGGATTAGTAGTAGCAACAGTAATTGAAGTAACAAGTGTAGTTCTTGTTGTAGTAAGAGTAGTAGTAGTTATAGTAATAGTAGTACTAGTAGGTATAGTAGTAGTCAGAGTAGGAGTAGGAGTTGGCGTAGCAGTAGGAGTAGAGTAGAAGTAGTATTAGTAGTAGTCGTAGCAGTAGTAGTAGTAGTAGTATTAGTTGTAGTATTAGTAGTCGTAGTAGCAGTAGCAGTAGTTGTAGTAGTAGTTGTAGTAGTAGTAGAATTAGTAGTTGTTGTTTTAGTTGTTGTAGTATTATTCGTAGTAGTAGGAGTAGTTGATGTTGTAGTAGTCGTAATAGTTGTTGTAGTAGTAGTAGTAATATTACTTGTATTATTGGTAGTAGTAGGAGTGGAAGTAGGAGTAATAGCATTAATAGCAATAGTAGTATTATTAGCAGCAATAGCAGCTGTAGCAGTTGTAGCAGTTGTAGTAGATGTAGTAGTTGTAGTAGTAGGGGTAGTAGCAGTTGGAGTAGCAATATTAATGAGATTAGTACTAATAGTAATGGTAGTAGTAACAGCAGTTGTAGTTGTACAGGAATAGCTGCAATAGTAGCGGCAACATCAGCAGTAGTAGCAGTAGGGGTTGTTACTGTAGTAGTCATAGCAACTGTAGTAGTAGTTATTGTTGTTGTTGTAGTAGTAGTAATAATAGTAGTTTTTTTAGCAAAAGTAGTAGTAGTAGTTGCATTAGAAGTAATTCTAGAAGCAGGATCAGCTGTTGTAGTAGCAATAGTAGTTTTAGTCGTAGTAGTAGTAGTAGTTTTAGTAGTAGGAGTAGAACTAGTAGTAGTAGTTTTACCCCTACCACTTCTACTACGACTGGGAAAACTACTACTACTAATACTACTACTACTTCAACTGCTGCTACTACTACAATTACTTCTAATACTACTATGACTACTACTACGACTATTGCTACTACTGCTACTTCTCCTACAACTACCACTACTACTACTAGTAGTAGTAATAATAGTAGTTTTAGTAGTAGTGGCAATTTTACTCCTACTACTAATGCTACAATTGCGACTACTACTACTGCTACTGCTACTACTATTACTACTACTACTACTACTTCTGCTACTACTACTACTACTTTTACTTCTAATACTACTACGACTACTACTACAGCTACTGCTACTACTACTACTACTCCTACTACTACAACTACCACTTCTCCTACTTCTACTACTACTGCTAATACTATTGCTACGACTACTACTACAGCTACTGCTAATACTACTATTGCTCCTACTACTACCACTACCACTTCTCCTACTTCTACTGCTATTGCTACTACCAATTCCACTGTAACTATTATTGCTATTACTACTACTACTACTAAGACTACTGCTACGACTACTACTAGTTCTGCTACTTCTCCAACGACTGCTACTAAAGATGCTACTACTAATACTTTTACTAATATATCTGCTACTACAGCCACTACGACTTCTCCTACCACTTCCACTAGTACAACAACTACTACATCTGCTACTAGTACTGCAACTACTACTATTACTACTACTACTACTACTGCCGCTACCACTACAACAACAACAACTACTACTACTACTTCTCCTAAAACTATTAGTACTACTGCTACAACTGCTACAGCTACATCTACTACGACCAATACAGCTATTGCTGCTACTATAGCTCTTACTATTTTTACTATTACTATTGCTACTACTGTTACTACGGCTACTTCTGCTACTACACCTAATACTACTACTGCTGCTGCTACTACTATGACTACTACTGTTGCTACCAATACTACTACTACTACAACTTGTACTGCTACTACTATGACTACTACTATTACATCTGTTGTGTCTACTACTAATAATACTACTACTACTATTGCTACTATCACTGCTACTACTACTACTCCTACTACTCCTACTGCCACTACTACTATTGTTACTACTACTAATATTGCTTCTACCACTACTAGCACTACTGCTACTACTTCTGCTACTACCACAACTACTTCTACTTCTACTACTATTACTACTAATATTACTACTACTACTAGTACTCCTACTACTACAACTACAACTACAATTCCTACCCCTACCACCACAACTACTCCTACTACAACTCCTACTACTACTACAACTACTACTACTAACATTCCTGCTACAACGACAACTACTACTAACTATTACTACTACTACCTCTATGACTACTACTACCACTAAAACTACTAATTCTAGTTCTACTACAGCTACTACAACTCCTACTACTACTATTATAACAACAAAAACAACAACAATAACTACTACTATTACTACTGTTACTAACGCTCCAATTACTACTACTACTGTTAATACTACTACTGCTTCCACTACCACCACTACTACTACTAGCACTCTTCAAACTGCTACAATAACAACAACAACAACGACTACTACTACTACTAATACTACTACTACAACAACAACAACAACTACTATTACTGGTGCTCTAGCTAATACTATTACTACAACTACCACCACTACTACTACTATTACTACTACTACTCCTCCTACTACTACTCCTACTACTCATACTACTCTTACTCCTCCTACAACTCCTACATCTCCAAGCACTACTACTCCTACCACTCCTACAACTCCTGCTACTGCTACTACCATGACATCTGCTACTACTACCACTATAGCTTCTTCTAAAACTATTGCTACTACTCCCACTACTACTACTACTACTAATGCTGCTACTACCACTACTACAAAAACAACAATAACTACTACTATTCCAACTCTTGCAACAACAACTACTTCTCCTATAACTTCTCCTACTACTACTACTATAGCTGCTACTACTACTACTACTACTATTACTACTACTATTGCTGCTGCTGCTACTTATACTCTCACTATTGCTGCTGCTGCTGCTATTACTACTACTTCTACTACTGCTACATGTACTACTATTACCACAAAAAATACTACCACTACTACTACCGCTTCTACTACTAGTATTACTACTTCGCCTGCTACTACCACTGCTGCTACTACTATTACAACTGCAACTACTAATGCTACTGCTACTACTGTAAAATACTACTACTACTATTACTGCTACTACTATTGCCAGTAATAATACTACTGCTATTACTGCTGTTACTATTACTGTAGCTACTACTATTACTGCTATTACTATTACTGCAACTACTACTACTATAACTATTACCACTACTACTACTACAACAACAATAACAACAACAACAACTACTACTGCTAACACCACTCCTACTACTAATGCTACTATTACTACTATTACTACTGCTACTTCTACTATACCTACTACTTCTATTGCTAATACTACTAGTGCGACTACCTCTCCTACTACCGCTATTGCTACTATAACTACTACAACTGTTACTTTTGCGACTACTACTACTAATTCTTCTACTAATATTACTGCTACTACTACAACTGCTACTACTCTGACTACTACTACGGCTATGGCTACTTCTACTACTTCTCCTACTACTACCACTACAACTAGTACTAGTATTTTTACTAATACATCTACTACAACTACTACAACTACTTCTCCTAGCACTCCTACTTGTACAACTACTACTACATCTACTACCGCTATTGCAACTACTGCTACTACTGCGGCTACTGCTACTGTTACTACTACTACTATTACTACCGCTGCCACTACAACTACTGCTTCTACTACCACTACTACTACTCCTAAAACTATTAGTATTATTACTACTACAACTACATCTACTCCTACTGCTACAACTCCTACGGCTACTACTATTTCGACTACTACTATTATTACTAATAAGAATACTATTACTACTTCTACCACTAGTACTACTAGTACCACTACTACTTTTGCTACTGCTGCTACTGTCGCTACTACTACTGCAACTACTACTACTACTACAGCTACTAAAGCAACATATGCTACTACTACTACTAGTACTATGTCTACCACCAATGCTACTACACCAACTTGTTCTCCCACTACTACTATTGCTACTACTGCAACTATTACTACTACTTAGTTTGCTTCTATTACTACTGGCACTACTGCTACTACTTTTGCTACTACCACTACTGCTTCTACTACTACTACTACTAGTGCTACTGCAAACACAACTAATACTAGTACAACTACTACTACCACTGCTTATACAACTGCTGCTACTACTATTACCATTACAACAACAATTCCAACCACTACTACCACTACTACTACGATTACTCCTGCTACAACTCCTACTACTAGTACTACAACTACTAATCCTACTACTACTCCTACAACTCCTACTGCTAATACTAATACAGCAGCAAAAACTTCTACTTCTACTACTACTACTACTAAAACTACTACAACTATTACTAGTACTACTCCTGCTACTACTACAACAACAAATACTACTACTCCTACTACTACTACAACAACTGCTACTACTGCTGCTGCTTTTACTACTACCACTACTATTGTTACTACTACTACTGCTGCTGCTGCTTCTCCTACACCTGCCACTACTTTTGCCACTACTAGTACAACTGCTACTACTATTGTTATTGCTACATATACTGCCACTACTGCTACTATTGCTTCTATTACTACTACTGCTACTTATTCTACTACTACTACCAATACTACTATTACCACAACAACTACTACTACTTCCCCTACTACTACTCTACTGCAACTACTACTGCTTTGACTACTACTATTACTGCTACTACTTCTACTATTGCCACTAATACTACTACTACTGCTGCTACTACCGTTACTACTGCTACTACTACTACAACAACAATAACAACAACAACAACTGCTACAACTACAACAACCACCACCACCACTGCTACTACTACTAATACTACTACTACTTCTATTTCTGCTACTACTACTACCACAAGTAATACCACTTTTGCTACTACTACTACTACTTCTATGACTATTGCTACCTCTACTCCTCTATTTCTCCTCCTCCTATTACAGCTGCTACTATTATGACGACCACTACTTCCACTACTGCTACTACTACTACAATCACTGCTACAATTACTAGTACTCTACTTCTCCTTCTAATACTACTACTTCTAGTTCTATGAGTACAACTACTACAACTATAACTAATACCACTACTACTGTTACTACTACTACCACTGCTACCATCGCTACAATTGCTACTGCTGCGACTACTGCGACTATGGCTACTACTGCTACTACCACTGCTACTATCGATATTATCGCTACAATTCCTACTACTACTACTACTACTACTACTATTAGTAGTACTGCTGCTACTACTACTATTACTACTATTGTTGCAACTGCAACTACTGCTACTACCAACACAAATAGTAAAAGAACAAATACTACTACTACTACTACTACCACAATGACGGCTATTACCACAACTACTAAACCTACTACTACAACTACTGTTGTTATTGCTTTTGCTTCTTCTACTAATACTACTATAACTACTGCTACTACTACCGCTACTACAACTATAATGACTACAACCACTATTACTACAACTACAACAATTGCAACAACTACTTCAACTATTATAGCAGCAACAACAAAAACTGCCACTACACTTCTATTATTACTACTACCACTACTCCAAGTACTACTACTACTATTACTTCTCTTACTACTACTACTACTGCACCTGCTACTATAGCTACTACTAGTGCTATTACTACATCTTCTACTACTACTACTACAGCTGCTCCTACTACGACCACCACTACTGCTACCACTACTTTGTTGCTACTAGTACTACTTCTACTACTACTATAACTACTCCAACTGCTACTGCTGCTCTACTCCTACTCCTATTACAGCCACTACTGCTACTACCACAACAATAACTACTACTAGTACAACAACTACTAAATCTACTACTCCTACTGCAGCTACTACTACTGCAACACATTCTACTACTGCTACTAATGCTACTAATACCATACCTGCTACTATTGCTACTGCTACTGCTACTGCTGCTACTTTTTCTCCTACTACTACCACTACTACTACTAATGCTATAACTTCTACACCTAGTCATATTGCTACCACTATTGCTACTGCTACTACCACTACTACTTCTACTACTACTACTATGACTACTACTTCTACCACCACTACTACCACTACTACTATTACTACTACTACTACTACTACCACTATTCCTACTACAGTTACTACGTCTGCTATAACTACTACTGCTACTACTGCTCTAGCCACTATAACTACAGCTATAGCTACTACTACTACTTCCGCTACCATAATTACAACTTTGACTAGTATAGCTACTTATACTGTCATTGCTGCTACTACTACTGCTACTACTACTGCTGCTACTACAACTACTACTGCTGCTACCACTTCTACTACTGCTGATGCTGCTACAGCTACTATTATTACTACATCTACCACTGCTACTACTGTTGTTGCTACTACAACTATTATTACTACCACTTCTATTACTACTACTCCTACTCCTCCAGCTACTACTACTATTTCTTACACCACCATTATTACCAATACTATACTGCTGCTAAGACTATTGTTACTGCTACTAAGACTATTGCTATTACTACTACTTCAACTACTACTACAACTGCCACTACTTCTACTACTACTTCGGCACTTCTCATACTACTACTACGACTATAGCTACTACTACTACAGCTAATACTACTACAACTGTTACTACTACTACTATTGCTACTATAACTACTACTGCTACCACTACGACTACTTTGATTATAGCCACTACTACTGCTACTACTACTATTGTTGCTGTTGCTATAGCTACTACTGCGGCTACTATTACTTTTACTACTATTGCTGTGACTGCTACTACTGATACTACCAACACAACTAGTATAACAACGAATACAACTTCTTCTACTACTACTAGTACTATAACTACTACTACCACTACTACTACTGCAACCATTACTACTACTATTACCACAACTACAACAACTACTTCTACTGCTGCAGCAACAACAGCAACAACTACCACTTATACTAGAACTATTACTACTACTACTACTTATAGTACTACTACTACTTCTACTGCTACTACAACTACTACATCTACTGCTATAACTAATACTACATCTTCGACTACTACTACTACAATTGCTCCTACCGCGACTACCACTACAACTAATACTGCTCTACTACTGCTAGTACAACTTCTGCTGCTACTACAACTACTACAACATCTGCTGCTACTCTACTACTACTACTACTATTACTTCTACTACTGCTACTACTACAACAACTACCACTACAACAACTACTCTACTACTACTACAACAACTACTAGTACTACTACTATACCTACCACTATTGCTACTGCTATTGCTGCTGCTACAGCTACTAGTGTAGCTCCTACTACAACTACAACCGCTACTACTACCACTACTATCGCTACCACTATTACTACTACCACTGCTACTATGGCCACAGCTAAAGCTGCTACTCCCACTAATACTACTACTACTACCGCTACTACGGCCACAACTTTTGCTACTACTAACGCTGCTACTGCTACTGCTACTGCTACCACTCTTACTACTACTACTACAGCAACAACTACCATCACGACTACCACTATTACTGTTCCTACTACTACTATTGCTATGGCTACTACTGCTACAATTGCTACCACTACTACTATTTTTGCTACAATGGCTACTTCTGCTACCACTAGTACAACTCCTTCTACTACTGCTACTGCTACTAATATAACAACAACAAATATGATAACAACAACAACTACTACTGCTATTACTGCTCCTGCTACTACTACAACAACAACTACTACAACTACTACTATTATTGCAACTACAGCTACTACTGCTACTACTACTACAATAACTACTGCTACTACTACTACTACAACTACTGTGAGTGCACCTTCTCCTCCTCCTCCTACTACTACTTCTACTTCCAATACTACTACTAGCACTACTACTACTTTTGCTAGGGGTAGTATTACTGCTACTACTGCTGCTGCTACTTCTACTACTACTACTGTTGCTGCTGCTGCTGCTATTACTACTACTACTACTACGACTATTACAATTGCTACTACTACTACTACTATTGCTACTACTGTTACTAATAGCACTACTTCAACAACTGCTTCTACTACTAATACTACAAGAAGTACTACTACTTCAACAGCTGCTTCAACTACTACTACTATAAGAAGTACTGCTACTTCTCCTACAACTACAACAGCTACTACTACTACTGATGCTGCTACTACTACTGTTGTTGCTACAACTACTGCTACTACTACAACAAGTACAGCTTCTGGTACTACTGCTACTACTACTACTACTACAACTGCCATTGCCACTCCAACTACTTCCCATACTACTACCACCACTGCTACTGCTACTACTACAATTACTTCTACTACTGCTACTACCGCTACTAAAAATAGTACTACTACTACTAATACTACTATTACTATAACTGCTACTACATCTACAACTATAACTGCTATGTCTACTGCTGCTACTGCTGCTACCACTACTACTAATCCTACTACTCCTACTACTACTACTCCTACTACTACTACTACTACTTCTACTACTACTACTAGTGCTACTGCTCCTGCTGCAACTACTAATACTACAACTATTACTACTGCTGCTACAGCTGTTACTACTACTTTTACCACTACTGCTATTGCAACTAGTACTTCTACCACTACTGCTACTGCTACTACTACTACTGCTGCTGCTGCTGCTACTACTACTACTACTACTACTATTACCACTATTATAACAACTACGGCTGTTGTGACTGCTACTACTACTACTAGTACCGCTACTTCTGCTGCTACAACTGCTTGTGTCATTGCTCCTACTATAACTACTGCTACTGCTATCGCAACTGCTACAACGGCTACTACTATTGCTACTACTACTACTACTTGTGCAGCTACTACTACAACTACTAGTAATAAGACTCCTACTACTATTAATGTTGTTGCTGCTCCTAATACTGCTACTACTAAGGCTACTACTACTGCTATTACTTCTGTTTCTACTACTACAACAACAAATACTACTACAACTACTACTTCAATTACTATTAATACTACTACTCCTTCCACCACTAGTACCCTTGCTACTTCTAGCACTACCGCTAGAGCTATTACTGCTACTTCCCCTACTTCTACTACTTTTACAACAACAATAAGAACGGCTACTACTACTTATACAATAATAACTACTACTACTGGTATCACGACTACTACAACTACTACTACTAAACAACTACTACTATAACAACTATTACTACAACAGCAACAACAACAATAACAACAACAAGAACAACAACAACAACAACAACTAATACTACTTCTAATACTATTATTACCACTACTACTAGCACTACTACTAATACTACTACTAGCACTACTACTTCTACTGCACCAACTACGACTACTACTACAACTGCTGCTACTGCTTCTACCATTGCCACTACTACCACTTCTACTACAACAACTACTACTATTACTATAACTACAAGCACTACTACAACTACTAGTATTACTACTACTACTACTGCTTCTGCTACTACGACTAGAACAACCACAACTACTATTTCTGCACTACTGCTTCTATTACCACTTCTACTGCTACAGCAACTACTGCTTCCACTGCTACGACTACTACTTTTACCACTACTACTGCTACTACCACTACTCCTATTCCTACAGATGCTACTTCTACAACTACTACTTTTTGTACTACTACAACTATTGCTAAGACTATAACTAGTTCTACTATTGCTACTACTACTACTACTACATTTGTTGCAACAACTATTGCTACGAATACTTCTACTACTACTACAATTGCTGCTACAGCTACCACTACTATAGCAATTATCACTACTTCTCATATTACCAATACTGCAACAATAACAACTACTACTACTTCTATAGCTAATATCCAACTACTACTGCTGCTGCTACTACTGCTACTGCTACTACTGCCACTACGGCTACTACTACTACTACTTCTTCTTCTACTACTACTACTGCTCTTACTGCAACTGCTGCTACTGAAACTCCCACCACCACAACTACTACTATTATTGTTCCTACCGCTACTACCACTACTATTGCTACGATTGCTACTACTACTCCAACTAGTACTACTACTGCTACCGTTGCTGCTAATATCCTTTCACTACTACTACTACTACTACTACTACTACTACTCTTAGTCCTACTACTATTGCTACTACTACTACTATGATGACTACTACTACTGCTACGACTACTACTACTACTACAATTACTACTACTACTACTACATCTACTACTACATCTACTACTACAAGTACTACTACCATGACTGTTGCTACTACCGCTACTGATGCTGTTGCTAGTACTATTACTACTGCTACTGCCGCTACTATTACTGCTGCTACTACTGCTATGATTGCTGCTACAACTACCACTATGGCTATGAGTGTTGCTTCTACTTTGACTACAACTACAAAAACTTCTGCTACTACTACTAGTACAATAACAACAACAACTACTACTACTAACACTACTACTACTAGTACTGCGGCTACTACTACTACTACTACTACTAATACCACTCCTACTACTGCTACTACTTCTGCTACAACAACTACTACTACTACTACCACTGCTAATGCTTCTACTACTTCTACAAATGCTACTACTATTACTACTACTACTGCTATGACTGCTACTAGCGCTACTGATGCTACTTCTACTGCAACTACTTCTTCTACTACTACTACTGCTACTACTACTTCTACAACTACTACTACTACTAAGTACTTCTACTACTACTGCCGCTGCTACTTCTGCTAGTACTATTACTACTACTACTACTACTACTGCCACTGCAACTTCTACTTCTACTACTACTACTTCCACTACTACTACTACTACTATTATTACTATTACTACTGCTACTGCTGCTACTTTTGCTGCTTGTACTACTACTTCTAAAACTCTGATTACTGCTATCACTGCTACAACTACTAGAACTTCTATTACTACTGCTACCGCTAGAACTACCACTTCTCATATTACTACTAATACTGCTACTACTACTGCTTCTACTACTACTGCTACTACTATTACAGTTACTGCTACTACTATAATACCTACTACAACCACTTTGTCTACTACTACTTCTATTACTACTTCTACTACTACTCCTGCTAATACTGCTACTACTTTTGCTGCTAATGCTACTACTCCTACCACTACTAATTCTACCACTACAACAACTACTACTTCTCCTATTTCTACTCCTACTCCTACTCCTACTATTGCTACTACTATTGCTACTACTACAGCTACTACTGCTGCTGCTGCTACAGTTATTACTTCTAATACCACTACTACTACTGCGACTACCGCTACTACTGCAACTGCTGGACCTGCAACTACTACCATCGCTACTTCATCTTCCATGGCTACTACTCCCACTACTAATACGAATACTTTTGCTACTCCTACTACTACAACAACTATTACTGTTGGTATTGCTGCTACTACTGCTACAACTACTACAACCATTTCAACTAGTTTTGCTACTACTATGACTACTGCTACAACTACGACTGCAACTAGTACTACTACTGCTACTACCACAAATACTTCTACTATTACAACTACAATTGCTCCCACTTTTGCAATTACTACTAGAACTACGACGACAACTATTGCTACTACTACTACTGCTACTACTATAGCTACTTATGATACTACTACCATGACTGCTACTGCAATTGCTACTACTAGTACTATAGCTATAACTACCTGAAGTACTACTGCTCCTACTATTGCTACTATCGCTACTGCTAGTACTGTGACTCATACTACAGTTAATAATGCTACTACCACTATAACTACTACCACAACTAGTACTCTTACTATTACTACCACTACTGCTACTACTACTATTGCTATTGCAACTAATACTATGACCACTACTACTGCGGCTGCTACAGCTACTACTACTACTGCTACTATAATTACTACTACTACTCTACTACTGCTGCTTCTACTACTATTATTGCTACTAGTACTACTACTGCTACTGTAACTACTGCTTCTACAACTACTACTATTACAACAACTGATACAACTAGTACTACTACAACCATTACTACTACTACTATTACTATTACTACTATTACTACTACTGCTATTCTACTACTGGCTACTTCTACTACTACTACTACTACTAATACTGCTACTACTTCTACTTCTACTACTATTACTACTACAACTAGTACTATTACTACTATGACTACTACTATTACTACTACTACAACTTTTGTTACTACTACTATTATTACTACTGCTACTACTACAACAACAACTAAAATTTTTCCCACAAGAACAACTATTGCTACATCTCCTACTACTAGTACATCTCCTACTACTACTAGTGCTACTACTACTTTACTACTACTACTACTACTACTACTACTACTACTACTACTACTACTACTACTACTACTACTACTACTACTACTACTACTATATTGCTGCTGATACTACTACTACTACTTCTACTACTGCTGCTGCTGCTATGTCTAATACTGCTACTACTACTACTGCTACTGCTACTACCGCTATGGCTACTACGACTACCTATCATACTACTACTATTACTACTAATACAACTACTGCAACTATTATTACGGCTATAGATATCACTATTTCTCCAACAAATACTGTAACTATAACTTCTATTACTGCTAATGCTACTACTTCATCTACTACTACTTCTACTACTGCTACTACAGATGCAACTACTACTACTTCTACTACTACTACTGCTACTATAGCTACTACTGCTACTGCTACAGCTACTACTACTATTGCTACCGCTACTCTGATTACTTATCATACTACTACTACTACAACAGCAATAACTATTACTACTTCAACTACTACCACTTCTATAGCTCCTATTACTACTATTGCTAGCTCTACTACAACTACAACTATAGCTACTGCTATGACTGGTACTACTGCTACTACTGCTGCTATTACTCATGCTGCTGCCACTATTGCAAATGCAACTATGGCTACTATTACTACTAATGCTACTACTACCGCTACTACTACTATAACTACTACAACTATTAATCTGAATACTGCTATTGCTACTAATAATAATACTACTGCTATTGCTACTGTAACTATTACTACTGCTACTACTATCACTACTACTGCTACTACTACTACTACTACTATTACTGCTATTATGCCTACTACTTCTACTACTTCTACTTCTACTGGTATAATTATTGCTGCTGTTGATGATGCTACTGCTGTAGCTGCTACCACTGATGTTGCTGCTACTATTATTACCACTACTACTGCTATGACTACTGCTATGACAACTACTTCTACTACTATTACAATAACAATAACAACAATAACAACTACTACTAATATAACTACTGCTGCTACTACTACTACTCCTGCTGCTACTAGGACTCCTCCTCCTCCTCCTCCTCCTCCTCCTCCTACTACTACTACTAATACTACTACTACAGATACTACAACTATAGCTAATACTACTACCACTACTAATACTACTACTATTGTTACTACTAGTACTACTACTGCTGCTACTACTACTACTACCACCACCACTACTATAGCTAATACTACTACTATTGTTACTACTACTACTACTGTGGCTACTTCTACTACTGCTACCACTACTGCTGTTGCTACTACTACTACTACTACTACCACTACTACTACTACTACTGATGCTAGTACTACTACTATTGCTACTACTACTATCACTATTGCTACTAGTACTGTTGTCACTAGTTTAACTTCTGCTACTACAACTACCCTAACTAAGGCTAATAGCGGTAGTAGCAGTAGAAGTGGTGATAGTAGTAGTAGGAGTAGCTGAAGTAGTAGCAATAGCTGCAGTAATTGTAGCTGTAGTGGAAGTAGCAGCCATAATAATAACCTTTGTATTATAGTAATAGTAGTAGAAGTAGAAGTTGTAGGTGTAGTAGTAGTAGTAGTAGTAGTCATTGTTATAGAAATAGTAGTAGTATAAAATGCAGGCGTAGTAGAAGTAGTAGTAGTACTAGCGGTATAGGCAGCATCAGTAGTAATAGTTGTCATAATAGAAGTTGTAGTAGTATTAATAGAAGTAGTAGTAGTAACAACTGTAGTAGTAGTCATGGTAGTAGTGGTAGTAGCAGCAATAGTAGCAGTAGCAGTAGTAATTGCAGTAGTAGCAATAGTCAGAGAAGTCGAGTGGTAGCAGTAGCAATAGTAGTAGAAGTAGTAGTAGTAGTAGCAATAGTGGTAATAATAGTAGTAGTGATAGTAGCAATAGTAGTAGTAGGAGGAGTAGGTGATGAAGAGTAGTAGCAGTATCAGAACTAGAAATAGCAAAAGTAGTTGTAGTAGTAGCACTAGTTGTAGTAGTGGTAGTGGTAATAGTAGTTACAGTAGTAGTGGTAGTAGTAGGAAAAGTAGTAGTAGTAGCCAGAGAAGTAGAAGAAGTAGTAGTAGTAGTAGAAGTAGTTGTAGTACTAGTAGAACTAGATGTAGCAGCAGTAGTAGCAATACTAGTAGTAGTAATGGCAGAAGTAGCCATAGTGGTAGTATTAGTGGTAGTTGTCATAGCGAAAGTAGTAGTAGTAGTGTTGTAGCACTAGTAGTAATAGTATGAGATGTTGTATTTGTAGTAGTAGTAGTCTTAGGAGTGGTAGTAGTTGTTGTTGAAGTAGTAGTAGTGGCAGTAGTAGCAGTAGCAACAGTTGTAGTAGTAGTAGAAGTAGTAGTAGTTGTCGTAGTAGTAGTAGTAGTGATAGTAGTAGCAATAGTAGTAGTAGTAGCAGTAGTAGCAGTTAAAGTAGTAGTAGTAGCTACAATAGTAGTAGCAATAGTAGTAGCAGTAGCAGTAGCAGTAGAAGGAATAATGGTATTACTAGAAGTAGTAGTAGAAGTAGCTATAGTAGTAGTGGTTGTAATAATAGTCATAGTAGTATTAGTAGTGGTAGTAGTAGTTGTAGCTGAAGCAGCAGTAGTACTGGTAGCTACAATAGTGGTAGTTGGAGCAGAAGAAGTTATAGTAGTAGTGGGTGTAGTATTTCTACCAGTAGTAGTAGGAGTAACATTTGTCGTAGCAGTTGAAAAAATAGTAGTAGTTGCTAGAGTAGCAGGAGTAGCATTAGTAAAAATAATAGTAGTAGTAGTAGTAGAAGGAGTTATAGTACTACTAGTAGTAGTAGTTATAGTAGAAGTAATAGTATTAGTAGTAAGGTAGTAGTTGTCATAGCAACAATAGTAGTAGCAGTAGTAGTAGTTATTGTAGTAGCATTTGTAATAGTGGTGGTGGTAGTAGTACTAGCAGCACTAGTTATTGCAAGAGTAGTAGTAGTTGTAGTCAGAGTAGTTGGAGAAGTAGCAATAGTAGTACCAGTAGCCGCAGTAGTAGTGGCAGTAGCAACAGTAGCAGTAGGAGTAGCAAGGGTAGTAGTAGTAATAGTCATAATAGTAGTGGTGGTGGTGGTGGTAGTAGTAGTTGTTTTTGTTGTAGTAATAATAGTAGTAGTAGTAGTAGTAGTAGTAGTGGTAGTAGTGGGAGTAGTAGAACTTGCAGTAGCAGTAGTAGTAGTAGTAGTAGGGATGGTTGTAGTAATAGTCATAGTAGTAGTAGTGGTGGTAGTGGTAGTGGTAGTAGTCGTAGTAGTAGTTGTTGTTGTTGTTATTGTTGTTGTTGTTGTAGTATTAGTAGCAGTAGTAGCAGCGATAGTAGTTGCCGCAGTAGCATTTGCAGTAGTAATTATTATAGTAGTAGTAGTAGTTTTAGTGGTTGTAGTTGCAATAGTAGCAATAAGAGCAATAGTAGTAGTAGTAGCTATTGTCGTAGTGGTATGGTAGTTTTGGTAGTTGGGGTAGTTGTAGTAGTAGTTGTAGCAGTCAAAGTAGTAGTTGTAGTCATAGTTGCGATGTCAGCAGGGGTAGTAGTAATACTTGTAGTAGTAGAAGATGTAGCCATGGCATTAGTAAGAGTAGTAGTAGTGGTAGCAGCAGCAGCAGTAGTAGTGGTTGTAGTAGTAGTAGTAGTAGCATAAGTAGTAGTTGCAATAGTAGCAGTTGTAGTAATAGTAGTAGGAGTAGTAGTACAAGCTGTAGCAGTAGTAAAAGCAATAGTAGTAGTAGCTATAGTAGTAGCAGTAGCTGTTGCAGTGGTCGTAGTAGTAGTAGTTGTAGGAGGAGTAGTAGTAGAAGTAACTATAGTTACTGTAGTAGTAGTAATAGCATAAGTATTGATGCCAGAAGAAGTAGCAATTGTAGTTTTAGTAGGATAAGTAGTAGTAGTAGAAGTTATAGTTGTATGAGTGGTAGCAATGGTAGCTGTAGCTATAGTTGTCGTAGTAGTAGTAGTAGTAGCTATAATAGAAGTAGTAGTTATTGTAGGAGCAGTAGTAGTAATAGCAGAAGTAGTAGTAGAAGTAGTTCCAGGCCTAGTATTGGTAGCAGTAGTAGCCATATTGGCAGTAGTAGTAGTCATTGTTGTCATGGCAGATGTAGCAATAGTAGTAGTAGCAGTTGTAGTAGTAGTAATAATAGTAATAATAGCAGAAGCAGTCCTAGTAGTAGTAGTAGTACTAGTCACAGTAGTAGTAGTTGCAATAGTAGTAGTAGCAATAGTTGTGGCAGAAGCAGTAGTAGTAGCAGTAGCAGTAGCAATTATTACATTAGTCGTAGTAGTAGTATTAGTGTAGTTTTAGTAGTATTACCAGTATTAGTGTAGTAGTAGAAGTAGTAACTATAGTAGTAGAAGGAGTAGTTGGTGACGTAGTAGTAGTAGTAGTGGTGGTAGTATTAGTTGAAGCAGCAGTAGTAGTGGTGGTAGTAGTAGTATTAGTAGTAGTAGTGGCAGCAGTAGTAATAGGAGACTTAGTATTAGCTGTAGCAATTGTAGCAGAAGTAGCAATAGTTGTTGTAGTTGCAGTTGTACCAGTAGTACAAGGAACAAGAGCAGTAGCCGTAGTAGAAGTAGCTCTAGCAGTAGTTGTTGTAGGAGTAGTGGTAGTAGTAGCAAAAGTAGTAGCCATAGCAGTAGTAGTAGTAATAGTAGTAGTAGTAGTCGTCATAGCAGTCGTACTAGTAGTAGAAGTAGTAACAGCAGTAGTAGTAGCATAAGTAGTTTTTGTAATTGCTATAATAATAGCCATACTACTAGTAGGAGCAGCTGCAGCAGTAGTAATAGTAGTACTAGTAGGAGTACTAGCAGCAGTGGTAGTAGTAGTCGAAGCAGGAGTAGCAATTATAGTACTAATAGCAGGAGCAGTAGTAGTTGTTGTCGTAACGGTAGCAGCAGATGCTCTAGTAGTAGCAGCAGCAACAACATAAGTAGTAGTAGTAGAAATAGGAGTAGTACTAGTAGTAGTAGTAGTAGTCATGGTAGTGTTAGCAATAGTAGTAGAATTCAGAGTAGTAGTTGAACTAGTAGCAGTAGTCGTAGCAGCCATAGTAGTTGCAAAAGTAGTAGCAGTACAAGTAGCAATAGTAGTAACATCAATAGTAGTAGCCGCACTACTTGTAGTAGTAGTTGTAGTGGTAGTAACAAGAGTAGCAGTAGTAGCAGTCGTTGGAGCCGTAGTAGCGATTGTTGCACTTATAGCAGTAAGAGCAATAGTAGTAGTAGTAGTACTAGTAATAGTAGGAGCAGTTGTAGTTGTAGTAGGAGTAACTATAGTAGTAGTAATAGTAGGAGTATCAACAATAGGAGTAGTGGTTGTAGCAGTAGAAGTAGTCGGAGGAGTAGAAGTAGTAGCAAGAGCAGCAGTAGTAGTACGAGTAGTAGTACGAGTAGTAGTAGAAATAGGAGTAGTTGTTGCAGTACTAGTAGTAGTTGGAGCAGTGTTAGTAGTAGTGATAGTAGTAGCAGTTGTAGTAGTAACAGTAAGAATAGTAGCAATAGTTATAGGCGAAGTAGTAGTAGTAGTAGGAGCAATAGCATTAGTAGTGGGAGTAGCAATCGCAGTTGCAGTTGAAGTTGTAGCAATAGTAGTAGCAAAAGTACTAGCAGTATTATTTATAAGAATAATAGTAGCAATAGTACTAGTAGAAGTTGTAGTAGTAGTAGTAATAGTAGCAGTAGGAGTAGAAGAAATAGTAGTGGTAGTAATAGTAGTTGGAGTAGTTGTGGTAGTGGTAGTTGCAGTAGAAGTCGTAGTAGCAGTAGTAGTAGCAGTAGTAGCAGTAGTAGTAGTTCTTGTTGTAGAAGTCATAGTCGTAATAGAAGGAGAAACGCCAGTAATAGTAGCAGCAGTAGAAGTAGTACTAGTGCCAGTATTAGTCATAGTAGTAGTAGTAAAAGTAGTAGTAGTTGAAATAATAGTAGTAGTAGTAGTAGTAGTAGTAGTAATAATAATAGGAGTAGCAGCAGTAGTAGTAGTAATAGTTGTAGTAGAAGTAGTAGTAGTTATAGTTGTTGAAGCAGAGGTAGTAGTAGTTGTTGTAGTGGTAGGAGGAGTAGTAGTCATAGTAGCAGTAGTAGCAATAGAAGTAGGTGTAGTAACAGTAGTAGTAATATTAGTCGCAATAGTAGTAGTTGTTGTAGCAGTTGTTGTGGTAGAAGCAATAATAGCATTAGTAACAAGAGGAGCAGCAGCAGCAGCAGTAGTTTTAATAGTTGTGGTAGTTATACTACCTGTTGTAGTTGTGGTAGTAGTAGTATTAGTAGCAATAGTAGTAGCAGCTATCATAATAGTAGTACTAGTAGGAGAAGTAGTAGTAGTCATAGTAGCACTAGTTGTAGTAGATGTGGAAGTAGGAGTTGTAGTAGCAATATTAGTAGTTACAATCGTAGTAGCGCTAGTCGTAGCAATGTGAGAAGTTGTAGTACTTGTAGTAGTAGTAGTAGCTATTGTAGCCACACCAGTAGTAGTAGTAGTAGGAGAAAGAGTAGCAGTAGTAGTAACAGCAATCGTATTAGCCATAGTAATAGTATTAGTAGTTATAGTAGTCGCATTAGTAAAAATAGTAGGAGCAATTATAGCACTTGTAGTAGTTGGAGTTGTAGTGGAAGTAGTAATAATAGTACGAGTAGTAGTAGCTGCAGTAGGAGTGGCAGTAGTAGCAGTAGTAGTAGGAGTATTAGTAGTAGTAGTAGATGTAGGAGTATCAGTAGAAGTAGCAGTGGTTGTTGTAGTAGTAGTAGTAGGAGTAGTAATACTAGTAGCAGGGGCAGTAGTTGTAGTAGTAGCAGTTGTTGGAGAAGTATTAGTAATAGTAGTAGCAGTAATAGTAGTAGTAGTAGCAGTAGCAGTAGTAGTAGGACCAGTAGCAGTAGTAGTAGCAGTTGAAGTTGCAGTAATAGAAGTAGTAGTAGTAACAGTAGTAGTACAAGTATTATTAGTTAAAATACTAGTAGTAGTAGTGATGAAGGAGCAGTAGTATTGTATTAGTTGTAGAAGCAGCGGTAGTAGTAGTTGTAGGAGTTGTCGGATCTGTAATATTAGTGATTGTAGTTGGAACACTAGTAGTAGTAGCAGCAGCAGTAGTAGTTATTGTTGTTGTAGGAGAAGTAGTAGTTGTAGTAGTTATCATTGTTATAGGAGAACTAGTAGCAAAAGTTGTAGTAGTAGTACTAGTATTTGTTGTCATAATATGAGTACTAGTTGTATCAGTAGAGGTAATAGTAGTAGTAGCAATAGTAGTCGTAGTAGTAGCAGTAGTAGCAGTAGTAGTAGTATTAACAATAGTAGAAGTAGTAGCTGTAGTGACAGTAGTAGTAGTAGTAGAAGCAGCAATAGTAGTTAAGGTAGTGGTAGCAAAAGTAGCAGTAGTCGCCAGAGTAGCAGTAGTAGCAGTAGTTGTAGTAGTAGTAGTAGTAGTAATAATAGTAGTAGAAGTAGTAGTTGTTGTTGCAGTAGCCATAGTAATAGTAGTAGTAGTACTAGCGAAACTAGTAGTAGGGTTAGAAGTGTAGTAGCACTAGTATTACTTGGAGCAACAAAAGTCGTAGTAGCAAATATAGTAGCAGTAGTAATAGTAGTCAGAGAAGTAGTAGTAGTAGTAGCAGTAGTAGCAGCAACAGTAGCAGTTGTAGTAGTGGTCATTGTAGTTGCAGTAGCAGTAGTAGTGGTAATAGTAGTGCTATTTGTAGTAGTACTAGCCACAATAGTAGTAGTAGTTGGTGTAGTAGTAGCAACCACAATAATAGTAGCAGTAGTTGTAGTAGCAGCAGCAGTAATATTAGTAGTAGTATTAGTAGCAAAAGTAGTTCAAATAGTAGTATTTACAGCCGTAGTAGCAATAGAAGTAGTAGTGGTAGTTGTATTTGTAATTGTAGTATAGTAGCAGTTGTAGCAGTTGCGTTAGTTACTGTAGTAGCTGGAGTAGTAGTAGTAGTAGCAATAGTAGCCATAGTAGCAGTAGAAGTAGTAGTAGTTGTAGTAGCTGAAGTAGCAGTGGTATTAGCAGCTGGAGCAGCAGTAGTAGTAATGGTACTTGTCGTAGTAGTAGTAGTTGTTGTTGTTGTTGTTGTGGTAGTTGCGGTAGGAGCAATTACTACTTGCTACTATTGCTGCTACTACTACTACTACTGCTGCGCTGCTGCTGCTATTACTCCTAGTTCCACTACTACTACTACTACTACTAACACTACTACTGTTGCTACTATTACATCTGCTACTGCTGCTACTACTCCAACTACTATTACAGCTACTACTAACTCTTCTACCACTCCAAATACAACAACAACTACTACTGTTGTTGCTACTGCTACAACTACCACCACTGCAACTACTACTTCTACTACTACTACATCCGCTACGACTACTACTGCCACAACTATTGCTACTACAACACCTACTACTACTACCGAGACTTATAATGGCACTGCTACTCCAACTACTGCTATGACTGCTACTATTGATATTACTCCTCCTCCTCCTCCTACTACTACTACTATAATTACTACTATAAACACTACTACTACTGCTGCTGCTGCTACTATTACTGCACATACTTTTGTTTGGAGTAGTAGTACTAGTACTATTAGTAGTTAGATTAGGCATAGTAGTAGTAGTATTAATAGTGATAGTAATAGTTGTCATAATAGTAGCAGTAGTAAGAGTAGTAACTATAGTAGTAGTAGTAGTAGGAGGAGGAGGAGGAGGAGGAGCAGGAGGAGTAGTAGTAGTAGTAGTGGTGCTGTAGTTGTAGTAGTAGCAGCAGTAGTAGTTGTAGCAGTAGAAGTAGTAGCAGTAGTAGCAATAGTAGTCGTAGCAGAAGCAGTAGTACTAGTAGCAATAGTAATAGTAATTATTGAGTAGTGGTAGTACCAGTAGTAGAAATAGTAGTAGCAATAATTGTAGTAGCAGTTGTAGCAAAGGTAGCTATAGTGGTAGCTATAGTAGTAGTAGATGTTGTTGTAGTAGTAGTAGTGATAGTATTTGTAGGAGTAGTAGAATAAGTAGTAGAAGTGGTAGTGGTAGCAGTAGCAATAGTAATAGTAGTAGTAGCACTAGAAGTAGCAGCAGCAGTAGTAGTAGTGGTAGTAGTACTACTAGGTATAGTAATAGAAGTAATTGTAGTAGTAGTGGTAGTAGTACTGCTAGGTGTAGTAGTAGTGACAATAGTAATAGCAATAATAGTAATTGTAAAAGTTGTTGGAGGGGTAGCAGTAGTTGTAGTAGAAGTAGTAGTAATAGTAGTAGCAGTCGTAGTTGTAGCAGTAGTGGCAGTAGGAGTTGCAGTAGTAGTTGTAGTAGTAGTTGTTGTAGCAGTAGTAGTAGATCCGTAGTAGTAATAGATGTAGTAGCCGTAGTAGTAGTTAGTTGTAGTAGTATTAGGAGTAGTAGTCATAGTAGTTGTTGTTGTAATAGTAGCAGCAACAATAGCAGTAGCAGCAGCAGTAGTAGTAGTAGTAGTAGTAGTAGTAGTAGTAGCAGTAGTTATAGAAATAGTAGTTGTAGTTGTTGTTGTAGTAGTAAGAATAATAGAAGCAGTTGTAGTTGCAGAAGTAGTAGTAGTTGTTGTAGTAGTAGTGGTAGTAGCAGTAGTAGTAGCCGCAGTAGTAGTTGGAGTATTAGTAGTAGTAGATGTAGCAGTAGCTGTAGTAGCAGTTGTAGTAGTAGCAATAGTCATAGTAGTAGGAGAAGTATAAGTAATAGTAGCTGTAGCAGCAATAGCATTAGTAGCGGAAGTAGTAGTAGTAGTAGCAAAAGTAAAAGTTGTTGCAGTAGTAGCAGTAGTAGTAGTTGTAGTAGTAGAGTTAGTAGTTTTAGTAGTTGCGGTAGTTGTAGTTATTGTTGTAGCAGAAGTAGTAGTAGTAATAGCTAGCGTAGTACTAGTAGTAGTAGTAGTAGGGGAAGTGGTAGTAGTAGCAGAAGTTGCAGTACATTAGTAGGAGTAGAAGTAGCAGTAGCAGTAGCAGTAGTTGTAGTAGTAGTCGAAGTAGTAGTGATAGTTGTAGTAGCATAGCAGTAGCAGTAGTAGCTGGAATAGTACCCGTAGTAGTAGTAGTAGCATGAGCTGCTACAGCAGCTGTAGTCGTACTAGCAGTAGTATGGGTTGTAGTTATAGTAGAGCAGTAGTAGTACTACTACTAGTAGTAGCTATAGTAGGCATAGTAGTATTTGGAGTAGAAGCAATAGTAGAACTAGTAGTAGCAGTAGTAGTAATAGTGGCCTAGTAGTAGTAGTAGTCGCAGAAGTAGTTGTAGTAGAATTTGTGATAGTTGTACTACTAGAAGTAATAGAAGTAGTAGTGGCAGTAGAAGGTATAGTAGGAGTTGTCGTAGTAGTAGCAGTAGTGGCAATTGTAGTAATAATAGGAGTAGAAGCGATAGTATTGGTTCTAATAGGAGTAGTAGTAGTTGCCGTAGTTTTAGTAGCAGTAGTAGTAGTAGTAGTAGTAGTAGTAGTACTAGTAGTAGTAGCAGTGGATGCCTTAGTGGTAGTAGTAGTAGTAATAGTAGTAGTGGTAGCAGCAATGGTAGCACAGTAGCAATAATAGCAGTAGCAGTAGCAGTAGTGGTAGTAGTACTAGTAATAGTGAAAGAAGTAGTAGTAGTAGTAGTTGTTGTAGTAGTAGTAGTTGTTGTAGTTGTAGTAGACATTGAAGCTGCAATAGTAGTAGTAGTAGCAGGAGTAGTAGTTGCAACATTAGTAATGGTATTAGTAGTAGCAGCAGCATTATTAGTTGTAGTAGTTGCAGTTATAGTAGTAGAAGCAGAAGCAGTAGTGGAAGTGGTAGCAATAGTAGTAGGGTTAGTGTTAGGAGTAGCAGAACTAGTAGTTGTAGTGGTTACTACTATTACTCTGATTGCTACTACTACTACTACAACAACTATGGCTACTGCTACCACTACTGCCACTACTGCTACTACAACAACTATTACTACTATACTACTACTGCTATTGCTATTGCCACTACCACTACAGCTACAACTACAATTGCTAGGGCTTTTGCTTTTACCACTACTACTATAACTACTATAGCTATTGCTACCACGACTACTACGTCTATAACTACTATTGCAAGTACCACAACAACAACAACAACAACAACTACTACAACTACCGCTCATACTACTACTACTACTGCTCATACTACAATTGCTACTTCTGCTACTTCTACTACAACTACTACTACTTCTATAATTACCACAATGTCTGTTACGGCTATGGCTATTGCTACTATTTCTCCTACTACTACTATGTCTGCTGCTGCTACTACTACTACTACAACTAATACTAATACTACTGCACTACGGCTACTACTAGCACTACTACAGTTACTATTGCGACGACTTTTGCAACTACTGCTACTGCTACTACTCCTAGTTCCACAGCTACAATTGCGACTACTACTACTACTACTACTACTACTACTCCTCTTGTTGCTTTTCCTACTACTACTACTGTTTTCCTATAACTACTACTACTACTACGGCTACTGCTACTAATGCTACTTCTCCTACTACTCTAACTATTACTTCTACTACTGGTACTACTACTACTACTACTACCACTCCTGCTGCGACTAGTACTGCTACTACATTTACTACTACTACTCCTACAATAATTGCTTCTACCGTGACTACTACCACTAATTCTAGTACTACAACTACTGCCACCAGTACTACTACTATGATGACAACTATGGATTTTGCTACTACTAATACAACTCCTTCTACTACCACTACTACTACTATTACTATTACTTTTACAACTATAGCAACTACTACTACTACAATTACTACCACATCTACTACTATTAATGCAATTACTAGTACAACAACTACTACAACTACTATTAAGACTACGACTACAACTACTACCACTACAACTACTACTACTGCAACTATGACTACTACTCCTAAAAATTTTAGTACTACTACTACAACTACTACAATTGCTTCTACTACTACAAAGAACGCTACTGCTGCTACAACTACACCTACTATTTCTACTGCTATTACTACTACTACTACTGCTACTGTTGCTATTACTCATAGTTCCACTACTACTACCACTACTACTAACACTACTACTACTACTACTTCTACTACTTCTACTTTATTTGCTATTAGTACTACCTCTCCTACTACTACTACAACTACTACTAACAATTCTACCACTCCAAATACAACAACTACTACTGTCGTTGTTGTTGTTGCTGCTACTACTACAGCTGCTACAACTACTACCACTATGACAACTACTTCTACTACTACTACATCTAATATAACTACTACTGCCAAAACTATAGCTACTACAACACCTACTACTACTACTAATACTTATAATGGCACTACTACTCCAACTACTACTACAACTACTACTACTGAAATTCCTCCTACTATTACTACTATAATTACTGCTACAAACACGACTGCTATTGCTGCTACTGCTACTGCTGCTGCTACTACTATTACTACTCATACTTTTGTTTGGAGCAGTAGTACTAGTACTATTAGTAGTCATAGTAGGCATAGTAGTAGTAGTATTAATAGTGATTGTAATAGTTATCATAATAGAAGCTGTAGTAATAGTAGTTACAGTAGTAGTAGTAGTTGTTGTTGTAGCAGTAGCAGCAGCAGCAGCAGCAGCAGCAGTAGTAGTAGTAGTAGAAGGAGGAGGAGGAGGAGGAGGAGGAGCAGTCTGTGTCGTCGTAGTCGCCGTAGTCGTTGGTCGCCATCGCAGTAGTACCATTCGTAGCACGAGTAGTAGTCGTAAACTAGGAGTAGTACTAGTAGCCATAGTATGTAGTAATTGTTGTAGGTAGTGGGGTAGTAGAGTAGTATTACTCGTAGGTATCACGTACTTGTGGTACCGTTGTACGGGCCCCCATAGCTATCGTGGAGCAATGATAGGAGTCAGTCGTTGGTGTGTAGTAGTCGTGTGAATCCTCCTGGTCGAGCGTCGTCGGCATAGGTAGGAGCCGTGGACGTGGTCGCCAGCAGTAGTAATAGTGGCAATAGCACTAGAAGTAGCAGGAGCAGTAGTAGCAGCAGCAATAGTAGTGGTAGTAGTACTACAAGGTATAGTAATAGAACTAATAGTACTAGTAGTGGTAGTAGTACTACTAGGTGTAGTAGTGGAAGTAGTAGTAGTAGTAACAGTATTAGTAAAAGTTGTTGGAGGAGTAGCAATAGTAGCAGTAGAAGTAGTAGTAATAGTAGTAGTAGTCCTAGTTGTAGCATTAGTAGCAGTAGGTGTTGCAGTAGTAGTAGTAGAAGTAATAGCAGTAGTAGTTGTTGTTGTTGTAGCAATAGTAGTAGTAGTAGCTGTAGCGGTAGTAGAAGTAGTAGTAGTAGTAGCAGTTGAAGTAGTAGTTGTACTAGTAGGAGAAGTATTATTAGTACTAGTAGCAGTAGTAGTAGTAGTAGTTTTTGTAGTACCAGTTGTGGTAGTTGTAATAGTTATGGTAGTAGTAATAGTAGTACTAGTGGTAGCAGTAGTATAAGTACTAGTAGTCGTAGTAATAGTAGTAACAGTCGTAGTAGTAGTAGTAGTAGTAATAATAATAGTAGTAGTCGTTGGTGATGTAGTAGTAGGGGCAGTAGCATTTGTAGCAGTAGCACTTGTAGTTATAGTAGCAGAAGCACTAATAGTAGTGATCATAGTAGCAGTAGTAGAAGTAGTAGCGACAGTAGGAGTAGTAGTAGAAATAGTAGTAGCAATACAATAGTAGTAGGAGAAGTAGTAGTAGTAGTAGCAAAAATCATTGTAGTTGCAGTAGTAGTAGTTATAGCCGCAGTAGTAGCAATATTAGCATTTGTAGTAGTAGTAGTAGCAGTAGCTATGGTGGCAGTAATAGTAGTAGTAGAAGTAGCAAAGGCAACAGCAACAGCTACAGGAGTAGTTGTGGTACTAGTAGGAGAAATAGTAGTAGTAGTAGTGGTAGTAGTAGTAGAAGTAGAAGTGTAATAGTAGTAGTAGGAGCAGTATTAATAAGAGTAGTGGTAGTGGTACTAGGAGTAGTAGCTACGATAGTAGTTGTTGTTGTTTTAGTAGTAGTAGCAATTGTTGTAGCAATAGTAGTAGTTGTTGTAGTAGTAGTGGTAGTTGTAGTAGCAGTAGTTGTTGTAGTAGTAGGAGGAGGAGTAGTAATAGTAGGAGTAGGAGTTGGGGTGGGAGTAGTAGTAGTAGTAGTAGGAGTAAGAGTTGTAGTTGTAGTAGTAGTTGCACTGGTAGTTGTAGCGGTAGTTGGAGTAGTGGTGGTCGTATTAGTTATAGTAGTAGTTATTGTAGCAGTAGTACTTGTTGTTTTAGAACTAGTATCGGTAGTCGTGCTAGTAGAAGTAGCAGCAGCAGCAGTAGTAGTAGTAGTAGTAGTAGTCGTGGTGCTAGTAGGAGTAGTAGTAACTGTAGCACCAGTAGTAGTAGAAGTAACTGCAGTGGACATAGGAGTAGGAGTGGTAGTAGTAGTAGTAGTAGTCGGGGTGGTGCTCGTAGGAGTTGTAGTAGCTGTAGTAGCAGTAATAGTAGAAGTAATTGCAGTGGACATAGGAGTAGGAGTAGTAGTAGTAGTAGTAATAGTAGTAATAGTCGTACTAGTAGTAGTAATACGAGTCGAAGCAGTAGTAGTAGTAGTAGTACTTGGAGCAATAGAAGTTGTAGTAGTAGTAGTAGGAGTAGTAGTAGAAGTGGTAGTAATAGTAGTAGTAGTACGAGTAGCAGTCGTTGTATTAGTATTAGTGGTTATTGTTGTCGTTGTAGTAGTAATAGTAGTAGTAATAGCAATTGTTGCCGTAGGGGTGGAAGTAACAGTAGCAGCTGCAGCGTTAGCAGTAATAGTAGTAGAAGCAGTAGCAGTGTTTCTAGTAGCAGTAGTAGTAGCAGTATTAGCAGCAGCAGTAGAATTACTACTCCTACTCCTACTTATGCTATGACTACAACCATTCCTATGCCTACTACTACTACCACTTCTCCTCCTGCTACTACTACTACCCTTGCTCCTCCTCCTCCTCCTACTGCTATTATTACAACTACTACAACTCCTAATCTTGCAATTGTTGCAGCTCCTACGACAACTTCTACTTCTACTACTGCTATTGCTACCGCAGCTACCTCTACTGCTACTACGACTACTATTGCTATTCCTACTGCTACTACTATTACTCCTACTACAACAACTACTACTATTACTATAACCACTACTACTACTACCATTACTACTACTACTACTACTACGATAACTACTACTCCTACTCCTACCCGTACTACTATTACTACTACTCCTACAACTGCTACTCCTACTACTACTATGACTAACACCGCCACTACTACTACTGCTACTACTACTACTACAACTACTCCTATACTACTACTATTGTTGCTATTGCTATTTCTACAACAACTACTACTACTACTACCACTACTACTACAACAACTAAAACTACAACAACAACAACAACAACAACAACTACTACTACTACAATAACAACAACAACTACAACTACTATTGCTGCTATTGTTCTTTCCATAACTACTACTACAACAACAACTACTATTACTACTACTACTACCACCACCACCACCATGACTACTACTACAACAACTATTACTACTACTACAACTACTACATCTTCTAGTATAGTTACAGCTACTACAGCTACTGCCACTACAACTACAACTCCTTCCGCTGCTGCTACTACTACTATTACTCATATTACAACTGCTACTACCACTATTATTACTACAACAGCAACTACTACTGCGACAACTACTACTACTTCAACTACTACTCCTACTATTGCCACTAGTACTAGTACTACTACTACAACTATTCCTGCTCCAACTCCTCCTACTGCTACTTCTACTTCTACCACTACTATTACTACTACTACTACTACTCCTACTCCAACTCCCATTACTACTACTACTCCTACTACCACTAATATCCCTACCCCAAGAACTACTACTCCAATTACGACTACTACTACTAGTACTACTGCTCCTACTACTACTTCTTCTACAGCTATAACTACTACCACTATTTCAACTACAACTATTCCTGCTTCTACTCCCGCTCCAACCCATACAACAACAACAACTACTACCTCAGCTACTAGTACTACTAATACTATTACTCCTACTACTGCTACTACTGTAACTATTGCTACTACTACTATTCCTAATACTGCTACTACTCGTAACTCTCCTACTACTACTTCTATTACGACTTCTACAACGACTACCAATACTACTACTACTACTATTACTTCTACTGTTACTACTACTCCTACTACTAATTCTACTCCCACTACTACTATACTACTACTACTACTAATGCTACTACTACTACTCCATCTTCTACTGCTACTACTCGTCCTCCAACAACTACTACTTCTGCCACTACTAGAACTACTACTACTTCTGCTACTATTGCAATTACGACTACTACTACTACTACAACTCCTAATATTACTACTACCACAACAACAATAATAGCTACTACTACTAATACTGCTGCTGATACTGTTGCCAATACAGCTGATTCTACTACTACTACAACTTCTTCAACCACTACTCTGACTCCTACTACTACTCTTGCTACTACTACTACTACTCCAAGTCTGACTACTACTACTAATACTCAAACTCCTTCTACTATTACTATTGCTACTACTACTACAACTACTACCACTACTTCGACTACTACTTTAAACCCAACACGTACTACTACTACTACTACTACCAATACTACTACTACTCCTCCTCCTCCTATTACTACTACTATGACTACTATAATTACTACTACCACTCATACTATTACTGCTGTTGTTGCTACCTCTACTGCTCTTCCTACTCCTACTACTACTATTTCTATTACTACTACTACTACTACAACAACAACTACTTCTACTTCTACTTCTACTACTACGACAACTATGGCTACTACTACTGCAACAAGTACTGCACCTACTACTACTACTACTACTCCGACTACTCCTCCTAATACTACTACTACCACTACTGCGATTAGTACTACTGCTGCAGCTACTACTACAACTTCTACTATTACAACAACTACTACAATAACAACAACAACAACAACAACCACTACTACTAGTACTACTGCTACTCCTACTACTACTACTGCAACCAATTCTACTACTACTCCTCCTCCTACTACTACTTCTGTGACTACAACTACTAATACAACTACCACTCCAATTGCTACTACTACTACTACTCCAACTCCAACTGCTACTCCTACTCCTACTACTACTACGAGTACCACTACTCCAACTACTACTACCCCAATTACTAATCCTATACTGAGTCCTACTCCTACTACTACTACTGCCACTACTACCCCTACTACTACTACTACTACTACTACTACTACTACTACTACTACTACTACTACTACTACTACTACTATGACTACTACTACTACTACTACTACTACTACTTCTATTACTACTACTTCTACTACTGGTACAATTGCTACTACCACTATTCCTACTAGTACTACTACTAATACTAAAACTACTACTAGTACTACTACTACTACTACTACAAATATACAAATAATAACACTCCTACTACTTCTACTACCACTACTTTTGCTACTACTACTACTACTCCTACTCCCACTAGTACAACTACTACTGCTACTACTACTACAACAACTACTACCGCTACTACAAATATGATAACTACTACAACAGCTACTACAACAACGGCTACTATAGTTTCTACAACTCCTACTGCTACTACGCCTATTACAGCTACTACTGATATTGCTACTACTACTACTATTGCCACTACTACTACTACTACTAAAACTCCCCCTACCACTACTACTATAGCTCTGGCTATTACTACTACTACTGTTGTTGCTACTATTACAACTTCAACTACTACAACTACAACTACTGCTACTACTTCAACTAGTGCTACTACTACAACTACTATTACTACTACTGCTACTACTATAACTCCTCCTGCTGCTGCTACTACAGCAACTACTTCTAATACTACTACAACTACAACTACTACTATTACTACTACTATTACTACTACTATTGTTGCTTATGATACAACAACAAGAACAACTACTACTACTATTTCGCCTCCTACTACCACAACTACTACTACTGCTGCTACTACTACTACTACTACTACTACTACTATTATTACTACTACTACTACTATTACTACTACTACTAGTAGTAGTACTGCTACGACTACTACTTCTACTATGACTATTACTGCTGCTGCTCCTACTACTACAATGACTACTACTATTGCTACTATGACTACTACTACTACTACTACTACTACTACTATTACTACTATTGCAACTACTACTACTACTACTGCAACTACTACCACTAGTCCAACTACTAATACTCCTACTACTGCTCCTACTCCACCTCCTTCTCCTCCTACCACAACTAGTACTACCACTACTACTACTACGACGATGACGACTACTGCTGCTGCTACTGCTGCTACTCCTACTACTACTGCAAATACTACAAATATTACTACCATTGCTAATACTGGTATTAGTACTACTGCTGCTACTATTGCGACATGAACTACTGCTACTTATGCTACTACTACAACTACTGCTACTACTACAACTACTGTTGTTGCTGCTCCTACTACTACTGCTACCAATGCTGTTGTTTCTACTATTGCTTGTACTATAACTACTGCTACTACTATTGCAACTACTACAAATACTTCTACTACAATTGCGACTAAAACTACTATAACTACTACAATAACTATTACAGCTACTATTTCTTTTGCTAGTACTACTGCTACAACTACTACTGCTACTACTAGTACTACTACTACAATAACTACAACTACTACCACTACAACAACAACAACAACTACTACTACTACTACCACTATTATCGCTGCTGTTGCTAATACTACTACTACTACTACTAGTACTTCTACTGTTAAGACTACTATTACTGCTACAACAACTACTACAATACTACTGCTACTACTTATCCTATAACTACAACTACTTCTGCTACAACTACTATTACCACTACTACTGCTATAGCTTCTACTACTCCACTACTGGTATGACTAGTACTACTTTTGCTACTTCTACTACAACTACTACTACTTATACTACTACTAGTACTACTACTACTACTACAACTGCTACTACTACTGTCGCTAATGCTGCTATTTCTACTATTGCTACTACTACGACTACTGCCATCGCTACTACTGCTACGGCTACTACACGTTGTACAACTACTATTGCTGCTATAGCTCCTACAGCTTCTATAATAGTTACTACAATTGTTACAACTACTGCTACTACTATAATACAACCGCCGCTACTACTACTTTTGCTGCTACCACTACTACTGCTACTACTCCTATTACTACTACTACAACTACTACAGGTACTAATCCTATTACTAGTACCACCACTACTACTACAATCACTGTTGTTGCTGCTGCTACGACTAGTTCTCTTACTAGTATTAATATAGCTTCTACTACTACAGCTACTACTACTACGGACTTCTATAACTACTACTATTGCCACTACTACTCCCACTACGGCTAGCATTGCTTCTTTTGCTACAACTACTGCTACTACTACTGCTCCTACTACTGCTGCAACTACAACTTCAACTACAACTTTGGCTACTACTACTGCTATTATGCTCTTACTACTTCTACTACTAGTACTACTACCACTACTACTTTAGCTTCTGCTACTACTACTACTAGTACTGCTAATACTACTTTTGCAGCTGCTACTACTACTACTATAACTACTGCTTCTATTATTACTACAGCTAGTACTATTACTACCACTACTATAACTACTTCTACTACCACTACAACTATTGCTTCTACTGCAACTACAACTATTACAAATGCTACTACAACAACAATAACAACTACTACTATTACTACTATTGCTACTGCTGCTCCTACCACTACTATCTAATACTACTGTAACTGCTGCTATTGTAGCTACTACTACTCCAACAACTACGACTAATTCTACTACTTCAATTACAGCATCTACTGCTACAACCACTGCTACTACCGCTACTACTATGACTACTACTATTACCACTACGGCTGCTGCTATTAGTACTACTACTACTACTACTTCTACCGCTACTTCTACTACTAGTTCTACTAATGTTGTTACTGCTACTGCTTCTACTACTACCACTGCTGCTACAACTTGTACTACTTATTCAACTACTACTTCTCTACTAGTACTATTGCTACTGATTCTACTACTAAACCTACTACTTCTAGTACTACTACTAATACTACAACTACTGCTACTACTAGTACTATAGCTACTACTATTATTACTGCTACAACTACTTCTTCTACTGCTACTACTATTGCTTTTATTGCAACAACAACAAGGACTACTACTGCTGCTGCTGCTACTACTACTAATACTAATACTGCTACTACAACTAGTGCTACTACTATTACTACTACTACAGCAACTACTGCTACTACTCCTGCTACCAACACTACAACAACAACAACAACTACTACCACTACTACTACTACTTCTTCTACTACTGCTACTGCTACAACTTCTACTATTGCTATTACTACTACTTCTACTTCTTCTGCTACCAGTACTACTACGGCTTCTGCTAATACTACTGCTACAACTGATGTTGCTACTACTCCTACTACTACCGCATCTGGTACTACCAATACTACTACGACCACTACTTTGACTACTAATACTCATACTTCTACTACAACTACCACTACTACTACTACTACTACTATTACTACTACCACTGCTTCAATTGCTACTAGTACTCCTACTACCATAACTACTACTACTGCACCTAATACTACCATTACGACTACCGCTACTACTGCCGCTACTCTAACTACTACTACTATTGCTACTACTACCACTACAACTGTTGCTATTACTACTACACCTACTACTTCTACTACTACAACAACAACAACTACTACTACTGCTTCTGCTACTCGTACTAGTACCACTAATACAACTGCTGCAACAACTACTACTGCTGCTACTGCTACAACTACTACTGCTATTGTCACCTCTGCTACTACTGCTGCTACTATTACTATTGCTACTACCACTACTACTGCTTCTACTACTAATACTATTGCTGCTGTTGTCGATGCTGCTGCGACTACTACAACTACTACTACTATTGTTGCGGTGTTGCTAATACTACTACTACTAGTTCTACTACTACAACAACTACTACTCCTCTTACTACTACTACTACAGCTGCTATTACTACTGCTACTACTACAACAGCACTACTACTCTTACTGCTTCTACTACTACAACTACTAGTACCACTGGTACTAGCTTTGCTACTACTACTGCTGCTGCTACTACTTCTACTACTACTACTACTACTACTTCGATTTGTACTACTACAATTACTGCTGATGCTGCTACCTCTACTACCTCTACTGCTGTTACAACTACAGTTGCTACTACTACTATTACTACTGTAGCTACTATTGCCACTACTACTGTCACTTCTGCTACTACTACCGTTTGCTACTACAGCTACTACTACTAATACTACTACTACTACTACAGCAACTAATACTTCTACTACGACTACAATAACTGCTATTACAATCGCTCACACTAGTACTACTTCTACTACTACTACTACGACTACTACAACTACTACTACTCCGAGTAGTACTATTAGTACTACTCTTGCCACTGGGGCTACTAGGGCTCCCACTACTACTAATGCTACTACTACTGTGACTGCTATTGCTGCTACTTATATTACTACTACTACCACAACCACTATTACTACTCCTACTATTACTCCTACTCCTCCTATGCCCACTATTACAATGACTACAACAACTACTACTACTGCCGCTGCTGCTACTGCCATAAATCCTTCTATAGATATTGCTACTATTGCTACAACTTCTACTACTTCTACTACTTCTACTGTTACTACGATTGCAACAACAACAACAACAAGAACAACAACTGCTACTACTACTACTTCCCACAGAAGCACTACTACTACTACTTCTCGTAGAACTATTACTACTACTACTTAACCTCCTACTTCTACTACTATTGCTACTGCTACTGCTACAACTATGGCTACTACTACTACTACTAAACTGTTGTTGTTGTTGCTGCTTCTACCGCAAGCACTACTACTACCACCACTGATACTGGGACTACTACTACTATGACTACTACTAATACTACTACTTCTCCCACCACTACTGCTACTATGACTACCGTTACTATGACTACTACTTCAACTACTACTACTACTACTACAACTTCTGCTACTACTGCCACTATTACTACTATTATTACTATTAATTCCGCTATGAATACGACTATGACTACTGTTGCTAATACTGCTACAACTACTACAACTACAACTATTGCTACTAATACTTCTATTACTACTACAACTACTGCTACTATTGCTGCTACTACTGCTGCTACTACTGCTACTACTACTACTATTATTATCACTACTGCTACTACTACAACTACTGCCACATCTACAACTGCTACTACTGCTACTTACGGTACTACTGCTACTACTACTTCTACAGAAACTGCTAGTGCTACCTCGGGTACTATTGCTACTACAACCTGCGGTACTACTGCTACTACTGCTATAGCTACTTCTACAATGACTACTACTGCTACTTTGGGTACTGCTACAACTACTACCACTACTACATCTAATACTACTACTCCTACTTCGGGTACTACTACTACTACTTCCACCACCACCAAGACTACTACTACTACTACTTTCATAAATGCTACTACTACTACTTTGGGTACTAGTACAACTATTACCACTACTACTACTACTATTACTTCCACAAATGCTACTACTACTACTCTGGGTACTACTACAACCATTACTACTACTACTGCTACTGTTGCAATAACAACAAAGACAACAACAATTACTGCTGCTACTACTACTACTACTACTACTACTAACACTGCTACTACTACTACTATTACTACTACTCCTACTAAGACTACTACTATAACTCGTACTGCTACTATACTATTACTACTACAACAACAATGACCACTATTACCATTACTACTACTACTGCAACCACTACAACTACTTCTATTAATACTAGTACTGCTATTCTTAATACTACTACTACAACAACATCTAATACTACTATAATAGTGGCAACAACTAGAACAGCGGCAACAACAACAACTAGAACAGCGACAACAACAACTACTACTATGACTTCTACTAATGCTTCTACTACTACTACTACTACTAGTGTTACTCAAACTGTTGCTGCTACTACTGCTACTACTTAGACTGCAGCTACTACTACTAGTACTTTTCCCACTACTACTACTACTACAACTCCAGCCACTACTACTACTAATACTACTACTACTACTACAACTACAACTACTACTACAACTATTACTACTATTGCTGCAGCTACTGCGACTACTACAACTAGTAATACTAATACTAATACTACTCCTACTACTACTCCTATTACAACAACAACTACTACTGCTACGATTATTGCTACTACTACAACTACAACAGCTACTATTGCTATTACTACTCTCATTACTACTTCCACTCTGACTACTAGTACTACTGCAACTACTACTAATAGAACTACAATTACTACTGCTACTACTACCCAAACTACTACAACAACAACAACAACAACAGCAAAAACTACTACTACTACAACTGCTATGACTACTAATATTACTACTTTTCCGACTACTACTGCTATTACTACTACACTTTTCCTACTACTACTACTAATACTACTCAGACTGCTGCTCCTACTACAACTATGACTACAACTACAACAACAACAACAATTACTACTACTCCTGCCACTGCTACTACTACTACTACTACCACAACAACTACTGCTGCTGCTACGACTGCTATAACTAGTAATATTTATGCTAATACTACTCCGACCACTACTCCTATTACAACAAAAACTACTACTACTAATATTATAACTATAACAATTACTTCTACTGCGGCTGTTGTTGCTGCTGGTGCTACTACTACTGCTACAACTACATATATTGTTATTACTACTTTTAGTACTACTTCACTCTGACTAGTACTACTACTGCGACTACTACTAATACAACTATAATTACTACTGCTACTACTACCTAAACAACTGCAACTACTACTATTACTACTACTACTATTGCTACTATTATAGCTAACATGACTACTACTACTACTGCTACAATTGTAACTACTACAACTACTACAACTACTCATAATACTCCAACTACAACTTCCACAACAACAACTACTACTAATATTACTATTACTATGACTACTACCAGTACTACTGCAACAACTACTATTACTATTGCTATAACAACTACTACTATTCCACCTAATACTCCAACTACAACTTCCACAACTACAACTTCCACAACTATTATTACTACGACTGCGACCACTACTATTGGTACTTCTGCTGCTACACCTACTGCAAGTATGACTACTACTACTACTCAACTACTACTTCTGCTGCAACTACTACTACTACTACTATTACTACTACTACTACTTCTACTCCTACTCCTACTACTACTACTACTACTACTACTACTACTACTACGACGACCACTAATACTACGATGACTACTACTACTACTACTACTGCGACAACTACTATTACTACTTCTACTACTACTACTAACACTACTACTTCTACTACTACTTCTGCTACTGCTACTACTGCTATTACTTCTCCTATTACTACTATTATTGCTACTACTACTGTAGCTACATCTCAACTATGGCTCCTACATCAACTTTTGCTATTGCTACTATAGCTGCTACTACTACTACTACTACTGCTACAACTGCTACTAATATTACAACTACTACAACCGCTACTAATATTACTACTACTATTATTACTGCTACTACCACTACTATTACTACTTCTCCTACTCCTACTACTTATGCTGCTACTACTGTGATTACTACAACTACTACTACTCCTAGTCCTAGTACTACTACTACTGCTCCTGTTGTTGCTTCTACTACTATGGCTCCTATTGGTACTACTACTACTACTACTACTATGACTGCTATTGCTGCTATGTTTATTACTACTACTACTGTTGCTACTTCTATTGCAAGGACTATTACTCCTTCTTCTAGTACTAGTACTACTACAGCTATTAAGACTCCTATAGTTACTGCTGCTACAACTACTACTTCTGCAACAACTATTAATACTACTGTTGCTACCACCACTACTACCGCTACTACTTCTACTACACCTCCTTCTACTAATACTACTACCCTTATGCCTACTACTACAATGACTACAACAACTACTATAACTACTTCTATGCCTGCTACTACTACTATGACTACTACTACCACTACAACTACTACTCCATCTACTACTTCTGCTACTTCTACTATTGCTACTATTGTAACAACAACAACAACAACTACTACTACTACTACTTAACCTCCTACTTCTACTACTGCTGCTACTTCTACTTCTACAACTACTGCTACTGCTCATACTACTACTACTACAACTACAACTACTACTAGAGAAACTTCCGCTACAACTTCTACTACACCTACTATTATTGCTCCTATTGCTACTACTACAGTAAGCACTATTACAACTACCACAGATACTGCGACTACTACTACTATGACTACTACTAATACTACTACTTCTCCTACCACTACTACTACTATTACTACAATTACTTCTACTATGAATATGGCTACGACGACTATTGCTAATACTGCTACATCTACTGCAACTGCAACTATTGCTACTAATACTTCTACTACTACTACAACTGCTGCTACTACTGTTGCTACTATTAGAACTATTGCTACTACTGCTACTACTACGGCTATTATTACTATTACTACTACTGTTACTACTACAACTACCACCACATCTACAACTGCTACTACTGCTACTTAGGGTACTACTGCTACTGCTGCTACTACTTTTACAACAACTACGGCTGCTACTTCGGGTACAACTGCTACTACTGCTACAACTACTACAACAACAACAACTACTGCTTCTGGTACTACTACAACTGCTACTACTACTAAATCTAATTCTACTACTCCTACTTTGGGTACTACTACTACTACTTCTGCCACCGCCACCACTACTACTACTTCCACAAATGCTACTGCTACTACTCTGGGTACTACTACAACAATTACCACTACTAATACTATTACTTCTACTACTACTAATTCTACTATTACAGCTATGCTATGACTCATGTTGCAACTACTTCTACAACTACTACTTCTACTACTTTGACTGCTATAACTACTACTTCTACAGCTACTACTACTACTACTACGACTACTACTACTACAACAACAACAACAACAATAACAACTACTACTACTGCTACTGCTGTTACTACTACTACTACTACTTCTACTATAACTGCTACTACCGCTACTACTACAACTACTACAACAACAACAACTACTACGACCTCAACCACTTCTGCTACTATCGATACTTCTACTACTACTGTTACTAAAACTACTTACAATTTTGCTGCTGCTGCTACTATTCCTACGACTGCTACTACTGCTCCTACAACTACTACCACTCCTAGTTCTACTAGTGCTACAACAGCTTCTTTTCCTTCTACTACTACTACTACTACTACTTTCGTAACTACTTTGACTAGAACTACTAATACTGCACCTACTACTATTGCTATTACCA
Source organism: Trichopus zeylanicus subsp. travancoricus (assembly GCA_005019695.1). Classification (NCBI taxonomy): domain Eukaryota; kingdom Viridiplantae; phylum Streptophyta; class Magnoliopsida; order Dioscoreales; family Dioscoreaceae; genus Trichopus; species Trichopus zeylanicus. The sequence continues at coordinate 143,858 of RXID01022521.1, forward strand.
CTTTTGCTACTACTACTGATACTACTACTACTACAACTACTACTACAACATCTACTACTACAACTATGGTTGCTACGACAACAATTACTACTATTATTACAACTATTGCTATGATTACTACTACTACTTCTGCTACTAATACTACTACTACTACTATTACTACTACTACTTCAACTAGTACTACTACTACTATTATGACTACTACTGCTACTACTATTACGACTATTATTTCTACCACTACTACAACTACTACTACTTCTCCTCCTACTACTACTTCTACTATAACTACTCCTACAGCTAGAGCTACTACTACCATTACTACTATGACGATTGCAACTGCTGTTGCTACTTTCGCTACTACTGCTACTACTGCTACTACAACTACTGCTACTTCTGCTAGTACTGCTACCACTACTACTGCTACTATTACTATTGTTACTACCTATACTACTACTTCTCCTATTCCTACTACTACAACACCTACTACTACTACTACCACACCTACTTCTATTACTACTACAACCACAGCTGCTACTACTTATAGTTCTAATACTAATGTTACTACTACTTCTTCTACTACTACTGCGGCTACTTCTGCAGCAATTAATACTACAACCACCACTACTACTACTACGACCACTGCTACTACATCTACAGTTACTACGGCTATTTCTACTACTACTACCACTAGTTTTGCAACTATTGCAACTACTACTACTACAACTACTACTAGTACTACAACTACAATTACTACTACTACAACTACTATAACAACAAATACTACTACTACTACTTTTTCTACTACAATAATTACATTTGTGACTTGTTCTTCTTCTACTACTACTACTACTACTGCTACTTGTACAACCAGTACTGCTATAGCTTCAAATGCAACATCTCCTTTTACAACTTCTACTAGTACTACTGCTACTACTATTACCACTACTACTGCTGCTAGTACTACAACTGCTACTAATACTACGACTACTACCACTTCTACTACTAATTAGTAGTAGGAGTAGTAGTAGGAGGAGTTGTAGTACAATAGTAGCAATAGTAATAGCAGTAGCGGTAGTAGTTGTAGTAGTAGTAGGAGCAATAGTTGTTGTTGTAATCGTAATAGTTGTAATAGTTGTAGTACTAGTAGTGGTAGTTGTAGTACTAGTAGTAGTAGCGGCAGTTATAGTAGTTGTAATAGTGGTAGTAATGTGAATAGTAGTAGTAGCAGTAATAGTAGTAGTTGAAGTCGAAGAATTGGGAGTACTAGTAGTAGCAGTAATAGTAGTAGAAGTAGTAGTAGTTGTAGTTTTAGTGGTAGAAGCGATAGTAGTAGTAGTAGTAGTAATACCTGTACTAATAATAATAGTAACAGTTGTAGCCATAGCAGCAGTAGTAACAGTAATAGTAGTACTAGTAGCAGTAGTAGTTTTTATTATAGTAGTAGTAGCAGTAGTAGGAGTAGAAGCAGTAGTAGTAGCATAGTAGCAGTAGTAGCAATGGAAGTAGTAGTAGTAGTAGTAGTCGTAGTAGTTATAGTAATAGTAATAGTAGTAGCAGCAGTAGTAGGAGTAGCATTAGCAAAAATAGTAGCAATGGTAGCTACAGTAGCTATAGTCGTAGTAGCAGCAATAACAATAACAACAATTGTAGTAGTAGAAGTTGTTGTTGTTCTTGTTGTAGTAGTAGTTATTATTGTTGTTGTTGTTGTTCTTGTTGTAGTAGTAGTTATTATTGTTGTTGTTGTTGTACTAGTAATAGTAGTAGTAGCAGCAGCAACGATTGTAGTAGTATTAGCTGTACTTGGGGGTTGTAGCACTAGTAGTAGTAGTTGTTGTTGTTGTACTAGGAATTTTATGAGTGTTAGTACTAGTAGTAGTTATTGTAGTGGTAGAATTAGTAGTAATAGTAGTGGCTATAGTAACAGTAGTAGTAGTAGCAGTCACAGTATTAGTAGTTATAGAAGTAGTAGTAGTAGTAGTAGTAGTAGTAGTAGTAGTTGCAGTAGTAGCAGTAGTGGTAGTAGTAGTCGTATTAGTAGTAGTAGTAGTTGTTGTTGTTGTTGTAGTAGTAGTAGTAATAGTAGTAGTAGCAGCTGTAGCAACAACAGCAATAGCTATAGTAGTAGTAATAGCAGCAGCAGCAGCAGCAGTAGTGGTAGTCGTAGTAGGTGCAGTAGAAGTAGTTTTCATCGTAGTACTAGTTGCAGTTGTAGTAGTTGTAATAGTAGTAGTGGTAGTGGCAATAGTAGTTGTAGAAGAGGTACTTGTAGTGGTTGTAGTGACGCTAGTAATAGTAGAAATAGTAGTAGTAGTAGTAGTACTAGTAGCAGTAGTCATAATACTACTCTAATACTAGTACTATAGTGCTACTGGTACAACTACTGGTCCTATTAGTAACTTCTACTATAGTACTATTGCTACTTGTACTACTATATCAACTTCTACTACTACTACTACTACTATGGCTACCGCTACTACATCTACTATGCCTACTTCTTCTCCTATTGCTACAATTGCTACTACGCTATTGTTTCTACTAGTCCTACTACTACTTCTCCTCCTACTACTACTGCTACTACCACCACAATAACTACCGTTATTATTACTATTTCTACTGTTTCTACAATAACTACTCCTATTACTGCTACAATAACTACGACTACTAATAATACTACTACTACAACCATTACTGCTATAATTACTACTGCTACTACTACTACAACTATTACAGCTATTACGACTACTAGTAATAGTTCTACTACTCTTTCAACTACTACTACTATTTTTGCTACTATGACTACTGCTACAACGACTACAACTATTACGACTACTACAGTTACTGTTACTGCTACCCCTACTATTGCAACTACAACTATTACTACTTATGCTACTACTACTACTACAATAGCTGCTGCTACTACTAATATTATTGCTGCTGCTACTAGTATTGCTACTACTGCTGCTAATAACACTACTTGTACAATGACTACACCTAGTGTTGCAACTAATACTGGTTTCCATAGTGACAAATGCTACTACAACAACAACAACTACTACTACTTATACTATAGTGACAACTACTATTACAATTACAACTGCTGCTGCTACTAACACTACTAGCACAACAACTACTACTACTACTACAACTACTACTACTACTACAGCGACTGATACTACTATTGCTATTACTGCTTCTACTACTACTACTTCTTCTAGCCTACTACTAATACTACTTCTATGCACTGCTACTGCTACTGCTACTACTACTACTACTACTACTTCTACTACTACTACTACTCCTACTGTTACTCCTACTATTAATACAACTCCTACGGCTACGACTACAACTTCTACTACTACTACTACTACTACTACTACTACTACTACTACTGTTGCTACTGCTACTACAACAATTACTACTACGACTATTGCTACTACTACTACAACTAATACAAGTACTACCACCACCACTACTATTCCTGCTGCTGCTGCTGCTACCATTGCTGCTACTACTGTTGCTATTGTTGTAGCTATGAGAACTACTACTACTACTTCTTCGTAAACTACTACTAGTGCGACCATTACCACTTCTAGTACTACAACAACTACTACTACTAGTACTACTGCTGCTACTGCTGCTACTACTACTACTACTATGACTCCTACTACATCTCTAGCTAATACTACTACTACTACTACTAATACAACGACTATTAGTTCTCCTACTACAACTATTACTACTTCTACCATTGCTACTACTACCACAACTACTACTAATACTTCTGCTATTACTACTACTAGTAGTAGTACTACAACTACTATTACTATCAATACAACTACTACTCCTCCTCCTCCTCCTCCTCCTCCTCCTCCTACTACTACTACTACAACAACAATAACTACTATTGAAACTACTACTACTACTTTTACTATTACTACAGTTGCTATTGCTGTTGTTGATACAACTACAACTGCTACTACCAGTACTACTAATACTACTACTAATATTATTATTACTACTACTACATCAACTACTACTACAACAACAACTACCACTACTACCACTCCTCCTATAACTACTACTGAAACTACTACCGCTACTTCTATTACAAATGCTGCTGCTATAGTTGTTGTTGCATCTACTACAACTGCTACTACTAGTACTATTAATACAATCGCTAATATTATTATTATTACAACAACAACAACACCTACTACTACTACTAATACTACCACTACTACTACACTACTACTACTACAACTACTACTGCCACTACTATTGCTGCTACTGCTAATACTACTACTACTACTACTACTATTACTACTACTACTGCTGCTGCTACTGCTGCTGCTACTGCTGCTACTACTACTACTATTATTACTGCAACAACAACAACAACAACAACAACTACTACTACTACTGCCTCTATTGCTACAGCTACTACTACTACTACTACTTCTACTCCAACTACTACTACAACTGCGACTACTACTAATACAACTACTATTACTACTACTACGACTTCCCAAACTACTACTACTACTATGACTACTTTTGGTACTACTACTATTGCAACTACTAGTACGACTATTGTTACTACTACTACAGCAATAGTAGTAGTAGTACTAGTATCGGTACAACAGTATCAGGAATTGTAGTAGTAGCAGTAAAAGCAGTAGTAGTAGTAGCAGCAGCAGCAGTAGTTGTAGTAGTAGTAGGAGTAGTAGCAATAGTAGCAATAGTAGTAGTAGTAGTAGTAGTAGTAGTAGCAGTAGTAGCAACTCTAGTAGTCATAGTAGTAAGAGTAGGAGTAGCAGAGGGAAAAGTAGTCGCGATAGTAGTAGTAGTAGCAATAGTAGGTGCAGCAGTTGTTGCAGTAGTAGCGGTAACAGTCGTAGTAGAAATAGTAGCAGCAGTAGCAATAGTAGCAGGAGCAGTAACAGTAGTAGTAGTAGTAGTAGTACAACACAACTATTATAACTAGTACAACAAAGACCACTACAACAACTACCACTACTGCTGCTACTGCTATTATCTTTGCTACCACACCTACTACTACAACTACTGCTACTTCTACTTTTGCTTCCACTACCAGTACTACTACTACTACTACTACCACTACTATAACTACTACTATTACTTCAACCACTACAGCAACTGCAACAACAACTTCTACTACCGTAGCAACAATAATAACAACAACTACTAGTAGTAGTATTATTACGAATACTACCACTCCTAGTACTACTACTACTACTACTATTACTTCTCTTACTACTACTACGACTACAACTGCTACAGAAGCCGCTACAACTGCTACTATTGTGACTACCACTACTACGACTACTACTCTACTACTACTAGTACTACTTCTACTACTACTACAACTATTTCTACTACTACTCCAACTCAAGCTGCTACTGCAACCACTCCTACTAATACTACAACTAATGCTACTACTACTATAGCTCCTATTGCTACTACTACTACTACACTAGCTACTTCTACCATTACTGTAGATACTAGTATTACTGCTACAACCACCGCTGCCACTACTACTACTACTACTACTACTACTACTACTAGTAATATTACTACTACTACTATTACTACTAGTCCAACTTCTACTACTAATTCTCGAACTATAACTATTTTTGCTGCTACTAATTCTGCTACTGCTACTGCTACTACTTTTACTACTACTACTACTACAGCTACTACTATTCTGTCTACTGCTACTTCTACTACTACTACTACTACTACTACTACTACAACGGCTACCGCTACCATATCTACTATAACTGTTACTACTACTATTGTTACTACTATTACAACAATAAGTACTACTACTACTACTACTACTTCTACTACTACTTTTGCTTCAGCTACATAAACTAATAGTACTACCACAACTGCTACTATTGCTGCTACTACAGCTACTACTACTATTTCTGCTACAACAACTGCGACTGCTACAACTACTACTATTGCTGCCACTAATACTGCTACTACTAAACCTCCTCCTGCTACTCCTACTACTACCATTTCCACTATGACTACTACTACTACAACTATTACTATTACTACTAGTAATAGTACTACTTCTATAACTACTTCTACTACTAGTAGTAGTAGTACTACTACTTCTCCCACAACTAGAACTACTACTAGTAGTATTGCTGCTGGCACTACTGCTACTACTACTACTACTACTACTACTACTACTATTACTACTACTACTACACCTACTGCTGCTCCAACTACTTCACATGCTACTATAGCTACTGTTACTACTGCTAACACAATAACTACTACTACTACAGCTACTACTACTACTACTGCTACTACTGCTACTCCTACTACAACCACTATTGCTACTACAACTACTACTACTGCTATTACTACTGCTACTACGGCTTGCCCTTGAACTGCTACACTTGCTACTACTACCACCACCACTACTACTACTAGTCCTCCTGCTGCTACTACTACTGCTGCTACTACAGCTACTACTGCCAATACTAGTACCATTACTATGACAGCTACTACAACTAGACTGCTACTACAGTTACTACCATTACTACTACTACTATGACTACTACTAATATTAATACTACTACTATAACTGTTACTACTACTACTACAACAACTACCAGTGCTAATAATACAACTACTACTACTCATGCAACAACTACTACTGCTGCTTCTACCACAACAACAACAACAACAACAACTAGTACTACTACTACTACTAATACTATTGACCCTACTGCTACTTCTACCACTACTTCTACTGCTACTACTACTAGTACTACTACTACTTCTGTGGCAACTGCTACTGCAACTACTACTACTACTGTGGCAGCTGCTACTGCAACTACTACTACTACTAGTACTAGTGCTGCTATTACTTCTACTACTGTTAGTGTTGTTGCTACTGCTACGACTACTGCTACTACTGCGGCAGCTACTACTATGGCTACTATTACTACTACTACTACTACTACTACTACTACTTCTTCTATTGCTACTACAACAACTATTGCTGCAAGTACTACTACTCCTACAACTAATGCTACTACTACTACTAATACTACTACTGCTTCTACAACTACTCTACAAGTACAAAAACTACTACTACTACCACTACGGATGCTACTAATAGTAATACTACTACTAATGTCACTAGTACCACTACTACTACAATTGCTACTACTATTACTACTTCTACTGCTACTACGGATGCAACTGCTACTACTACTCCTACTACTTCTACAACAACAACTACTACTACTGCTACTATGACTGTCACTATTGCTACTACTACTACTACTGCTGCTACTACTGCTATACTACTGCTATCATTGCTACCGCTACTACTACGGCTACTGCAACTACCGCTTTTGTTACTACTAATACTACTACTACTCCTTCTACTATTGCTGCCATTGCTGCTACTATTTCTGCTACTACAGCTATTACTACTACTTCCCCTAATTATACTACTTCTGCAACTACTACTGCTATGGCTACTACTACTTCTACAATAACAACTACTACCATAGCTACGACAACTACTATTTCTGCTAATACTATGCCTGCTAATACTACTACAACAATAATAGCAATAATAACTACTACTACTACTACTACTAATTCTACAACTACTACTATGACTACTACTACTACTACTACTACTACTACCACCACTACTACTAGTACTGCTACTACTACTACTACTACTACTTCTACTCCTACTACTACTAGTACTACTAGTACTACTAGTACTAGTACTGCTACTACTACTATTAATACTACTACTAGTAGTACTACTTCAACTGCTCCTACAACTACTACTTCAAGAACTATTACTACTACTACTCCTCCTCCTTCTCTTGCTACTACAACTACAACTACTGCTACTACTATTGCCACTACTTCTATCGCTACTACAACTACTACTCCTCCTCCTCCTCCTACTACTACTACTATCATTACGACTACTACAACAAATACTACTTCTTCTACTATAACTACTGCTACTACTACTGCTACTACTACAACTATAGCCAGTTCGACTACTGCTTCAGCACTATGATTTCTATTACCACTGCGGCTGCTATTGCTACTACTACTACAACTATTATTACTTCTGCTACAACTATTACTACCGCTACTACTCCTACCATGACTAGTACAACAACTGCTAAGACTACAACTATGACTACTATTGCTACTGCTAGTACTACTTCTACTTCTTGTACAACTATTATTGCTACAAATACTTCTACTGCAACTAGTACTATAGCTATTACTACTACTTCTCACATCACCACTACTTTTGCTACTACTAATACTACCTATACGACTACTTCTGCTACTGCTGCTACTGCTACCATAGGTACTACTGCTACTACTACCAGTACAACTTCTGCTATTGCTGCTGCTACTGGCACTCGCACTACTATTACTACTACTACTGCTGCTGCTGCTACTACGACTACTACTTCTACTACAACTGCTACAAGTACTACTAGTACTATTACAACTACTATTGCGGCTAATGTTACTACTATTACTACTATTATTACTACTACTATTACTGCTATTACTACTATTACTACTACTACTACTACGACGACTACTAGTACGATTATTACTACTACATCTACTATGACTACTACTACTTCTACTTCTACCAGTACTACTGCTGCTACTATTGCTACTACTACTACACTTACTACAACTGCTACTTCTATTACCACTACTACCACTATTATTACTACCGTTATTACAATTATTGCTACTGCTACTACTTCTACTACTACTGCTACTGCAACTACTTCTAGAACTACTACTACAACTACTACTACTATAGCTGCAACTGCCAAAACCACTGATACTACTCCTACTTCTGCTAGTATTGCTACTATCGCTATTACTACTAGTACCCCAACTACTACAGCTACTGACACTACTACTGCTGCTACTACTACCACAAAGACTACTACTACTACTGTTGTAGGAATAGTAGTAGTAGTAGTAATAGTAGTAGTGGTAATAGTAGTAGTAGTAGTGGTAATAGTAGTAGTAGTAGTAGTAGTCGAGCAATAGTAGAAGTAGTAGTCATCGCAATTGTAATAGTAGTTGTTGTTGTTGTAGTAGTCACCTAGTAGAAATAGTAGAGGTAGTAGTAGTAGTGGTAGTAGTAATAGAAGTAATAGTATTAGTAGTAGTCATTGTTATTGTTATTTTAGTAGAAGTAGTAGTAGTTATTGTTATAGTAGTAGTAGTAGTTATTATTACTGTTGCTATTGTTCTTGATGTAGTTGTTGTAGCAGTCATAGTAGTAGTTGTATCATGAGTGGTAAGAGTAAGAGTATTAACCGTAATAGTCATAGTTGTAGCAGTAGTTGGAGCAGAAGTCGTAGTAGCAGTAGTAGAAGTAGTAGCATTTGGAATAGTAGTAGGAGTAGTGGAAGTAGTAGTATTTGGAATAGTACTAGTAATATTTGTCGCAACAATAGCAGTAGTAGTAGTGGTGGTGGTGGTGGTAGTAGAGTAGTTGTAGTAGGAGTAGTAGTAGTTATTGTTGTTGTAGTGGTTAGCAGTTGAAGTAGTGGTATAAGACATAGAAGTAGGAGTAGTAGTAGTCATAGTGCTAGTAGTAGTTGTAGTAGTCATAGTAGTAGTAGGAACAGGAGTAGTACTAGTAGTGGTAGTAGTAATAGTAGTAGTAGTAGTAGTAATAGCTATAGTATTTGGAGTTGTGGTCATAGTAGCAATAGTAGTAGTAGCAGTAGTAGTTGTAGTATTAGGAGGAGGAGGAGGAGTAGTAGTTGTAGTAGTTGTAGTTGTAGTAATGGTAGTAGTCATCGTAGTTGTAGTAGTTGTAGCAATCGTAGTAGTAATAGTATTAGTTCTGGTAATAGTAGTAGTAGTACGAGTAGTAGGAGTTGTAGTAGTATTGGAGGTAGTAGCAGTAGCAGTTGTAGCAATAGTAGTGGTTGGTCTATTAATGTTAGCAATAGTTGTAATAGTTATAGTAGTAGTAGCAAAAGTTGTAGTTAAGATAGAAGTAGTTGTAGTAGTAGTAATAGTAATAGTAGTAGTGCTTGTAGTAGCAATAGGAGTAGTAGTAATTCGAGTAGCAGCATTAATAGTAGGTGTAGTTTTAGGAGTAGGAGTTGGTGTATCAGCAGTTGTAGTAGCAATATCACTCGTAGTTATAGCAGTTGTAGCATTAGTAATAATAGGCGAAGGAAGAGGAGGAATAGTACTAGTGGCAGCAATAGCACTAGTGACAGTAATAGAAGTAGCAGTAGTAGTTGTAATAGTAAAAGGAGTAGTAGCACTAGTAGCAGCAGCAACAGTAGCTGCAGTAGCAGTAGTAGAAGTAGTTGTAATAGTAGTTATAGTAGCAGTGATCTAAATAATTATGCTAGTTGTATTAGTAATAGAAGTTGGTGTAGGAGTTGGGGTAGTAGTAGGAGCATTAGCCGTAGTAAAAGTAGCAATAGGCCAGTACTAGTAGTAGCAGTAGTAGTAGTAGTAGGTGTAGCAATAGAAGTAGTAGCAACCGTAGTAGTAATAGTTGCAGAAATAGTAGCAGTAATGGCAGTTGCAGTAGTGGTAGTAGTAGTAGTAGTAGTAGAAGTAGTAGCTGTAGTAATCGCAAAGTAGGAGAATTAGCTGTTGTAGTAGTAGTAGTAGTAGTAGTAGTAGCAGTAGTAATAATTGTAGAAGTAGTAGTAGCAATCATTGAAGTAATAGTAGTCATAGTTTTTGTTGTATTTGTAGTAATAGGTGTAGTAGTAGTACTTGTAGTAGCAACAATAGTAGTAGTAGTAGTTACTATAGTAGTAGTAGTGGAAGCAGCAGCAATAGCAACAGTAGCAACAGCAGCAGCAATAGTAGTAAAGGAGAAGTTGTTGCAGTGGTAGTTGTTGTTGTTGTAGTAGTAGTAGTAGTAGTAGTAGTAGTAGGAGTAGGAGTAGTAGAAGTAGTAGTAGTAGTAGTAGTAGTAGCAGTAGTTGTAGTAGTTGAAGTACTAGTAGTAGTTATAGTAGAAGCACTACTACTATTACTACTACTACTAGTAGTAGTAATAGTAGGAGTTGCAGCTGCAGTAGCAGCAACAATACAAGTTATTATAGTCATCGTCATAGTAGAAGTAGTAGCAGTACTAGCAGTAGAAGGAGAAGTAGTTGGAGCAGCAACAACAGCAACAGTAGTAGTACAAGTAGTAGAAGTAAAAGTAGTAGTAGCATTAGAAGTTATTGTACTAGTTGTAGTAGTAGCAGTAGTAGTAGTTGCAGCAGCAGTAGTTGTTGTTGTTGTAGTAGTAGTAGTAGCAGTAGTAGTAGAAGTAGTGGTAGTTATAGAAGTAGTTGGAGGAGGAGCCGTAGTAGTTGTTGTTGCACTAGTAGTATTAGTGGTAGTAGCAGTAGTAGTAGTGGTAGTAGTAGTACTATTAGCAGTAGTAGAAGTAGTTGTAGTAGTGGCAGTGTAAGTAGTAGTAGTAATTGTAGCATTAGTAGTAGTAGTTATTGTCGTAATTGGAGTTGGTGTAGGCCTATGGGTAGTAGTAGGAGCTGTGGTAGTAGTAGTAGTAGAAGTAGTTGCAGTAGTAGGAGGAGTAGTAGTAGTAGTAGGAGTAGTACAAGTAGCAATAGAAATAGTATCTGTAGTTAATAGCAGGAGCAGTATTACTAGGAGTAGCAGTAGTAGTTAGTATTTGTTGTTGTAGAAGTAGGAGTAGTAGCCGGAGTGGCGATAGTAGCAGCAGCTATAGCAGTTACAATAGTAGTAGTAGTAGAAGTAGTTGTAATAGTAGTAGTAGTAGTAGTTGTAGTTGTAGTAGTACAAATAGTAGCAGTAGTAATAGTAGTAATTGGAGTAGTTGTAGGAGTAGGGATAGTAGTAGAAGCCATACTAGTAGTAATAGTAGTAGATGGAGTAGTAGTTGTAGTGGGAGGTGGAGTAGTAGGTGTAGTAATAGAAGTAGTAGCAGTAGTAGTTGGAATAGCAGTAGAAGTAGTAGCAGTAGTAGCAGTGGCAGTAGTGGTAGTAGCAGTAGTAATCACAATAGTAGGAGTTGTGGTCGTACTATTAGTAGTCATAGTAATTGGAATTGGTGTAGGAGTAGGGGTAGGAGTAGCTATAAAAGTAGTAGCAGCAGTAGTTGTAATAGCAGTAAAAGGAGTAGCAGTAGTGGCAGTGCTAGAAGTGGTTGTAGCATTAGTAGTGGTAGTAGGAATAGTAATCGTAATAGTAGGAGTAGTTGGTATAGTAGTAGTAGTAGTAGTTGCAGTAGTAGTAGTAGTAGTAGTAGTAGTAGTAGTAGTATTTGTAGTAATAGGTGTCATAGTAGTAGTACTTGTAGTAGACACAATAGTAGTTCTAGTAGTAGTAGTACTAATTATAGTAGTAACAAAAGAAGTAGTTGTTGTAGTAGGAGTTGTAGTACTAGTACTAGAACATGTAATAGTAGTAGAAGTAGAAGAAGAAGAAGAAGAAGAAGAAGAAGTAGTAGTAGTAGTAGTAGTAGTAGTAGTAGTAGTAGTAGAACTAGGAGTAGTAGTAGTAATTGCTAGAGTTGCTGCCACAGCAGCAGCAGTAGAAGCAGTAGTAGTAGAAGTAGGAGTAGTAGTAGTTACTAGAGTTGCTGCCACAGCAGCAGCAGCAACAGTAGTTATTATAGTTGGAATAGTAGTAGAAGTAGTAGCAGTACTATTAGTCGTAGTAGTAGTAGTAGTAGTAGTAGTACATGTAGTAGCAGCAGCAGCAGTAGTAGTAGTAGATGTAGCAATAGTAGATGAAATAGTAATAGTAGTTGGAGACATAATAGTTGTAGCATTTGTAGTAGTAGTCGTAGTAGCAGCAGTAGCAGTGGTAGTCGTAGTTGCAATATTAGCAGTGGTAGTCGTACTAGCAGCAGCAACAGTAGGACTAGTAGCAATAGTAGTAGTAGTAGCAAGAGAAATAGTAGTAGTAGTTGTAGCAAAAGGAGTAGTAGAAGCTGTAGCAATAGCTGCTACAACAGCAGCAGCAGCCGTAATAGTAGTAGTAGTAGTGGTAGTAGAAGTAGCAGCAGCTGTAGCAGCAGTATAGTGTAGTAGTAGTATTAAAACTAGAAGCATATTTGTAGCAGTAGCATATTAGTAGAAGTAGCAGTAGTAGCTATAGTAGCAGCAGTAGCAACAATAGTAGTAGTAGTCTTAGGAAAAGTAGAAGTAGTAGTAGTAGTAGTACTTGTAGTTGTAGTAGTAGTAGCAGCTTTTGAAGTAGTAGTAGTTGTAGTAGTAGTCGTGGTGGTGGTGGAATTAGGAGTAGGAGTAGTAGTAGTAGTAGTAGCAGTAGCAGTAGATGTAGTAGTAGTAGCAGTAGTTATAGTGGTAGTAGTTATATCCTTAGAACCAGCAGTAGTTTTAGTAGTAGTAGGAATAGTAGTAGTTATAGTAGTAACAGAAGTAGTAATACGAGTAGCAGCTATAGTAGCAGTATCAATAGTAGTAATAATAGTAGTAGTAGTGGTTGTAGGAGTTGTGCAGCAGTAGTAGCAGTCGTAGCCGTAGTAGTTGTAGTAGAAGTAGTAGAAGTAGTAGAAGTAATACTAGCAGTAATAGTAGTAGTATTAGTAGTAGTAGTGGTGGTGGTTTTAGGAATAGGAGTACTAGTAGTAGTATTAGTAGTAGTCGTAATAGTATCAGTAGTAGTAGTAGTATTTATAGTAGTAGTATTAGTAGTAGTTGTAGTAGTATTAGTAGTAGTAATAATAGTGATAGTAGTGGTAAGTTGCAGTCGAAGTACTAGCAGTATTTGAAGTAGTGACGGTGTATTAGTAGTAGTAGTTTTTGTTGTATTGGTAGTTGTAGTATTAGTGAAGTAGTAGTAGTTGTAGTAGTAGTTGTAGAAGTGGTAGTAGTAGTAGAATTAGTTGTAGTAGTAGTTGTTGGGGTAGTAGTAGTTATAGTAGTAGTAGTTGTTGTTGTTGCATTAGCAGAAGCTGCATCAATAGTAGTAGTTGTAGTAGCAGTAGCAATAGTTACGGTAGTAGTGGTATTAGTTGTAGTAGTAGTAGTAGCAGTAATAGTTGTAATAGTACTAGTATTTTAGTAGTCATAGGACTGGTAGTAGTAGAAGCAGCAGTAGTAGTAGTGGTAGTAGTAGTTGTAGTATTAGTAGTAATAGTAGGAGTAGTAGTAGTAGGAGTTGGTGTACGAGTAGTAATATTAGTAGAAGTAGTAGTAGCGGTACTCGTAGTAGTAGTAGCATGAGTAATAGTTGGAGTAGTTGTAGTTATAGGAACATCAATAGTACTAATAGTATTAGTAGTAGTAGAGTTAGCTGCAGTAGAAGCAGCAGCTATATTAGTTGCAGCAGAAGTAGTAGTAGTAGTAGTTGTTGTTGTTATTGTTGTTGTTGTGGTTGTAGTAGTAATAGTAGTGGGAGTTGGAGTGGTCGTAGCAGTTGTTGTTTTATGAGTAGTAGTAGAAGTAGTAGTAGTAGGAGTAGGAGGAGTGGTAGAAGTAGTAGTAGTAGTAGTAATAGTAGTAGTGGTAGTAGCAGTAGTTGTTGTTGTTGTTGTAGTTGTAGTGGTAGTAGCAGTAGTTGTTGTTGTTGTTGTAGTTGTAGTGGTAGTTGTAGCAGCAACAACAACAAAAGTAGCAACAGTACTCGTAGTAGTAGTAGTAGTGTTAGTAATAGTGGTATTAGTAGTAGTAATAGCAGTTGTACTAGTAATAGAAGTAGTAGTAGTAATAGTAGTAGCAGCTGTCACAACAGCAGCAGCAGCAGCAGTAGTATTAATAATAGGAGTAGTAGTAGTTCTAGCTGTAGTAGGAGTAGTAGTAGGAATAGGAATAGGTATAGGTGTAGTAGTCAGAGTACAAGTAGTAGTAGCAGTAGTAGTAGTAGGAGTAGTAGTAGTTGTTGTAGTTGTATAAGTAGGCATAGCTGTAATAGTGATAGTAGTAGTAGTAGTTGGAGGAGTATTAGTAAGAGTAGTCGGAGAATTAGTAACTGTAGTAGTGGTAGTTGTAGTTGGAGTAGGAGTAGGAGTAGTTGCAATAGTAGGAGTAGAAGCAGAAGTTGTAGTAGTAGCAGTAGAAGTAGTAGTAGTAGGACAAGTAGCACTAGTAGTAGTAGTACCAATAGTTGTAGTAGTAGTATTAGTAGCAATAGTAGTAGCAATAGGTGCAGTAGCAACAGCAGTAGTAGTTGTGGTAGTAGTAGTAGTAGTAGTAGTAGTAGAATAAGAAGTAGGAGTAGTAGTCATAGTAGTTGCAGTGGTAGTAGCAGTAGGTGTGGCAGTAGTAGTAGTAGTAGAAGGAGTTGTAGTAGTAGAAGTACTAGTAGTATTAGTAGTAGTTATTGTAGTATTAGTTGTGGCAGTAGTAGTAGTATTTGTTGTTGTGGTAGTAGTAGTAGTTGGAGTGAAAGTAGTAGTAGTTGTAATAGTAGTAGAAATGGTAGTAGTAGTAGTCATAGTAGTATTTATAATAGTGGCAGCAGTAGTAGCAGTTGTAGTTGTAGCAGCAGCAGCAGCAGCAGTAGTAGTAGGAGGAGGAGGAGGAGCAATAGGTGTTGCAGTAGCAGTAGTAGTAGTAGGTGTAGTAATTGTTGGAGTATTAGTAGTAGAAGTTGGATTAGAAGTAGAAGTAGGAGTTGGAGTAAGTGTAGTTGTACTAGTAGAAGTTGTAGTAGAAGTAGCAGTGGAAGTAGGTGAAGGTGTAGTACTAGCTGAAGTAGGAGTAGGAGCCAGAGTAGTAGAAGCAGTAGTAATAGTAGTTATAGTAGTTGTAATAGAAGAAGTAGCAGTAATATAAGTAGTAGCTGTAGTAGTAGTAACAACAACAAAAACAGAAGTAGCAGCAACAGCAATAGTAGTAGTAGTAGCAACAGTAGTAAGCGTAGTAGTAGTAGTAGTAGTAGAAGTTGGAGTCTAAGTAGTTGTAGTAGTAGTAGTAAAAGTTGGAGTCTGAGTAGTTGTAGCAGTAGTAGGAGTCAAAGTAGTTGTAGTAGTAGAAGGATGAGGAGTAGGAGTAGAAGTTGTCATAGCAGCAATAGTAGTAGTAGTTATTACAGTAATAGTAATAGTAGTGTTTGCAATTATACTAGTAATAACAGCAATAGTAGTAGTTGTAGCGAAATTAGTAGCAGTAGTAATAGTAGTGGTAGTAATTATACAAGTAATAGTAGTAACAATTGTAGAAGTGCCAATAGTAGTAGTAGTTGTTATAGTAGTCATAGAAGTAGTAGTAGGATTTTGTGTAGTAGTAGTAGTAGGAGTTGTAGTACTAGTTGTGTTAGGAATTGTAGCAGTGGTAGTAGTTGCGGCAATAGTCGTAGTAGGCATAGTCGCAGTTGTAGCAATAGTGGTAGTAGTAGTAATAGTAGTAGTAGTCATCGTAATAGTAGTAGTAGTAGTAATAATAGTAGTAGCTGTAATTGTAGTAGTGGTAGTCATAGTAGGAGTACTAGTAGTAGTAGTAGCAGTAGGCGCAGTAGTAGTAGTAGTAGTAGTAGTAATAGCAGTAAAAGTAGTGTTAGTAATAGTCATTGTAGTAGTAGTAGTAGTGTTAGTAGTAGCAGTAGTAGTTGTTGGAGAAGCAGTGGTAGTAGTAGTAGTAGTAGTAGAAGTAGTGGAAGTAGCAGTAGTAGCAATAGTAGCAGTAACAGTAGTAGTAGTAGTTACAGTAGTAGTAGTAATAACAGTGGCAATAGTAGCAGTAGTACTAGTAGTATTTGTAGTAGTAGTAGTAAAAGTTGAATTAGGAGTAGTTGAAGAAGTAGTACAAGTAGCAGAAAAAGTACTAGTAGTAGTAGTAATAGTAGAAGTGGTAGCAATAGTGCTAGCAGTAGTAGTAGGAGTAGCAGTAGTAGCAGTAGAAGTCGTAGTAGTAGCCATAGTAGTCATAGTAGTAGTGGAAGTAGTAGTAGTAGCAGTGGTAGTTGTTGCAGTAGTAGTAGTAGTTGAAGTAATAGTAGTAGCTAAAGCAGTAGTCGCAGTAGTTATAGTTCTAGTAGTAGTATAGGTAGTAGCAGTAGCGCTAGTAGTAGTCGTAGCAGAACCCATAGTAATAGTAGTAGTAGTAGCTGCAACAACAACAACTTCAGTAGCAATAGTAGAAGTAATAGTTGCTATAGTGGTAGTAGAAGTTGTAGTTGCAGCAGCAATAGGAGTAGCAGGAGTAGTAGTAGTAGCTGTAGTAGCAGCAATTGTAGCAGTAGTAGTAGCAATTGTAGCAGTAGTAGTAGCAATTGTAGCAGTAGTAGTACCAATTGTAGTAGTAGCAGAAGTAGTAGTAGCTATAGTAGTTGCAGTTGTATCAGCACAAGCAACAAGAATAGCAGTAGTGGTAGTAGTAGTTGTTGTAGTAGTATTAGTAGCTGCAATAGTAGTAGTCATAGTAGTAGTTGTAACAGTCCAAGAAGAAGTAGGAGTAGCAGTAGTAGCAATAGTAGTGGTAATTGGTATTTGTAGTTGTAGTTGTAGTTGTAGTAGTATTAGTAGCAAAAGTATAGGTAGTGACAGTCATAGTAGTAATAGTTGCAGGAGTAGTAGTAGTAGAAGTAGTAGTAGTCATTGTAGTAGTATTAGTAGTAGAAGTAGTAGTAGCAGAGTAGCAGTCATAGTAGTTGTAGTGGTAGTAGTACTAGTAGTAGCATTAGTAGTAGCGGTTACAGTTATTGTAGCAGCAGCAGTAGTAGTAGTAGTAGCAGTTGTAGCTGTAGTACTAGGAGTAGGAATTGGAGTAGCAATAGTAGTAGCAAAAGTAGTGTTAGTAATTGTAGCTATATTAGTAGTTCTAGCAGCCACAGTAGTAGTGGTAGTAGTAATAGTTGGTGTAGCAGTAGTAGTTATTGTAGTGGTAGTAATAGCAAAAATTATAGTTGGACTAGTAGTAGGAGTAGAGGTGGGAGTTGGGAGTTGTAGTAATACTTGTAGTAGTAGTAGTAGCCGTAGTAGTAGTACTACTACTACTAGTAGTAGTAGAATAAGAAGTAGGAGTGGTAGTCATAGTAGTAGCAGTAGTTGTGGCAGTAGTAGTAGTAGCAGAAAGAGTTGTAGTAGTAGAAGTACTAGTAGTATTAGTAGTATAAGAAGTAGTTATTGAAGTACTAGTAGTGGCAGTAGTAGTAGTAGTTGTTGTTGTGGTAGTAGTAGTAGGAGTGAAAGTAGTAGTTGTTGTAATAGTAGTAGGAATAGTAGAAGCAGCGATAGTGGTAGTTGTTGTTGTTATTGTTGTGGTAGTAGTAGTAGTAGTAGTCATAGTAGTATTTAGAGTAGCAACAGCAGTAGTAGCAGCAGTAGCTATAGTAGCAGTAGCAGTAGTAGAAGTAGGAGGAGGAGGAGGAGCAATAGGTGTAGGAGTAGTAGTAGTAGTCAGTAATTGTTGGAGTATTAGTAGTAGAAGTTGGGTTAGAAGTAGAAGTAGGAGTTGGAGTAAGTGTAGTTGTACTAGTAGAAGTTGTAGTAGAAGTAGCAGTGGGAGTAGGTGAAGGTGTAGTAGTATCAGAAGTAGTAGTAGGAGCCAGAGTAGTTCAAGTAGTAGTAGTAGTTATAGTAGTTGTAATAGAAGTAGTAGTAGTAATATAAGTAGTAGCTATAGTAGTAGTAGTAACGACAACAAGAGCAGAAGTAGCAGCAGCAACAATAGTAGTAGTAGTAGCAATAGTAGTAAGCGTAGTAGTAGTAGTAGTGGTAGAAGTTGGAGTCTGAGTAGTTGTAGTAGTAGTAGTAGAAGTTGAAGTCTTAGTAGTTGTTGCAGAAGTAGGAGTCAGAGTAGTTGTTGTAGTAGAAGGATGAGAAGTAGGAGTAGAAGTTGTCATAGCAGCAATAGTAGTAGCAGTTATTGTAACAATAGTAACTGTAGTGTTTGCAATTATACTAGTAACAATAGAAATAGTATTAGCTGTAGCGAAAGTAGTAGCAGTAGTAATAGTAGTGGTAGTAATTATACAAGTAATAGTAGTAACAGTTGTAGAAGTACCAATAGTAGTACTAGTAGAAATAGTAGTAGTAGTTGTTATAGCAGTCATAGTAGTAGTAGAAGGATTTCATGTAGGAGTAGGGGTAGGAGTTGTTGTGCTAGTTGTGCTAGGAGTTGTAGTAGTGGTAGTAGTAGCAGCAATAGTTGTAGTAGGCATAGTCGCAGTTGTAGCAATAGTGGTAGTAGTAGTAATAGTAGTAGTAGTATTCGTAATAGTAGTAGTAGTAGTAATAATAGTAGTAGCTGTAATTGTAGCAGTGGTAGTCATAGTAGAAGTACTAGTTGTAGTAGTAGTAGTAGTAGTAGCTGTAGTAGTAGTAGTAGTAGTAGTAGTAGTAGTAGTAGTAGTAGTAGTAGTAGTAGTAGTATTAGCAGTAAAAGTAATGTTAGTAATAGTCATTGTAGTAGTAGTAGTAGTAGTATTAGTAGTAGCAGTAGTAGCAGTAGTAGTAGTAGTAGTTGTTGTAGAAGCAGTGGTAGTAGTAGTAGTAGTAGCAGAAGTAGTGGTAGTAGCAGTAGTAGCAATAGTAGTAGTAGTAGTAGCAGTAGTATTAGTTACAGAAGTAGTAATAACTGTGGCAATAGTAGCAATAGTACTAGTAGTATTAGTAGTAGTAGTAGTAGTGGTAGTAGTAGTAGTAGTAGTAAAAGTTGAAGTAGGAATAGTTGAAGTAGTATTAGAAGTAGTAGAAAAAGTACTAGTAGTAGAAATAGTAGAAGTGGTAGCAATAGTGCTAGCAGTAGCAGTTGGAGCAGCAGTAGTAGTAGCAGAACTCATAGTAGTAGCCGTAGTAGTCGTAGTAGTAGTGGGAGTAGCAGTAGTAGCAGTAGTAGCAGTAGTAGTTGTTGCAGTAGTAGTAGTATTTGAAGTAATAGTAGTAGCTAAAGCAGTAGTCGCAGTAGTTGCAGTTCTAGTAGTAGTATAGGTAGTAGCAGTAGTGCTAGTAGTAGTGGTAGTAGAACCCATAGTAATAGTAATAGTAGTAACTGCAACAACAACAGCTTCAGTAGCCGTAGTAGTAGTAGTTGGAGTAGTAGTAGCAATAGTAGAAGCAATAGTTGCTGCAGTAGTAGTAGAAGTTGTAGTTGTAGCAGCAGTAGGAGTAGCAGGAGTAGTAGTGGTAGTAGCTGTAGTAGTGGCAATTATAACAGTAGGAGTAGCAATTGTAGTAGTAGTAGAAGTAGTAGTAGTAGTAGCTATAGTAGTTGCAGCTGTATTAGCACGAGCAACAGTAGTAGCAGTAGTGGTAGTAGTAGTTGTTGTAGTAGTATTTGTAGCCACAGTAGTAATAGTCATAGTAGTAGTTGTAACAGTACAAGTAGTTGTAAGAGTAGTAGTAGTTTTAGTAGTAAAAGTAACACTAGTAGCAATAGTAGTAGTAATAGTTATTGTAGTCATAGTTGTAGTTGTAGTAATATTAGTAGAAAAATATAGGTAGTGACAGTCATTGTAGTAATAGTTGCAGTAGTAGTAGTAGTAGAAGTAGTAGTAGTCATAGTAGTAGTATTAGTAGCAGCACTAGTAGAGTAGTTGTAGCGGTAATAGTACTAGTAGAGTAGCAGTCGTAGTAGTTGTAGCGGTAGTAGTACTAGTAGTAGCACTAGTAGTAGTGGTTATAGTTGTTGTAGCAACAGCAGTAGTAGTAGTAGTAGCACTTGTAGCTATAGTATTAGGAGTAGGAATTGGAGTAGCAGTAGTAGTAGCAAAAGTAGTGTTAATAATTGTAGCTATAGTAGTAGTTCTAGCAACCACAGTAGTAGTGGTAGTAATGATAGTTGGTGTAGCAATAGCAGTTATTGTAGTGGTAGTATTCATAGAAATTATAGTTGAACTAGTAGTAGGAGTAGAGGTTGGAGTTAGAGTTGTAGTAATAGTTGTAGTAGTAACAATAGTTATACTACCATTGGTGCTACTATTACTACTACTACTACTACTAGTATTGCTACTACTGCTACTACTACTATTACAACTACTACTTCTGCTACTACATCTACCACTAGTACTTCCCCAACTACAAGTACTCCTGCTACAACTAGTATTATTTCTACTGCTATTACTTCTACTACGACTACTGCAATGACTACTGCTGCTACTACTACTACTATCACTACTACTACCACTACTATAACTACTGCTGTGACTATTGCTGCTGTTGCTACCACTACAACTACGACTACTACTACTACTACTACTACTACTACTACTACTACTACTACTACTACTACTATTACTAGAACAACTACTTATGCTGCTGCTACTGCTACTACTAGTACAACTTCTGTGAATACAATCGCCGTACTACTGCTCTACTTCTGCTAGTACTACTATTACTATTGCTACTAATACTGCTTCTACTATTACTGCTATTACTGTTACTACTACATTTGCTACTAATACTAGTACTATTATTAATGCTACTACTACTGCTGCTACTACTACTGTTGCTGCTACCACTACTACAACTACTATATCTACTTCTCCTACTACTATACCTACTTCTCCAACTACTACGACCGCTACTACTGCGGCTACTTCTGCTGGGACTACTATTAACTCTCCTACTAATATTATTGCTACAACCACTACTATACCTACTACTACTACTAATGCTATTTTAACTACTACTATTACAGCTACTACTACTCCTTCCACTACTAATACTGCTACTATTATAACTACTGCTACTATTATTACTGCTACTGCTACTACAACTACTACTACGACAACAACAACTACTGCTACACTACTACCACTACAACTACAAATACTCTTACTACTACAATTACTGCAACTGCTTCTACTACTCCAACTACTACTACAACTCCTCCTCCTCCTCCTACTACTACTACTCCTACTGCTACTATGACGAATACTGCTACTTCAACTTCAACTGCAACTTCAACTCCTTCTACAACTTCTACTACTCCAACTACTACAACTTTTACTCTTACTGCTACTACTACTACCACTACCACGACTACTACCACTCCTAGTACTTCTATTACAACTACTACTACGACCATTAATACTACTACTAATACTATGACTACTACGACTACTACAACTAGTACCACTGCTACTACAACTATTGCCTACTACTCCTACTCCTACTCAAAAAAACTACTCCCACCAACTACTTATTGCTACCAGAATTGCTGCTAATACTGCTATTACTACTATTACTACAACTACAACTACTACAACTAAACTACTACCACTACTCCTGCTACTACTGACTACAAAGGACTAATAATACTATTGCTACTACTACTACTACAACTACGAGTGCTTCGCTACAACCTCTACTGCTAACTACTAATGCTACTACTCTACTACAACACTAACTCCTGCAACTTCGACTACTAGCACTACGACACTCACACAAGAACTATGCTTAACTTTTAGTACTACTACTACTACTACTACAACTACTACAACTCCTACGGCTATTAATAAACTACTACTACTACTACTACTACTACTACTAACACTATACTAGTACTATGTTTTTGCTAACACTACTTGTACTACTTTTATACTTCTACGACACTACTACTACACTACTACGACTATTACGATACTACTACTATGGCTACAACTACGACTACTACGCTTGTACGACTGCAACGACACTACTACTACTACGACAGTACTACTACTACTACTACTGGTACACGACTGCGAGACGACTACTACTACTGCTACGGCTACTACTACTACGACTAGCTACCTCTACCACCACCACCACCACCACCACTAGTACTACTTCTACTACTACTACTACTATTACTACTCCTGCTACAACTGCTAGTACTGCTACTACTACTAGTACCACCACCACCACCACCACCACCACTACTACTGCTGCTGCTGCTGCTACTGCTGCTGCTACCACTACTACGGCTACTACTGTGACTACTAGTACTACTACTAATACTCCTACCAGTACTACTATTGCTATTATTGTTACTGCAGCTGCTACTGCTACTACTGCTACTCCTACTATTAGTGTTATTGTTGTCACTACCACCACTACTACGACTTCCCCTACTACTACTACTACTACTGCTGCTACTACTACTACTACTACAAGTACTGCTACTACTACTACTACTACTACAACTATCACTTCTACTACTCCTGTTACTACTACTACTACTGTTGCTACTACTGCTACTGCTACTGCGATTACAACTACAACTAGTAATCCAACTACTACTATTACAATGACTACCCCTGCTACAAGTACTACTACTATTGCTGCACTACTTTTTCTACTACTTCTACTACTAATACTTCTCCCACTACTATTGCTACTGCAACTACTTCTGCTGCTACTACTACTGCTCGTCCTACTAATATTACTGCTGCTACCGCTATCACTTCTACTACTACTAGTAGTACTACAAATATTACTACTACTACTACTACTCCTACTACTCCTGCTAATGCTACTATTTCTACTACTACTGCTGCTTCTTCTAGCACTACTACTAGTACTACTAGTACTACTAGTACTACTACTTCTGCTACTGCTACTTCTACTACTATTACTTCAACTCTAACTTACACTAGTATGATTACTTCTCCTATGACTACTACTGCTAGTACTAATTCTACTATAACTTTTGCTACTACTATTACCGCTACCGCTACCACCAACAATACTACTTCAACTATAACTTCTTCTACGACTATTACTACTACCACTACTTCTACTACTATTGCTACAACGATAACAACTTCTACTAATACTAGCACAACTGTTGTTAGTACTGTTACTACTACTACTACTTCTACTACTATAACTGCTAATATTGCTACTACTACTACTACTATAACTACAACTATTACTACTACTGTTATTGTTGATGCTACTACTACTACTAACACCTACTCCTACTGGTGTTACTGATACTACCACTACAACTAGTTTGACTACTCCTATTAATGGTACTATTACCAATGCTACTAGTAGTACTATAACTATTGCTACTGCTACTACTACTACTGCTACTACAACTAATACTAGTACTACTACTTTATCTCCGAGTACTACTACAACAACTAAAGTTGCCACTGCTACTACCGTTGCTACTAATTCTACTAATACTTACCCTACTACTACTACAACCACTACCATTGTTGTTGCTGCTACTATTGCTACTATGACTGCTACCGCGATTATCACTACTACAGCTATAACTATAACGACTAGTGCTATTGGCCCTGCTGCCACTTTCACTATTGCAATTAGTGCTACTAGTCCAGCTAATACTACTTCTAATACAACTACAACTACTAGTCCTACAGCTACTACTTTTCCAACCACTGTGACTACTACTACTATTTCCGCTTCGACTACTTCTACTGCTACTGCTACAACTATTGCAACTCTCCTACTTCTATAACTACTGCTACCATTACAACTGTTATGAATACTGTTACTACTACTGCTATAATTCCAACAACAACTACAACCCCTGCTACTACAACTAATACTACTACTACGGCTTCTAATACAACTACTACTAATACTACAAGAACTACTGCTGCTGCTACTACTACTACCACTAATGCTCCTACAACCATAACTATTGCTACTATTGCCTCTACTCCTACGCTTACAATAACAACAACTACTCCTACTACTACAACTACAACTACTACTATTTTTACTAATGACACTCCTAGTACTGCTACTTCTGCTACCACTTATACAACTACAACTGCATTAGCTACTCCTACTACTACGACTACTGCTCCTACTACTGCTACTATAACTACTACTACTAATACTACTCCAACTATTACAACAACTACTACTACTACTGCTACATCTACTATTACTGCTAGCACCACTACTAACTACTAGTACTACTACTACTACTACTACTACTACTACAACCACTATTGCTACAACAAATACTCCTACTACTACTACTACTTATACTTCTAACACTGCTACTGCTACTCCAAATGCGGCTGCCACTACTCCCACTATTACTACCACTCCAACTTCTACTAGCGCCACAACTGATTCAACTACTTTTACTACTACTACTACTACTACTCCTCTTACTGCTACTGCTACTACTACTACTAATACTACACCTACTACTACTACTGCTACAACTTTTGTTACTACTACTACTTCTACTGCTACTACGGCTGCAACCACTACGGCTACTACTACGACTACTGCTACAACAACAACTACTACTATTACTAATACTACTATTACTAATACTACTACTATTACTACTACTACTCTTACTACTACTACTACAACTACTACTACTACTCTGACTACTACGACTTTTATTTCTACAATTACTACTACTACTTCTACTACAATGATTGCTACTTCAACAACAACAACAACTACTGCTGCCACTACTACAACAACTACCGCTGCTACTAGCACTACTGCTACAGCTCCCACTCCTATAACTACTGTTTCCTCTACGCCTATGCCGACTATTACAACTACTCCTCCTCCTACTATTGCTACAACTACTATTATTTTTACTAATGATACTCCAACAACTACTAATACTGCTTCCACTTGTACTACTGCAACTGCCATTGCTATTCCTACTACTACACCTACTGCTCCTACTACTGCTACTACTCCTATAATGATTGCTACTACTACTACTACTAATACTACCCAACTACAACTACTACTGCCACTACTACAACTACTACTGCTACTGCTACTATTACCACTACTACTGCTACTACTAGTATACTACTACAACTACTATTGCTATTACTGATACTCCTACTACAACTGCTACTATAGCTTTTTATACTTCTATTGCTGCTACTGCTACACCTACTACTGCCAATACTCGCACTATAATTACTACCACTCCTGCTTCTACTAGTGCTACAACAGCTTCTATTGATTCTACTATAGCTACTACTACTACGCCACTTCGACTTCTACTACTACTACTACTAATATTGCGCCTACTACTATTGTTATTACTGCTTTTGCAACTACAACTAATACTATTACCGTTGCTACTACTACTACTACTACGGCTGCTACCACCACTACAACTACTACCATTACTATTGCTATAACTACTACTACTACTACTACTACTACTACTACTACTACTACTACTACTACTACTACTACTACTATTACTGCTACTACTACTTTTGGTACTGCTACTGCTACTCCTATTGCTGCTGCTACTACTACTACTATTACTACTACTACAACTACTACTACTGCGACTACTACTGCCACTAATACTATGACTACTACTTCTACTACTACTACAACAACTACTACTACTCCTACTACTACTACTTATACTACAACTTCAGCTACTGCTGCTGCAACTACTACTTCTATACTACTATAATTACTACTATTGTTTCTACCTCCACTACTACTGCTACTACTTCTATAACTATTGCTACTTCTGCTAGTATTACTGCCGCTACTACTACTACTACTATTACTATTGCTACTGCCTATACTACTACTTCTCCTACTCCTACTATAGCACCGGCTACCACTAATACTACTCCTACTTCCACTACTACTACAACCACTTCTGCTACAACAAATATGCCTGCTAATGCTACTACTACTGCGGCTACTTTTGTTGCTATCAGTACTACCACCACTACTACAGGTACTACTACTACTGCTACAACTACTTCTACTACTACTACAACTATTTCTCCTACTACTACTAGTACTACTACTACTACTACTACTGCTACTACTACTACTACTACTACTACTACTACTACTACTATCACCACAACAACAACTACTACTATTTCTTGTACTACAGCAACTGCAACTGCAACTTTTACTACTACTGCTACAGCTTCAAATACAACTTCTCCTTTTACTAGTTCTGCTACTTCTATTGTAACTACTACTACTACTAATACTACGACTACTACCACTTTTACCACTGCTACTACTACTAATACTACTAATAACACTACATTTGCTACAACTGAAACTGCTACTACGACAACAACTAATACTACTACTATTACTACAACAACAACTATTACTACTACAACAACTACTACTATAACTAATACAACAATCACTACTAGTACTACTAGAATTTCTGTTACTACTACCATAATTTTTGCTATGACAATGACTGCAATTGCGACTTCTATAGCTAATAATACTACAGCTAGTACTACTTCTAATGCTAATACGACATCTATAATTGCTACTACTTCTGCTTCAAATACAACATCTCCTTTTACTACTTCTGCTAGAACTACTGCTACTACTACTACAGCTACAACTATAACAACTTCTAGTACCACTTCTGCAACTAATACTATGACTACTTTGACTACTATAGCTACTACTTCTACTTCTCTTACTACTACTACTTTTGCTACAACTTATGTCACTACAACTACTACTACAACTCCTACTACTGCTAATACTACTACTGCTACTACTACTACAACTACTACCTCTACTACTACTATCACAAGTACTACTTCTACTACCACTGCTACTACTACTTCTCCAACTTCAACTACTACTACTAATATTACTACCGCTATAGCTACTGTTGCTACTACTGCAGCTGCTACGACTCTCACTAATACAACAACTACTGCTACAGCTACTAGTATTACTACTACTACTACTACTAGTACTATTGCTACTACTACTCCTACTACAACTACTCCTACTACAACTACAACTCATGCAGCTACTACTACTACTGCTGTTGTTGCTACTGCGACAACTACCACTCATCCTGCTACTCCTACTACTTCTGGTACTACTATTGCTACTACTAATCCTACTATTACTGCTGCTACTACTGCTGCTACAACGACTAATGGTACTTCTACTACTACCGCTACTACAACTATTATTATGCTAGTACTACAGCTCTTGTACCGCTACTATTGCTACTACTATTGCTGCAACTAAAACTAATGCTACGACAACCACTACTACTACAACAATAACAACAACAACTACTACCACTACTACTACTAGTGTTGCAGCTACTACTATAACTACTGTGGCTCCAACTACTTATATTACCACTATTACTGCTACTGCTTTTGCTACTACTACTACCACACCAATGAAAATTACTCACCCAACTACTACTGCAGCTAGTATTACTACTACTCCTACTAAAACTACTTCTACTACGACTACTTCTGCTACTACTTGTATTACCACTACTACTACTACTGCAACTACTACATCTCCTACTACTGCCACTACTACCACTACTTCTACTACTATGGCTAGTACTACTACTACTACTACGACGACTGCTACTACGGCCACTACAACAACAACTAAAACTACTGCTACTGCCGTTCCGACTACTCTACTGTTGCCGTAATGTCTAGTACTACTACCACAACTACTGCTATTGCTACAACAACAACAACAACTACTACTACTACTACTCCTGCTACTCCTGCTACTACTACTACTGCTACTACTACTATAACTACTACTCTCGCTACTACTATTTCTCCAGCTCCAACTACTACTACTACTACTACTGGTACCACTACTAATGCCACTAGTACTACCACCCCTACAACTTCTATAACAACTATAGCTAGTACAGCTATGACTGCTACTTCTACTATAATAACTACTACCACTACTACTGGTACCACTACTAATGCCACTAGTACTACCACCCCTACGACTTCTATAACAATTATAGCTACTACAGCTATGACTGCTGCTTCTACTATAATAACTACTACTACTACTACTGGTACCACTACTAATGCCACTAGTACTACCACCCCTACGACTTCTATAACAACTATAGCTACTACAGCTATGACTGCTACTTCTACTATAATAACTACTACTACTACTACTATTATTAAAACTAATACAACTATTGCTACTACTACTACTACGACTTCTTCAACTTCAATTGCTACACTACTACTACTACTACTACTACTACATCTACTACTACTATTGCTACTACAACAACAACTGCTACTTCTACTACAAGCACTACTACTACTTCTACTACTACTGCTATTGTTGGCACTACAACTACTGCTGCTGCTGCTGCTGCTACTAATGCTACTATTACTGGTAATGCTACTGCTACTACTATAATTACAGTTGTTGCTGCTACTGCTACTGCTACAGCTCCTACAACAACAACAACTACTACTGCTACTGCAACTAGCAGGGTAACTTCTATTACTAGTACTCCTGCTGCTACTACTACAATAACTATTATTATTTTTACTAATGATACACATAATCCTATAGTGACTACTAGTACTTCAGCTTCTACTACTACAAACTGCTTGTCCTACTACTACTGCTACAGCCGCTACAAAAACTACTACTATTCCAATTACTACTTCAACTACTAATACTACTACCAATACAATTGGCACTACTACTATTACTACTGCTAATACAACTATAACCACTTCTACTACTACTACTATGACTCTTGCTGCTACTACTACTTTTACTACAACCACCACCACTACTACTACTACTATTGCAACTACTGCTACTACTGTTACTTGTATACTACTCCTACTACAAATACTACCACAACTACTTCTATTACTAATACTACTACTACTCCAACTTTTGTTACTAATACTACTACTACAACTAACACTACCACAACTAATAATACTACTTCTAATACTACTACTATTACTACTACTACTACTACTATCACTTTTGCTACCACTATTTCTACTACTACTGCTACAGCTACAACTACTACCACTATTACTACTAGTGCTACTAGTGCTACTACAACTACTACAACTGGTACTTCTACTGCTACTACTCTTACTACTTCTGCGAGTACTATTGCTACTTCTTCTACTACCAGTACTACTAACATTACTCCTACTACTACAACAACTGCTACTACTACTGCTACTCCTACTGCTACTACTGATGGTACAATGGCTACAACTACCGCTACTACTGTTGCTACAATGGCTATAATTACTACTACTACAGCTACTGCTGCAACACCTACTACCACTACTACTTCAGCTACTACTAGTGCTACTGCTACAATTGCTACTACTACTGTTACTACTACTACTATAACTACTACTATTACTACTACTGCTTTTCCTACTACTACTACAGCTGCTACTGTTGCTGAAACAACTACTATAGCTGTTCTTACTACTACTACTACAGCAACTACTACTACTTATGTTGTTACTACCACTACTACGGCTACTACAACCACTACTACTACTAATATTGCGGCTGCCGCAAATAACTAATACTACCTGTGCTTCTAGAATTGCTATGACTACTACTACTACTTCTTCTTCTATTGTTACGATCACTACAAATACAATAGCAACAACTTCTTATACTACTTCTACTACTACTTCTGCTACTACTGCTACTATGACTATTTCTACTACTACTACTACTAATAATGCTACTACCACTACTACAACAACAACAACTACTACTACTACTACAATGACTATTGCTACTACCACTACGACAATTACTACTCCCTCTACCACTGCTACTACTACTTCTGCTGTGCTGTTGTCGCTACAGCTACTACAACTATTGCTATTTTTGCTACTATAGCTACTACTACTACTGCTTCAAATACTGCTACTACTACTGCTACAGCTTATAATACTACTTGTCTTAGTCCTACTGCAACTACTACGCCTACTACCATTTCTACTACAACCACTGCTGCTACTACTAATGCTCCTACTACAACTTCTACTTTTTGTGCGGCAACTTCTATTGGCATTACTACTACTACTACTACAGTTGCTACTACGACTACTACTACTACTACTACAACTACTTCTGCTGCTATGACAACTATGACTACTACGACCACCATTAGTACTACTACTACTACAAAGGCCACTATTTCTATGACTTCTACTACTACTACATATACTACCTCTACTACTACTACTACTACTACTACTACTACTACTACCACCACCACCACCACCACCATTACTACTATGACTTCAATTTCTAGCACTACTACTACTACTTTTGCAACTACAACAACTGCCACTAGGACTATTACTCGTACTACTACTACTACGACCACTACTTATGCTAGTACTACTAATGCTACTACTATTACGACTAATACAACTTCTATAGCAACTACTACAACTACTACTGCTACCACTAATTCTAATACTACTACTGCAATTACTCCAACTGCTACGACCTACTACTACTACTACTACTACTACTACTACTATTACTACTACTACTGCAATGCCTACTACGGCTACAACTAATACTGCTACTACTACTACAACTACTATCGCCACTACTACTACTACTACTACTACTACTACAACTACTCCTACTTGTATCACTGCTACTACTACTACTCCTTCAACTGCTGCTACTAATACTACTACCACTACTGCTACGTAATACGACAATGACTTACTGCTACTACTAATACTACGACCACAACTTCTTACGACTATTGCTTGTACTACTACTGCTACGACAACAACTGCTACTGCTACTATTGCTTCCAATGTGGCTACTACTACTAATACTACTAGTACTACTACAACTACTATTACCACTTATCCTACTACTACTTCTTTTGGTAGTAGTACTGTAACTTCTTCTACTGCTACTGCTGTTACTACTAATACTACTTCTACTACTTTCACAGCTACTACTTCTGCTACAACTACTATTGCTGCTACTGCAACAACTACTGCTGATTCAACAGTAACTATTGGTACGATTACTAGTACTACTTCTGATACCACTGCTATTGCTACTACTACTTCTACTACAACAACTACTACTAAAGCTATAGCTGCTGCTGCTACTACTTCTCCGACTACTACTACAACTGCTACAAATATCAGTATGGTACCTACTGCTACTATAGCTTCTACGATTGCTACTATTGCTTTTGCTACTAGGATTACTACTACGATTACTACTACTACTTCTTCTACAGCTTCAACTACACCTACTATTACTATTTCTACTACAGCAATTATTGCTACTACTACTGCTTATGTTACTTCTACGACTACTATTGATGCTTCTACGACTACTGCTACAACTGCTACAATAGCTACTACAACTACAACTACTTGAACTACCACTACTACTATTATTACTACTACTGCTACTACTACTACTGCTCTGTTGCTGCTACTACAACTACTGCTACTCCTACTAACACTACTGCTTCCACTACTACTACTGCTACAACTTGTATTACTACTACTACTGCTACTACCAATGTTGCTGCTACTTCTACCACTATTACTTCTACTATAACTACCACTATGACTACGACTACTACTGTTAGCAGTACTACTTCTGCTACTACTATTACTATTACTATAACTACTACTCCTACTACTGCTATAATTGCTACTGCTGCTACAACAATAGCAACTACGACTACTAATACTCCTCCTCCTACAACTAGTACTACTACTACTACTACTACTACTAGGACTACTGCTACTACAACCACCACCATTACTACTATTGCTGTGCTACTACTATAACCACTACTATTACAACTACTAAGACTATTACTGCTACTACAACTACAACAACAACAACTACTACTACTATTACCGTAGCTACTACAACTTCTCCTACAATAAAAATAAAAACTACTACTGCTACTGCTGCTACTGCTACGACTACTGCTACTGCTACTA
Source organism: Trichopus zeylanicus subsp. travancoricus (assembly GCA_005019695.1). Taxonomy (NCBI): domain Eukaryota; kingdom Viridiplantae; phylum Streptophyta; class Magnoliopsida; order Dioscoreales; family Dioscoreaceae; genus Trichopus; species Trichopus zeylanicus. The sequence continues at coordinate 176,588 of RXID01022521.1, forward strand.
CTACAACTAATACTAATAGTAATTCTACTATTATTACTACAATTGACACTACCACTGCAATTACTACTACTGCTACTGATTCTACAACAACTACCAGTACTACTGTAACTACTTCTGCTACTACTACTACAACTACTACTATGAGTCCTGCTACTGTTATTGCTAGTGCTACACGACTAATGCTACTACTACTACTATTACTACTACTGCTACTACTGCTACTACAACTATTGCTACTACTACTGCTACTGCTTCTACTACAACTACCACTAGTACTTCTGCTACTACTTTTGCTTCCCCTAATACTGCTACTAGTATTACTACAACTACTACAGCTACAACTACTACTACTACTTCGGCTGATGCTGCTACTACTACTACTACTTCTAGTAATACTAAGATGGGCACAAATGCTACTGCTTCTGCTGCCTATGCAACTACTACTACTGGAACTGCTGCAGCTACTACTATTGATACTACTGTGACATCTTCTACTACTTCTGCTACTCCTGCTGCTGCTACAACTACAACTACTACTGCTACTACTACTACTAGTACTTTTGCTACTGTTGCTACTTTTGCTACTACTACTGCTATAACTACTACTACTGCTATTGCTGCGGCTACTACTATTGCTGCTACTACTACTACTACAACTACTACTCCTACTACTATTACTGCTACTACTGCTTTGCTGCTATTGCTGCTATAGCTAATATTACTACTACTACTACTACTTAATCCTCCAACTTCTACTATTATTACTACTACAACAACAACTAATAATTCTACTACTCTACTACTGCTACTACAACTACTGCAAATGCTATAACTACTATAACTATAACTACTTCTCCTACTACTGCAACTACTAGTTCTGCTACTATCAATACTACTACTACTATGACTACGACTACAGATGCCACTACCACTACTTCTATTACTACTATGGCTACTTCTATAACTACTACTACAACAACAACAAATACTACTACTACTATTTCTACTAGTACTGATGCTGCTGCTACTGCTATTTTTACTACTACTGCTACTACTATTACCACCACCACCACCACCATCACTACTACTACTACTGCTACTACTACTACTACTACTATTGTTGTAGCTGCGGCTCCAACTACTACTCTAACAACTTCTCCTACTACTATTACTATTGCTACAAGTATTCTAACTACAACCACAACTGCTTCTTCAACTACTACTAGTAGTAGTACTATTGCTACTACTACTACAACTACTAATACTACTGCTCCTAATTCTGCTAATAGTTTTGCTGGTACTACAACAACTGCTGCTGTTGCTACTACTACGACTATTGCTCATGCTACTTCTACTGATGTTGCTGCTACTACTACTACTATAGTTTCTACAGCTGCTTCTACTACTACTGCTACTACTACTACTACTGTACTACTACTGCTATTATTGCAACTAGTTCTAATGATAATACCACTACTACTAATATTGATGCTAACACTACTACTGCTACTACTGCTACTACTATTCTAACTGCTTCTACTACACTTATTACAACTACTGCCACTACTACTGGTGCTACTGCTGCTGCAACTCCTATTACCTCTACTCCTACTAATACTACTATTATTGTTGCTGCTACTTCAACTACTATTACTTCAAGTACAATGACTACTACTGCTATGACTAGCACTTCTTCTACTACTATTTCTACTACTACTACTATTGCTACAGCTATAGCTACAACTGCGACTGTTGCTACAACAATGACGATAACTACTACTAATACTAGTACTATTACTACCCCTACTACAACTCCAGCTACTACTACTACTATAATTATGTCTACTACTATAACTGCTACTACTACTAAGAATACTGCTACTGTTGCTACTACTATAACCACTATAACTAATACTACTACTGTTGCTACTGCTACTACTGCTACTACTAATACAACTACTGCTACTACTAATGCAACTACTGCTACTACTACTACTAATACTACTAGTATTGCTACTACTGCTAACACTACTACTACTATTGTTGCTACTAATACTGCTGCTGCTACTACCACAACTACTGCAGCTACTACTACTACTACTACTACTACTACTACTACTTCTACAACTACTGCTACTACTACTATTGCTGCTACTACTACTACTACTACTACTGCTACTACGATAGTTACTACTACTACTTGTACTACTTGTACTACTACTATTACTACCGTTACAACAACAACTACTACTATTTCTAATGCTACTACTACATCTATACTACTATTATCGATACTACTATTACTACTACTATGATTGCTACTACTGCTCCTACTACTACTATAGCTATAGCTAAACATTTTGCTACAGCTACGATTGCTACTACAACTTCTACTCCTATTCCAACTACTACAATGACTACTATAACTGCTACTACTCATGCTGCTGCCACTGAGGCTGCTGCAACTACTACTACTTCTCCTACTTTTACGACTACTGCTACTACTACAATTACTGTAACCACTACTACTGCTACAACTAATATTACCACTACAACTACTAGTACTATAACAACTCTAACTACAACTGGTGCAACGGATACAACTATTGTTGCTACTACTAATAATACTACTGCTATTACTCCTATTACTTCTATAATAGCTACTACAACAACTTTTGCTGCTGCTCTACTTCTATTACTATTGCAACTATTTCTTTTACTCTTACTACTACTATTACTACTACTGCTACTACTAATACCACTACTACTAATATAGCGGCTACTACTATTGTTATTATTACTTCTGCTACTACTATCGCTATAATTACTACTTTAGCTCTACTACTTCTGGTACAACTATGACTGTTATGACAACTAATATGCCCAGTGCCACTACAACTATGACTACTACTACTACGAATACTACTACTTCAGCTACTACTACTACTATTAATACTTCTGCTACCGCTACTACTACTACTACAAGTACTGCTATTCCTACTATTGGTTCTACTGCTACTACTACAACTACTGCTACTTCTGCAATTACTGCTTATACTATAACTACTACAACTGCTGCAACAACAATAACAACAACTACTATTACAACTACTGCTACTATAGCTGCCACGACTACTACTACTACTGTTACTACTACTGCTACTACCATTGCTGCTCCTTCTATCACTAATACCACTACTACTACTGCTACTATCACTACTTATAGTACTACTACTACAACGACTACTATTTCCACAACAACTACACTACTACTACTTCTTCTACTACAACTAAAACCACCACTACATCTACGCCTACTACTACTACTACTAAAACAAGTTCTGCTATAGCTACTACTGCTACAACTTCTACAACTACAACCACTATTGCTTCTATAATTACGGCTACTACTACTACTACTTCTACTAAAACTACAACTACAACTACTATGACTATTACTACTGCTACTACTGCAATTATCGCTACTTTAGCTACTACTATATTACTACTACTAGAACAACAACTACTACTAGTAGTACTGCTGCTGTAGTTGCTACTTCTGTTACTATTACTACTACTACGGTTGCTACTACTACTACTACTTCGACTGCTACCTCTCTTACTGTTATGACTTCTGCTACTACTACTACTATTACTACAAAAACAAGAACTACTACTACTACTACCACTACTACTACTATTACTACAAAAACAAAAACTACTACTCCTGCTACTACTACTACTACTACTACTATTATTACTACTACAACTACTACTACTGCTACTTCTGGTACTGCAACTACTACTAATACTACTGCTACTTCTCCTAGTACTAATACTATTGCTACTACTAGGACTATAGCTGCTACTATTCCCACTATAGCTATGACAACTACTACTACAAGTACACTTGGTACTACAACTACCACTTCAACTACTGGAACTGCAAATGCTACTCCTACTACTTCTGCGGCTACTCCTACTAGCACTACAACAACTCCTACTACTACTGAAACTACTCCTTCTACTACTTCTACGACTGCTGCTACCACAACTTCCACTAATATTGCTCCAACTACTACTAGTATTGATACAAGGTCTCCCAATGCTACTACCTCTACGATAATAACTACTACAGCTATGACTACTACTACCATAACTACTATAGCTCGAGCTACTACTACAGCTACTACTACCACTTCTACTACTACTAGAACTACTGCTACTACGACTGCTACTACTCCAAAAACTACAACTACTACTGATGCTACTGCTACTCCTACAGCGGTGACTATTGATGGTCTTAGTACTACTTTTACTACTAATGATACCACTATGACTTTAGCTACTACTTCTACTACTACTATGGATGCTACGACTGCTACAACTACCACAACAACTACGTCTGCTACTACTTCTACAGCCACTATTGGTACTACTATTACTACGACTACTGCAACTTGTGCTACAACTACTATTTCTACTACAACCACAACAACTACTACTTCTACTTCCACTACTGCTACTTCTTCTACTATGACTTCTCTTACTACTACCACTACAACTACGACTGCTACCACCATTACTGTGACTACAACAACTACTGCTGCTGCTACTGATACTGCTGCTACTACTACTACCACTACCATGACTATAACTACTACTATTACTGCTTCAGCGACAACTACAACTTCTCCTACTACTACTACTTCTGCTACAACTGCTGCTGCTGCTACTACTACTACTATTATTATTATTGCTACTACTACTACTACTACTACTACTACTACTACTACTAGTATTACTACTGTTACTCCTACTACTACTTCTACTACTCCTACCATTACTACTATTACTACTACTACTACTACAACAACAACAACAACAACTAGTACTACTACTGCTGCTGCTGCTGCTGCTGCTGGTACTACTACTACTACTATTACTACTACTACAACTAGTACATCAACTACTACTACTGCTATTGCTACGACTAATGCTAATACTGCTACTGCTACTACTCCTACTGCCATTACTACTATAGCTACTACTACTCCAACTACTGCTATTACTCTTGCTGCTACTACTATTACTACTATTACCCCTAATGGTACTACCACTACTACTACTGCTGCTGCTACTCCTACCACAACTACTGCTACAACAACAAAGACTACAGCTGCTACTGCTACTGCTGCTCCTATTACTACTTCAAGCAATACTACTATTGTCACTAATACTGTTGCTTCTGCTGCAGTTGTAACTACTACTAATACAACTACAGCGGCTACTATTACACATACTGCTAGTACTTCTTCTACTACTTTCGTTACTCTTGCTTTTGCTACTACTACTACTACAATTGCTACAACTGCTATTACTACTGCTACTGTTACTACTATTCCTACTGCTACTACTTCTGCTACTGCTGCTGCGACTACTACTACTATTACTACTTCTACTATTAGTATTGCAGTAGCAACTGCTACTACTACTACTACTTTTGCTACTACTTTTCCTCCTACTACTGCTGTTACTACTACTACAACTAATACTACCACTAGTACTACTAGTACAAGTACTACTTTTGCTGCTGCAGCAACTACTATTGCAATTACTACTACTGCTGGTGCTACAATAGCTACAAACAACTACTACTTCTGCTACTACTACTACACTACTCCTAACACTACGACTACTACTATTAGTGCGGTGGTTACTACTATTACTACTGCTACTACTACTATTTCAACTAGTACTACTAATGCTACTATGGCTACCACTACTACTGCAACTGCTACTACTACTACTACTACTACTTCTACTGCGACTGCTACTACTATTGCTGCTGCTGCTACTACTACTACTACTACTACTACTACTACTACTACTACTACTACTACTACTACTACTACTACTATTACTACTACTGTTGTGTGTTTTCTGCGACAACTACAACTCATACAACTTCTCCTACTAATAGTACTATTGCCACTAGCATTACAGCTACTTTTACTAAAACTGCTTCAACTACTACTACTATAAGTACTATTGCTACAACTTATGCCACTACTACTGTAGCTATAACTACTTGTACTATTGCTACTACCCTGCTATTTTCTACTTATACAACTACCACCACCACCCCCACCACCACCACCACCACCACCACTACTACTACTACCAATGCTACTAATACTACTACTGCACCTACTGCTACAACTACTATAATATCTACTACTACTTCTACTATCACTACTACTACAACTACTACTACTACAACAACTACTACTACTGCAACTACTACTACTACTACTTCGACTACTGCTATTGCTACTACTACTGCTGCTGCTATTTCCACTACTACTACAACTGCCACTATTACTGCTTCCGCTACAAACCACTACTCCTACTACTACTACTTTTGCTACTACTACTGCTATAACTACTACTACTATTACTATTACTACGACTATTATTTCTACTACTACTACTACTATTACTACTACTACTACTACTACTACTACTATTACTACAACTACCACTACTACTACTACAACTACTATTACCACTACAATAACTATTGCAACTATTGCTACTACTGCTAATACTACTACTACTACTACTACAACTACCACTCCTACTATTGCTATTACTACTGCTGCTGCTGCTACTACTGCTACTACCACTACTGCTTCTCCACTACTACTACTATTGCTACCACTATTACTACTACTATTGTTACTCCTACTATGACTACTGGTACAATAAAAATGATTACTACTGCTGTTGCTACTGCTCATACTACTACTTCTAGTAATACTACTACCGCCACTAATGTTGTTACTTTCACGACTGCTACTGCTACTACAAATACAACTGCTGCTGCTACTACTACTGATACTGCTACTACATCTTCTACTACTTTTGGAACTCCTACTTTTGCTACTATTTCTACTACAAATGCTACAACTACTACTACTCTTGCTACTATTGCTACTACAAATCCTACAACAACTACTACTATTGCTACTATTAGTACTACTACATCTGCTACTACTGGTGCTAGTACTATTGATGCTGCTACTGCTGCTACTTCTACTACTGTTGTCGCTGCTGCTACTTCTACTACTATTGTTGCAACAGTTACTGCTACTACTACTACTGCTGTTACAACTTCTACTATTACTATTGTTGCAGCTGTTGCTTCTACTACTACTACTATTGCTACTTCTCCTCCTCCTACTACTACTAGAACTAATACTACTGGTACAAGTACTACTAGTACTAGTACTACTGCTGCTGTTGCAGCTGCTACTGTTGCAGTTACGACTCCTGCTGATGCCACAATAGCTATAACAATAGCTACTTTTTCTACTACTACTACTACTACTACAATGACAAAAACTACAAATCCTACTACTATGACTACTATTAGCACTATGGTACTACTGCTCCTACTAATGTTACTAGTATTATTTCTACTAGTACTACGGCTATTGCTACTGCTACTACTACTACTATAACTACTACTACTACTACTACCACTACTTCTACTATAACTACTACTTCTACAACAACAACAACTACTACTACAATCGTTGTTGTTGCTGCTACAACTATTACTCTTACAACTTCTCCTACTAATAATACTATTGCTACTAGTATTATAGCTACTACTACTACTACAACAAGTACTACTTCTACTACTTCTGCTACTACTACTATAGTTGTAACTACTACAACTACTTGTACTACTCTGACTACCCCTGCTATTACTACTTATACAACAACAACAATAATAACTACTACTACTGATAATAGTAATAGAAGCAACAAAAGTAGCAGTGATAGTAGAAGTAGTAGTAGTTGTAGTTTCTCTAGCAGTAGTAGTAGAAGCAATAGTAGTAGTAATAGTAGCCACTGTAGTAGAAGTAGTAGTAGTAGTAGCAGTAGTAGCAGTATTAGTGGTAGCAGAAGCAGCAGTTGTGACAAAAGCAATATTTGAAGTAGTAGTAGTAGTTGCAGCATTAGTGGTATTAGTAGCAGTAATAGTGGCAGTATTAGCAGTAGTAGTAGCCGTAGCAGTAGTAGTTGTAGCACTAGTAGTAGTAGTAGTGTTAGGAATATGAGTAGTAGCGGTAATAGGAGTAGTAGTAGTAATAGAAGTGGTGGTAGCAGTAGTAGCGGTAGCAGTAGTGGCAGTGGTAGTAATTGTTGTGTAGTCATAGCAGTAGTAGTTACTATAGTTGTTGTAGTAGAAGTAGCAGCAGTTGTACTAGCAATAGTAGTAGTAGTAGCTATAGTAGTTGTTGTGGTAGTAGTAGAAGTAGTAGTGGAAGTAGTAGTAGTTGTTGTAGTCTCTATAGTAATAGTAGTAGTAGTAGTTGTTGTTGTTGTAGCTGTCAATGTAACAGAAGTAGTAGTAGTTGAAGTAGTAGTAGTAGTAGTAGTAGTATTTGTTGTAGCTGTCAATGTAATAGAAGTAATAGTAGTTGAAGTAGTAGCAACATGAGTCATAGCTATAGTTGTAGAGTTAGTAGTAGTAGAAGTAGTAGTGGTAGTACTAGTAGTAGTTGAAGTAGTCATAATGATAGTACCTATAGTAGTACTAGTAGTGTTAGAAGTAGTAGTAGTAATAGTAGCTGTGATGTTAGTAGTGGTTGTTATTATAGTAGTGCAATAGTACAATAGCGGTAATAGTTATAGTAATAGTAGTAGTCGGAGTAGTAGTGGTAGCAGTAGTAGTAGCAGCAGCAGTAGTAGTAGTAGTAGCAGCAGCAGTAGTAGTAGTTTTTATTATTATTATTGTTGTTGTTGTTGTTGTTGTAGTAGTAGTAGTAGTAGTCGTGGTGGTGGTGGAAGTTGTAGTAGTAGTATCCTAAGTAGCAGTAGTAGTATTAGCAGTAGTAGTAGCAGCAGCAGTTGTAGTAGTACCCGAATTAACAAAAGTAGTAGTAATAGTAGTAGCAGTAGCAGAACAAGTAGTAGTGTCAGAAGTAGAAGTTGTGGAAGTAGTAGAAGTTCTAGAAGTAGTAGTTGTAGTAGTAATAGTAGTAGTAGTAGTAGTAGTAGTAGTAGTAGTAGTAGTAGTAGTAGTAGTAGTAGTAGTAGTAGTAGTAGTAGTAGTAGTAGTAGCAGCAGCAACAACAGTTTTAGTAGTAGCAGAAGTAGTTGTAATAGTTATTGCAGTAGTATAAGTAGCAGCAGTTGTAGTAGTAGTACAAGTATTAGTAGCAAAAATTGTAGTTGCAGTTGTTGTAGCAATAGTAGCAACAGTAGTCTTAGCCATAGTCGTAGCAGTAGTAATAGTTGTAATAGTAGTAGTCATAGTAGTAGTAGCAGAAGTAGGAGTAGTAGTAGTCATAGTTACGGTAGTCAGAGTAGTAGTCGTGGTAGGAGAAGTGTTAGGATTAGTAGTAGTTGTAGCAGTAGTAGTCACAGTAGCAGTTGTAGTAGTAGTAGTGCTAGCAGTCGCAGCAGCAATAGTAGCTGTAATAGTAGAAGTAGTAGAAGTTATAGCAGAAGTAGCTCTAGTAGTAGTTATAGTTGTAGTAGTAGTAGGAGTAGCAGTAGCAGTAGTTGTACCAGTAGCAGAAGCGACAGTAGTAGAAGTAGTTGGTTAAGTAATAGCAGTAGTAGTAATTATTGTTGTAGTTGTAATAGTAGTGCTAGTTGTTACAATCATAGTACTAGTAGAAGTAGTAGAAGTAGTAGTAGTTATAGCAGTAGTAGTAGTAGCTATAGAAGGATTTGTAGCAGCAGCAGCAGCAGCAGTAGTTATAGTTATAGTGGTAGTAGTAGGCAGAGGAGTAGCAGCAGCAGCAGTAGTAGTAGTAGTAGTGGTAGCAGCAATGGCTATAGTAGCAGTAATACTAGTATTCGTAGTTGTTGCAGAAGTAGTTATTGTACTGATTGTAGCTATGGGAGTCACAGTAGACATAGCATAGTAGTACTAGAAGAAGTAGTAATTGCAGTAGCAGTAGTAGTAGTAGTAGTAATAGAAGTATTCGCAGTAGCAGTTGTAGTTGTAGTAGCAGTAGTAGCAATAGGAGCCATAGTGGCAGCAGTAGTTGTAGTAGTAGTAGTAGTTGTAGAAGTAGTTGTAGTATTAGTTGTACTACGAGTAATAGTAGCAATAGTAGATGCTGAAGTAGTAGCAGTGTTAGTTGTAGGAGGGGAAGTAGTAGTAGTAGTTGTTGTAACAATAATAATAGAAGTAGTAATATTAGTAGCAGTAGTAGCAATAGTTGCAGTAGTAATAGTGGTAGATGTTGCAGCAGTAGCCGTAGTAGCAATAGCAAAAGTTTATGCAGGAACAATAGTTGTAGCTATTGCTATTGTAATAGTTTTAGCAATAGTAGTAATAGGAGTAGTAATAGTGGTAGTAGTACTAGTAGCATTATAAGTAGAAGTTGTTGTTGTTGTAGTATTAATATTAGCAGTAGCAGTAGCCGTAGTAGTAGTGCTAGTGGTAGCAGCAGTAGTAATAGTAATAGTAGTTGTCGCTGTAGTAGAAGTAATAGTAGTAGTAGTAGTAATAGTAATAGTAGTAGTTGTAGCACTAGTAGTAGTAGAGGCAGTAGTAGAGGTAGTAGTAGTAGTAGCCGCTATGGTAATTGTAGTAGCAGAAGTACTAGTATTAGTAGTAGTAGTGGCTATGGTAGTAGTAGTTGTAGCAGTCGAAGTAGCAGAAGTAGTCATAGTAGAAGTAGTAGCAGTAAGAGTCATTGTAGAAGTAGTAGTGGTAGCAATAATAGCAATAGTAGTAGCTGCATTAGTAGTAGAAGTAGTACTAGTATGAGCAGTTGTAACAGCTGTAGTAGTAGTAGCTGTAGTAGCAGTTGTAGTAGTGGTAGAAGTATTAGTAGCTGCAGTTGTAGCAATTGTAGTAGTAGTAGTAGTAGTAGCAGTAGCACTTGTAGTAGTAGTAGTACTAGTTGTTCTGTAGTCATAGTTCTAATAGTAGTAATAGCAACAGTAGTGGCAATTTTTATAGTAGTAGTAGTAGTAGTAATAATAGTAGGAAAAGTAGCAGTAGTAGTTGCAGATGTAGTAGTTGTAGTAGTAGTAGCAGCAGCAATAGCAGTAGTAGTAACAGCATCAGTAGTAGTACTAGTAGTAGTAGTAGCAATAGTAAAAGCAGAAACAGTAGCAGCAGTAGTGATAGCAGTTGTAGTAGGAGCAGTAGTCATACTAGTAGCAATAGTTGTGGCAAAGTAGTAGTAGTTGTAGGAGTACTAGCAAAAGTTATTGTAGTAGTATTAGTATTTGTAGTAGTAGTAGTATTAGTAGTAGTAGTTTTGGTAGTATTACTATTAATGGTAGAAGTAGTAGCAGCAGCAAACATATTAGATGTAGGAGAAATGGTAGCAGTAGAAGTAGCCGTAACTGTAATAGTAGTAATAGTAGAAGTAGTAGTAGTTGTAGTAGATGTAGCAAAAGTAACAGTAGTAGCATGAGAAGTAGTAGTATGAGTTGTAGTAGTAGTGGCAATAGCTATAGTAGTAATAGTTATTGTTGTGGTAGCTATAGTTGTAGTAGTAGTAGGAGCGATAGTAGTGGTAGTAGTAGCTGTAGTAGTTGTAGTAGCAGTAGTAATTGCTGTGGCAGCGGTAAATGTAACGTTTGCTACTACTGCCAGTGCTGCTACTACTACTACTACTAGTACTACTACTACTACTGCTACTACTGCTGCAACTACTAAAGCTACTACCACTGCAATTTCTACTACTATTGCTAATATAGCTAGGACTGCTACTACTACTATGGCTTCTACTACTATAGATTGTGCTACTACTTCTAAAACTATAACTACAGCTATTATTGGTACAACAACTACTACTTCTACTACTATAGCTACTGCTAGAACTACCGTACCTTATAATACTACTAAAACTGCTACCACTGTTGCTTCTACCACTATCGCTACCACTATTATGGCTACTGCTACTATAGCTACACCTGCAACTACTACTATGTCTACTGCTACTTTTATTACTATTTCTACTACTACTTTGGCTGATATTGCTACTACTACTATTGCTACTGCTACTGCTGCTACTATTGCTATAACTACTACTTCGTCTGCAACTACTACTACTCCTACTACTATAATTGTTACTACTACTACTACTACTACTACTGCTACTGTCGCTACTGCTGCAACTGCTGCACCAGCGACTACTATAGCAGCTATTACAGCTTCTAGTGCTGCTACTACTACTAGTACTAATACATTGGAAATTACTACTACTACAATAATTGTTACTATTGCTGCTACTAATACTATTGCTGCTACTACTACTACTACTACTACTGTGACTACTACAACAACCACATTCGCTAGTTTTGCTACTACTATGACTACTACTACTACGACCACTACAACTACTACTGCTAGTGCTACTACTAATACTATTACTAGTACAACTACAATTTCTACCACAACTCCAATTACTACTGGCACTACTACTGCTACTATTATGACTACAACTGTTGTAACTACTATAGCTACTTATGATACTTGTACCACTACTAGAATAATAACTACTACTATTGCTGCTGCCACTGCCACTGTTGCTAATACTAGAACTACTACTGCTGCTACTATAGCTACCATAGCTGCTGCTACTACTATGACTACTACTATAGCATATACTATTACTACTACCACAACTGCTACGACAACTACTATTCATACTATTACTACTACTGCTACTACGGCTACTGCTACTATTGCTACTGCTACTACTACAACTACTATTGCTGCTGCAACTACTACCACCACTGCAACTATAATTACTACTAGTACTACTACTACTACTGGTACTACTACTACTATTACAACTACTACTACTGCTACTGTTACTACTGTTATAGCTACTACTACTAATACTATTACTACAACTGCTATTACTACCACTACTACTACTTTTATTACTACGGTTACAATAATAGCTACTACTACTACTAATATTACTCCAACTATTACTACTACAACTATTATTATTATTACAATTACTGTTACTACTACTTCTACTGCTACTACTGCTATTACTGCTACTACTACTATCACTACTACTACTACTGCTTGTGTTACTACTACTGCTACTTCTACGACTACTACTAGTATTACTACTATTGCTACTACTACTACTACTGCAACTTCACCTATAATAATAACTACTACTACTTCTCCTACTACCACTAGCGTTACTACTAAGTCTGCTACTACTACTACTACTACAACTGCTACTACTGCCCCTGCTGCGTCTACTAATATTACAACATCTTCTACTACTGCTATGGTTGCTACTATTACTTCTATGACTACTGCTACTACTTCTACTACTCCTAGTACTACTACTATAACTACTACTACTAGCACTACAATTACTGCCATTGCTACTAATACTGTTACTTCTACAACTATTTCTATCGCAATTGCTACTACTACTACTCCTCCTACTACTACTACTACTGCCACTACTACTGCTACTACTGCTACTATTACTACTGCCACTACTACTGGTACTACTGCTACTACTATAATTGCTACTACAACCACAACTACTGCTGCTACTGTTATTGTTGTCACTACCTCTGCTACTGCTACTGCTACTAATTCTACTACGAGTACCATGGCTACAGCTACTAATAGTACTACTACTACTACTACTAATACTACTATAGCTTTTGCTGCTGCCAGTGCTACAACTACTACTGCTACTACTACATCTACTCCTACTACTACCGCTGCTACTACTAGGACTTCTGTTACAATTGCTACTACTTCTACTTCTCCTACTACTTGTACTATTGCTATTATTTTTGCCATGACTACTACTAGTACTACTACCATGACAACTACGACTACTACTATGACACTTCCTACTACTACTATTACTACAACTACTACTACTGCTACTTCTGATACTGCTACAATAACTACTACTACTACTATTACTACTACTACTATTATTGCTATTGCAATTGCTACAACTACTGTTACTTCTACTGCTACTACCACTACTGCTACAACTACTATTGTTTCTACTATAGCTACTACTGCTACTACAACTATAACTATAACTACTATTACTGCTATTGCTACTACTACTGCTACTACTGCAGCAGCAGTAGTAGTAGTGGTGGTAGTAGCCGCAATAGTAGTAGTAGTAGTATTAGTCATAGTAGTAGTAGCAGTAGTAGTAGAAGTAGTAGTAGTAATGGTAGTAGTAGTAGTAGTTATTGTTGTAGTAGTAGTAGTTGCAGTAGTAGTAGTAGTAGGAGGAGTAGTAGTAGGAGTAGCAACAGTAGCAGTAAAAGTAGTAATTATAGTAGCAGTGGTACTAGTAGTAGTAGCAGCAGCAGTATCAAGAGCAGTAGTATTGGAAGAAGTAGTACTAGTAGTAGTAGTAGTAGCAGCAGAAGCAGTAGTACTAGTAACAGTTATATCATTAGCAGATGTAGTAGCTATAGTACTGGTAGTTGTAATAGTAGTGAAAGTAGTAGTAGCTGAAGTAGCAGCAATAGTACAAGTAGTAGTAGTAGTAGCTTTAGTAGTAGTAGCAATAGTAGTAGTAGGAGGAGAAGTCGTAAGAGTAGTAGTTGTAGCGACAACAACGGCAACAGTAGTAGTAGTAGCAACAGCAACAACAGTAGTAGTGGTTGTTGTAGTAGTAGTAGTAGCAGCAGTAGCAGTAGTAGTAGCAGTAGTAGTTATTGCAATATAAGTAGTAGCTGTAGTTGTAGAGTATAGTAGTAGTTGCAGTTGTAGTGGTAGTAGTAGTCATTGTAGTAGTAGTAGCTAGACTAGTAGTGGTAGTAGTAGCGGGAGTAGTAGTAGTACTAGTAGTACTAGTAGTAGTAGTTATTGTCGTTGTTGTTGTTGTAATTGTAATAGCAGTAGTTGCAGCAAGGGCCATAGTATTAGTAGTAGAAGTAGTACCAGTTGTTGCAATAGTAGCAGCAGCAGCAGCAGTAGTAGCAGCAATAGTGGCAGTAGCAGCAATAGTAGAGGTAGTGGTTGTTATTTTGGTAGTTGTGGTATTAGTAGTGGTAGTAGTAGTAGTTGCATGAGTAGTAGTAGTAGCATTACAAGTAGCGTGAACAAAAATATTAGCCATAGGGGCGGTAGTTGTCATATTAGAAGTAGCAGCAGTAGTAATAGAAGGATTATTAATTATAGTAGTAGTAGTAGCAGTAGTACTAGTATTAGTAATATTAATAATAGTAGGATTAGTCATAGTAGTAGTAGTCAAGGTAGTAGTTGTAGTTGTTGGAGTAGTACTAGTAGTAGCAGTAGTAGTAACAGTAGTTATAATAATAATAGTTGTAGTAGTAGTTGTTGTTGTAGTAGTACTAGTTGTGGTAGTAGTAGCAACTGTAGTAATAGTAGTAATAATAAGTAGTAATAGTTGTAGTAGTAGTAGTAATATAGGTAGCAGTTGTAGTTGTTGCGGTAGTGCTAGTAGTAGTAGTAGTAGTAGCAGTAGTAATAATAATAATAGTTGTAGTAGTAGTTGTTGTTGTAGTATTACTAGTTGTGGTAGTAGTAGCAGCTATAGTAGTAGTAGCAGTTGTAGTAGTAGTACTAGTCATAGCAGTAAGAGTAGCAGAGGCGGTAGTAGTAGCAATTGCAGCAGCAGGCCTTGTAGTAGTAGTTGTTGTAGTAGTACTACTAGTAGTAGTAATAGTAGTATTTGCTATAGCAGCTGTAGTAGTAGCTATAGTAGCATTTATAGCAGTAGTGGTAGTAGAAGTAGTACTAGCAGTAGTAGCAACAACTGCAACAATAATAGTAGAAGTGGTATTTGTATTAGTAGCAGCAACAATTACCGTAGTAGTAGAAGTAGGTGCAATCATAGTAGCAATAGAAGTTAAGGTAGTACTACTAGCAGTAGTAGTATTTATAGTAAAAGGTGTAGTAGTAGTAGTACAAGTTGTGGCAATAGTAGTAGTAGTAGTAGTAGCAGTACTAGTAGTAGCTGTAGTAGTAATAAAAGCAGAAGTAGATGAAGTAGTAGTCATAGTACAAGTAGCAATAGTAGTAGTAGTAGTTGTAGTAGTAGTTGAAGTACTAGTTATTGTTGTTGTAGTAGTAGTTGGAGTAATAGAAGTAGGAGTAGTAGTAGTGGTAGTTGCAGTTGCTGTCGCAGTGGCAGCAGTAGTTGTTGTAGTAGTATTATTAGTAGAAGTAATATTAGTAGTAGTAGTAGTAGTTGGAGTAATAGAAGTAGGAATAATGGTAGTGGTAGTTGCAATTGTTGTCGCAGTGGCAGCAGTAGTTGTTGTAGTAGTATTACTAGTAGAAGTAGTATCAGTAGTAGTAGTAGCAATAGTCGTAGCAGCAGCAGCAGTGGTAGTCATGGTGGTACTAGTAGCAGTAGTAGAAGTAGTAGTAGTAGTAATCGAAGAAGTTGTAGTAGCTATTGTATAAGTAGTGATACAAGTAGCAGTGGTAGTAGTAGTACTAGTACTAGTACTAGTAGTAGTTGTTGTAATAAGAGTTGGTGTAGGAGTGGGGGAAGTACTAGGAGCAGTGGTAGGAGTAGTAGTAGTAGTAGTAGTAGGAGTAGTAGGAGTGGAAATAGAGGTAGTAGAAGTAGTAGCAGTAATAGTAGAACAAGTAGTAGTTGCAGTAGTAGTAATAATAGTAGTAGTAGCAGAAGTAGTAGCAAAGTAGCCATAGTAGTAGTAATTACTATAGTAATAGCAATAGTAGGAGTAGTAGTTGTAGAAGTAATAGTAGTAGAAATACATCGAGCAATAGTAGTAGTAATCTTAGTAGTAGTAGCAGCAATAGTAGCAGTAATAAGTGTAGTAGTAGTTTGTAGTAGTAGAAGTAGTAGTAGCAGTAGTAGTAAGTAGTAGAGTAGTGGTAGTGGTAGAAGTCATAGGAGAGGAGTCATAGTAATAGTAGCGCTAGTAGCCTTGTAGTAGTAGTCGTAGTAGTAAAAGTTGTTGTAATAGTAGTTCTAGTAGTAGTATAAATAGCAGTATAGTTGTTGTTGTAGTAGTAGTAACAAGAATAGGTGTAGGAGTAGTAGTAGTAGTAGGAATAGGAAAAGGAGTAATAGTAGTAGTAGTATAGTATACTAGTTGTAATAGTAGTAGTTGTTGGAGTAAGTAGTTGTTCTAGGCAGTAGTAGTTAGTAGTTGTTAGTAGTAGTCGTAGTAGTCGTCGTAGTCGTAGTAGTATAGTCGTAGTACGTCGTAGTCGTCGTCGTAGTAGTAGTAGTAGTAGTAGTAGTAGTAGTAGTAGTAGTAGTAGTAGTAGTAGTAGTAGTAGTAGTAGTAGTAGTAGTAGTAGTAGTAGCTGTTGTTGTCGTCGTTGTTGTTGTTGTTGTTGTAAAAGTAGTGGTAGTAGTAGTAGTCGAGTATTGGTAGGGGTAGTAGTAGTAGCTGTTGGACTAGTAGTTGTTGTTGTTGTAGTAGAAGCAAGAGCAGTGGTTATTGTAATAGTAGTAGTTGTGGGAGTAGTAGTAGTACAAGTACAAATAGTTGTGGTAGTAGTAGCGTAGTACAAGTAGCAGTAGTAGTAGGACAAGAGGTAGTAGTTGTAGTAGTAGCAGTAGTAGTAGAAGAAGCTTTAGTAGTAGCAGTAGTAGTTGTTGTTATTGTAGTAGAAGTAGCAGTTGTAGTCACAGTAGTGGTTCTAGTAGTAGTCGTAGTAGTAGTAATTATTGTTGTTGTTGTTGTTGTAGTTGTATTAGTCATTGTAGTAGTAGCGGCACGAGTGGTAATGGTATTAGGTGTAGTAGTCATAGTAGTAGTAATAGCAGCAACAACAGTAGTAGTAGTTGAAGAAGCAGTAGTAGTAGGTGTGATAGTTGTAGTATTAGTAAGAATATTAGTAGTAGTCGTAGTAGCAGGTGGATTAGAAGAAGCTGCACGAGTAGTAGTCATAGTAGTAGTATTTGTTGTTATTATAGTAGTAGTTGTTATCGTTGTTGTAGTCGTAGTAGTAGTAGTAGTATTAGGCGTAGTAGTGGTAGTAATAGTAGTACTAGTAGTAGTGGTAGTTGTTGTTGTTGTTGTAGTAGTTGTAGTAGTAGTAGTTGTTGTTGTTGTTATTGTTGTTGTTGTTGTTGTAACAGAAGTACTAGTAGTAGTAGTTGCAGTAGATGTAATAGCTATAATAGTAGTAGCAGTAGTTGAAGGAGCAGTAATGCTCACAGCAGTAGTGGTAGTAGCAGTAGTAGTTGTTGTAGTGGCAATTGTAATAGTAGTAGTAGCTGTAGTTGTAGTAGTAGTAGTAGTAGTAGTAATAGTAGTAGAAGGAGTAGCAGCAGCAGTAGTAGTAATAGCCGTAGTAGTAGTAGTTGTTGTTGTAGTAGTAGTGGTAGTAGTATTTGTAGTAATCGGTGTAGTAATAGTAATACTAGTTCTAGCAATAGAAGTTGTATTTCTAGCAGGAGGAGTAGTAGTAGTAGCAGTAGTAATAGAAGTAGTAGTTGTAGTAGAAGTAGGAGTTGCAGCGCGACCGCAGCACCAACATTAGTTGTTGTAGTAGTAGTTATAGTAGCAGTAGTAGTTGTAGTAGTTATAGTAGCAGTAGTAGAAGTGAAGTAACAGTGGCTGGAGTAGTAGTATAGGTAGTAGTAGTAGTACTAGTTACAGTAGTAGCAGCAGTAGTTGTAGTAGTACTAGTAGAAGTAGTAGTAGTAGTAGTAGTAGTAGTAGTAGCAGCAGCAGCAGCAGCAGTAGTTGTTGTTGTGATAGTAGAAGTAGTAGTAGTTGTTGTTGTTTTCATTGTTGTTGTAGCATCAACAATAGTGGTAGTAGTAGTTGTTATAGGAGTATTAGTTTTTGTTGTCGTAGTTGTAGTAGAAGAAGTAGCTGTAGTAGTAGTAGCAATAGGAGGAAGAGTAGTAGCAATAGGCATAGTAGTAGTAGCAATAGGGGTAGCAGTTGTAGTTGAAGCAGTAGTAGTAGTAGAAGTAGTAGCAGTAGTAGTGGTAGTGGTAGTAGTTAAAGTAGCAGTAGTAACAATTATAGTAGTAGTAGTATAGTAGGAGTACTAGTAGTAGGAGATGTTTCAGTAGTAGTAGTAGTTGTTGTAGTAGTAATAGAGTAGCTGTGATAGTAGTAGCAGTAGTAGTAGTAGTAGAAGCTGTAACAGGAGTAGTAGAGGTAGTAGTTGTAGTAGTAGTGTTAGTATTAGTTGTAGTAGTACCATTAGTAGTAGGAGTTGTAGCAGTAGCAATTATACAAGTAGTAGAAGTAGTAGTAGTAGTAGCAGTAGTAGTAGTAGTATTAGTAATAGTAGTAGTACTAGTAGTAGTACTACTACTAGTAGTTGTTGTAGTAGTAGTAGTAGTAGTAGTAGTAGTAGTAGTAGTAGTCGTAGTTATGGAAGTGTAGTAGTAGTAGTAGTAGTAATTCTAGTAGGAATAGTTGTAGAAGTAGTTGGAGTAGGGGTAGTAGGAGTAGTAGTTGTCAGAGTATTAGTAGTTGTAGTATGAGCAATATTGGGAGTAGCGACAGAAGTAGTAGTTGTAGTGGAAGTAGTACTTGCAGAAGTAGCAGTAGTAGTAGTAGTCGTCGTCGTCGTCGTAGTAGTAGTAGTATTTGTTGTTGTTGTAGTAGTAGTGGGAGTAGTAGTTGGAGCAGTAGGAGGAGTAGTAGTAGTAGCTGTTGTTGTTGTTGTTATAATAGCAGCAGCAGTAGTAGTAGATGTAGTAGTAGTTGTTGTAGTAGCAGTAGTTGTAGTACTTGTAGAAGTAGAAGTTATAGTAGTAGTAGCAGTAGGAGTAGTAGAAGTAGCAATCAGAGTAGCACAAGTAGTCCTAGCGGTAGTAGTAGTTGTAGTAGTGGCAATAGTAGTGGTAGTTGTAGTAGGAGGAGTAGTAGTGCTAGTAGTAGAAGTTTTAGTAGTTGCAGTAGTAGCAGTAGTAGTATTATTTGTAGTGATAGTTGTAGTTGTAGGAGAAGTAGTGGTATTAGTAGTAGTAGTTGTAGTGGAAGTGAGGTAAAAGTATTAGAGGTAGTGGTAAAAGTAGTAGTTGCAGTAGTAGCAGAAATAGTTGTAGTGGTAGTAGTAGCAATTGTTGTGAAAGTTGTAGTAGTTGTGGTAGTAGGAGTAGTAGTGGTAGTTGTTGTTGTTGTAGCATCAACAGCAGGAGTTGTAGTAGTGGTACTAGTAGTAGTTGTTGTAGTAGTAGTAGAAGTAGTAGCTGCAGTAGTAGTACCAGTAGGAGTAGTAGTAGTTGTTGTAGCAGTAGTAGTAGTAGTAGTAGTTGAAATAGTAGTACTAGCAATAGTAGTAGTAGTAGTAGTAGTAGGAGTAGTAGTTGTTGTAGTAGTAATTCTAGTAGTTGCAGTAATAGGAGAAGTAGCAGTAGTAGTAATAGAAGCTGTAATAGCCATTGCCGTAGTAGTAGTTGTAGTAGTAGTAGTAGTCTTTGTAGTAGTAGTAGAAGTAGTAGTAGTAGTAATAGTGTTAGTACTAGTCGTAGTAGTACTAGTAGTAGTAGGAGTTGTTGAAGCAGCATGTATACTAGTGGTAGAAGTAGTAGTAGTAGTGCTAGTAGTAGTAATTGTAGTAGCAGTTGTTGTTGTTGTTGTTGTAGTAGTAGTAGTTGTTGTTGTTGTAGTCGTAGTAATAGTAGTAGAGGTAGTTGGAGTATGGGTAGTAGTAGTAATAGGAGTTGTAGAAGTAGAAGGAGTTGGAGAAAGAGTGGTAGTAGCCGTAGTGGTAGTTGTAGTTGTTGTAGCAATAATAGTAATTATAGTCATAGGAGCAGCAGTAGCAGTTGTAGCAGTAGTAGCAACAACAGTAGCAATAGAAGTAGTAGTAGTTGTGATACTAGTATAAATTATAGTTGTAGTAGTAGTAGTAATAGGACTACTACTAGTAGTAGGAGCAGTATTTGTTGTAGTAGTAGTAGTAGTAGTACTCGTAGTAGTAATAGTAGTTGTTGTTGTTGTAGTTGTTGTGGTAGTAGCAACAGTAGCAGCAATAGTTGTAATATTAGTATTAATAGTAACAGTAGTACATGTAGTAGTATTAGTTGTAGTTGTTGTTGTAGTAGTAGGAGTTGGACTAGGTGTAGTTGCAGCTGTAGTTGCAATAGCAGGTGGAGCAGTAGTAGTTGAAGTAGTAGTAGTGGAATAATAGTAGTAGTAGTAGTAGTAGTAGCAGCAACAATATTAGCAATAGCAGTTGAAGCAGCAGTAGTAGTAGTAATAGTATTCATAATAGCACTAGTTGCAGCAGTGGAAGGAGTATTACTAGAATCAGTTAAACTAGTAGTAATGTAGTTATAGTCTTAGTAGTAGTAGTAGTAGTATTAGTTGTAGTTGTAGTAGTAGTAGTAGTAGTACTAGTCGGAGTAGCAACAGCAATAGTAGTAGTAGTAGTAGTAGTAGTAGTAGCAGTAATAGTAGTAGCAGTAGTAGAAGTAGTAGGAGTGCTAGTTTTGGTAGTAGTAGTTATAGTAGTTATAGTAGTGTTAGTATTAGTAGTAGTTGTACTAGTAGTAGTAAGAGTAGTAATAGTAGCAATCATACTAGCAGTAGAAAGGGTAGTTGTAGTTGTGGTAGTAGTAGTAGTAGTAGCAACAGTAGTAGTAGGAGTTGGAATAGGAGTGGTAGTTGCAGCAGCAGTAGTAGTAAGCGTATTAGTAGCAACAGTAGGTGTAGGAGTTTGTAATACGAGTTGGTGTAGGAGTAGAAGTAGTAGCAGCAGTAGCAGTAGTAGTAGTAGTCTTGTTAATATAAGCAGTAGTAGTAACAATAGTAGTAGGAGTAGTGTTGTAGCAATTGTACTAGTTGTAGAACTATTAGTAGTAGTAGTAGTAGTAGCCAAAGTAGTTGCAAGAGTAGTAGTAATAGTAGTAGCAGCAGCAGTAGTGCTAGCAGTACTAGTGTCAGTAGCAGTATTAGCAACAGTACCAATAGTTGTTATTATTGTTGTAGCAGCAACAGTAGTACTAGTAGTAGTATTAGCAGTAGTGGTTGTTATTGTAATAGTAGTAGCAGAAGTAGTAGTCATAGCAGTAGTGGTCGTAGTAGTAGTTGTTGTAGTAGTAGCATTAGTAGTAGTGGTAGTAGTTATTGTTGTAGTAGTAGTAGCGGAAGTAGCAATATTTGTTGTAGCATCAGTAGTCGTCGCAGCAATAATTGCAATAGTAGCAATAGTAGTTGTAGAAGTAGCAGCAGAAGTAGTATTAGTATTAGTAGTAGTAGCAGTATTTGTCGTAGTGTTAGTAGTAGTAGTAGTAGTAGTAATAGTAGTAGTACTAGTAGTAGTAATAGTAGTAGTAGTAGGTGCTGCAGTAGTTGTAGCAGTAGTAGAAGCTTTAGTAGTAGTAGCAATAGTAGTAGTAGTAGGGGAAGTAACAGTAGTTGTAATAGTAGCAGCAGTAGTAGTAGCAGTGGGAGTTGTAGCTGTAGTAATTAAAGTAGTAGTTGCAATAGTCGTGGCAGAAGTTGTAGTAGTTGTAGTTGTAGTTGGGTAATAGTAGTGGTGGCAGCAACATTGGCAGTAGTAGTCATAGTAGTTGTAGTAGCAGTAGTAGTGATACCGGTAGAAATAGCAGTGGTGGTAGTAGTAGGAGAAGTAGTAGTAGCAGTAGTCGTTGTTGTAGTACTAATATTAGTAGTAGTAGTAGCTATAGTAGTAGTCATAGAAGTAGTAGTAGTAGTAGTAGCGAAAGGAGAGGAAGTAGTAGTAGTATTAGTAGTTGTTGTTGAATCAGCAATAGTAGTAGTCAGAGAATTAGTAGCTATGAAAGTAATAGAAGTAGTACCAGTAGTTGTAGTAACAGAAGTGGCAGTAGCAGTAGTAGTAGTAGTAGTAATAGAAATAGTCGCACTATAGCAGCAGTAGTAGTAGTAGCACTAAGAGTAGGAGTAGGAGAAGTACAACTGTAGTAGCCTTAGTTACAGCCGCAACAATAGCAGTAGCAATAGTAGCATAATTATAAGTAGTAGTAGCCACTGTAGTAGTTGTCATAGTATTAGCAGTTGCAGTAGTAGTTGTAGTAGTAGTAGTAGCAGTAGATCAAGTAGTAGTAGTTGTAGTAGTAGTAGCGGCAATAGTAGTAGCAGTAGCTGTAGCAATTGTAGCAGCTGTAGCAGTAGTAGGAGCAGTCGTAGATATAGTAGCAGTAGTAGCAGTAGTAGTAGTTGTAGTAATAGTAGTAATAGTAGTAGTAGTAGTAGCATGAGTAAAAGTAGTAGCAATAGTAGTTGCTATAGTAGTAGCGGTAGTAGCAGTAGTTGTAGTTGTAGTACTGGTAGTAGTAGTACTAGAAGCAGTAGCAATAGTCATAATAGAAGCTGTTGTAGTAGCAGTAGAAGCAGTAATAGTAGCCATAGTAGTAGTGGTTATAGGAGTATTGGTAGTAGTAGTTGTAGTTGCAGTAATAGTAGTAGTAGTAGCAATAATAGTAGTAGTAGTAGTAGTAGTAGCACTAGTAGATGCAATAGTAGAAAAAGTAGGGGTAGTAGTAGTAGTAGTAGTAGTAGTAGTAGTAATAGAAGCAGCCGTAGTAGTTGTAGAAGTAATAGCAGCAGTAGTAGTAGTAGCAATAGTAGTGGCAGTAGTTGTAATAGCAATAATAGTAGATGCAGTAGTAGTAGTAGCAATAGTAGTGGCAGTAGTTGTAATAGCAATAATAGTATATGCACTAGTAGCAGAAGTAGTAGTAGTAGCATTAGTAGTAGGAGTATCAATAATAGCTGCAGTGCTTTTTGTAGTAGTAGACGTAGAAGTAGTAGTAGTAGTAGCAAGTGTTGTAGTAGAAGGAGTAGGAGAAGTAGTAGTATAAGTAGCAGTAGTAGTAATAGCAGTAGTATTAGTTGATATATTAGTAGTATTAGTAGCAATAGTAGCAGAAGTAGAAGTAGTTGTAGTAGTAGTAGTAGCAGCAGTAGTAGCAACAGTAGTGGGAGTAGTAGTAATAGTAGCAGAAGCAGTAGCAGTAGCATTAATTATTGTAGAAGAAGTAGTAATAGTAGGAGAAGTAGTAGTAGTAGTAGTAGTAGTAGTAATAGAAATAGTAGTCATAGTAGTAAGAGAAGTAGTAGTAATTGTAATAGTGGTAGTAGTTGTAGTAATAATCATGTTAGATGTAGTAGTGGTAGTAGTGGTTGTAGAAGTAGTCATAGTCGTAGTAATAGTAGTACTAGCCGTAGTAGCCCTAGTAGTAGTAGAAGTAGTAGCAGTAATAGTAATAGGCACAGTATAAGTAGTAATAGTAGAAGTAGTAGCAGACATAGTAGTAGTAGTTGTAGTAGAAGCTGTAGAAGCAGCTGTAGAACTAGTGGAAGTAGGAGTGGAAGCAATTGTAGGTGCAGTAGTACCTGTAGTAGGAGTAGATAGTAGCAATAGTAGAAGTATAAGTAGTTGTAGTAGCAGTTGTCGTAGGAGTATTTGTAGTGGTTGTAGTAGTAGTAATTGGAGTAGTAGTACTACTAGTAGTAGCAGTAATAGTAGCAATAGTAGTAGTAGTTGTAGTAGTAGTAGTAGTAGTAGTTGTTGTTGTAGTAGTAATGGTAACAATTATAGCTGCACAAGTAGTAGTCGTAGTAGCAGTTGTAGCAGTAGTAGTATTAGTAGTACTAGTAGTAGTAGCAAAAGTAGTAGCAGCAGTAGTGGCAATAGTAGTTGTTGTTGTAGTAGTAGTAGCTGTAGTAGTAGAAGTAGCAGTATCAATCGTAGCAATGCTAGTAGTGGTAGCAATAGTAGCCATAGTAGCAATAGTACTAGTGGTAGCAGTTATATCAGTAGGAGCATAAGTTGTAGTAGTAGCGGTAGTAGTTGTAGCAATTGTAGTACTACTACTAGTAGTAGCAGTGATAGTGGCAGCATCAGTAATATTAGTAGGAGCAACAGTAGTAGCAGTAACGGAAATAGTAGCAATAGCAATAGTAGTTGAAGAGGTATTGATAGTAGCGGTAGTAATAGCAATAGTAAAAGTAGTGTAGCAGTAATAGTACTACTAGCAGTAGTAGTAGTACTAATAGTAGGAGTAGTCATAGTAATAGTAGCAGAAGGAGTAGTAGTTGTACTCGTAATTGTAGTAGTAGTTGCAGCGGTAGTAGTAGTAGTAACATGAGTAGTAAAAGTAATAGTAGTTGTAGTAGTAGTAGCGGTAGTAGTAGTAGCAATAGTAGCAGTCGTAGTAGTTGTAGTAGTGGTAATAGGATCACTTGTAGTAGTAGCTGGAGTTGTAGTAGTAGTAGAAGTCGTAGTAGTAGAAGTAGCAGACGTAGAAGTAGTAGTAATAAATTTTGTAATAGTAGTCGTAGTAGTAGTATTAGTTGTAGTAGTAGTAGTAGCAGAAGGAGTTGTAGTAGTAATAGAAGTCCTAGCAGCAGCAGCAGCAGTAGTAGTAGGAATGGTAGTAGTAGCACGAATTGGTCTAGGAGAAAGAGTAGTAGTAGGTGTAGTATTATGAGTAGCAGTAGTTATAGTAGTAGTAGTAGCAGCAATAATAGTGGTAGTGCCTATAGTAGTAGTAGTAGCAATAGTAGTAA
>RXID01022524.1:8129-37283 GCA_005019695.1 Trichopus zeylanicus subsp. travancoricus
ACTATTAATACTACTTCTGCTACTTCCACTACTGCAAATAGTACAACTACTACTACTAATACTACTTCTACTGCTACTGCTCTCACTACTGCACCTACGACTACTGATTCTTTTACTTCTTATACTACTGCTGCTGCTACTACCACTACTGCCACTACTACTTCTAATACTATTACCACTCGTGCTACTACTACAACAATGACTAATACAACTACTACAGAAATTGCAACTACAACTACTACTACTACTACAACTACTACAACAACTACTACTAGTACAATAGCTACTTCTACTATAATAACAACAATAGCAACTGCTACTACTACTACTCCTATTCATGCTCCTACTATAACTACTACTACTACTACTACTAAAATAACGATTACTACTACTACAACTACCACTATTATAACTACTACTGCTACTACTACTTCTACTACTTCTTCTATTACTACCGCAACAAGTACTACTACTACTATTACAACCACTACAACAACTACTACTGCTACAACTACTGTTGTTGCTGCTCCTACTACTACTATTACTATTACTGTTATTATTACTACTACTACTACATGACCTCTACTACTACTACTACTTCTAATAATAATAATAATAATAATACTGCTACTACTACTTCTATTACTACAACAACAACTACTACTACTATTGCTACTACTACTATAACCATAACCACTAGTACAACTTTTTCTTCTTCTTCTTCTACTACTACTACTAGTATCACCACCACTACCACTACTACTAATACCACTACTACTACTAGTATTACGACCACTACTACTACCACTACTACTATTATGACCACTACTATTATTTCTACTACTACAACAGCTACTACAACTTCAATGGCTACTACTACTTCTACTACAACTACTATTATGGCTACTACTACTACCACTACTGCTGCTACTCTTACTACTACTGCTGCTTCTACTACACTACTACTATAGCTATTTCTACTAGTACCGATTTACTCCTACAACTATAATTATTAGTACTAACAATAGGCCTACTACTACACCAAATAATAATACTACTACTGCAACTACTACTACCACTAATCCTTATACAACAACTACTATTACTATTCCTACTACTACTACTTTAACTCATCCATCAACACTACTACTCCGACTACTATTACTACGGCTGCAACTACTACTTCCATAACTTCTACAACCACTACAATTTGTACTACCACTACTACTACAACTGCTCCACCTACTACCTCTACTACCACTACTATCACTACTACCACTACAACTACAAAGAGTATTATTACTATTACTACTACTACTATTGCTTCTACTACTACTACTGCTACTGCTACTGCTAGCAGTACTACTTCTGCCACTATAGCTACTACCACTACTACTACTGCAGCTACTGCTACTAAACCTCCTCCTCCTCCTCCTCCTCCAACTCCTACTACTACTACTACTGCTGCTGCTGCTGCTACTACTACTACTACTACTACTACCTCTACTTCTGCTACTACAACTAATACCACAACTACTTCTGCTACTACCTCTACTACGACTACAACAACTAGGACTACTACTACTACTACTACTACTACTACTACTACTACTACTCCTCCTCCTCCTACTACTACTAGTACTATTAATACTACAACTACTACTACTACCACCACCAGTACTACTCCTAATAAACCATCTACAACTACCACTGTTACTACTACTACTACCAGTACTCCTGCTACTAATACAATTATCACTACTACTAGTATTATTACTACTACTACTACAAATACGAATGATACAACAACAACAACGACTACTACTAATACAGCTACTACACCTACAGGTACTGTTACTACTAGTATTATTGTTGATGTTGCTGCTGCTATTACTACTTCTGCTACTACTACTACTCCTACTACAACTACTACTCCTACTACTACTTCTACTACGACTACTATTACTATTCCTACTCCTACTATTACCACTGCTTCTACGACTACTACTCTTACAACTACTACTGTTGTTACTACCATTGCTCATACTTCTACTACGACTACTATTGCCCCAACCACTACTACTACTACTACTAATACTACAAGTACTACCATTACTCCAACTACTACTACTTTTGCAACTACTACTACTACTACTACAACTCCTACTTTTGCTGCTACTACTACAACTCCCATTACTACTACTACTACTACTACTACTACTACTACTACTACTACTACTACTACTACTACTACTACTACTACTACTACTACTATGACTACAACAACTACTACTCATATTGCTACTGCTGCTACTACTACCACTACCACTACTACTACTACTATTGTTATTGTTACTACTACTACTACCACTAGTACTCCTACTACTTCTACTACTACTAGTACTACTGCTGCTGCTTCTACAACTACTGTTACACTACTACTACATCGACTACTGCTAGTACTATTACTACTCCTTCAACTAATACTATTACTACTACAACTATAGCTACTATGTCTACTATAACTACTGTTGCTACTTAGCTACCATGACAATCGCAACTAATACTGCTGCTGCTGCTGTTACTACTACTGATGCTACTACAAGTACTATTGCTACTGCTGCTGATGCTAGCTCTACTGCTGCTACTACTGCTGTTGCTGCTACTACTACTACTGCTGCTGCTAATACTACTACTACTGCTGTTGTTGTTGCTACTACTATTACTACTCCTGCCACTTCCCCTCCATATACACCGCTACTACTCAAAATTCTATTTCTACTGTGACTATTGCTACTGCAGATGCTGCTGCTACTACTACTACTACTACTGCTTTTACTACTACTACTACTACTACTACTACTACTATGGTAGCTACTATTCCTACTACTACTATTGCTGCTACTAGTATTAGCACTACTACTACCACTACAACTACAACTACAACTACTACCACTCCAAATATTCTTGCTACTACAACTTTTACTATAACTACTACTGCTGCTACGTAGTATTAATGCAGTAATATGAGTAGTAGTAGCAGCAGCAGCAGCAGTAGTAGTTATTGTTGTAGTAGCAGTAGTAGTAACAGTAGCAGTAGTTGCAAAAGTAGTACTTGTGGTAGTTGTTGTTGTTATTGCGATATTAGTAGTAGTAGAAGTAGTAGTAGTAGTAGTAGTTGTTATAGTTGTAGTCAAAGTAGCAGTAGTTATCGTTGTCAAAGAAGGAGTAGGAGTTGGTGTAGGCATAGTACTAGTAGTGTAGTAATTGTAGCAGTAGTAGTAGTAGTAGAGGTAGTAGTCGAAGTAACTATAGTTGTTGTTGTTGCAATAGCAATGGTAGTAATAGTAGTAGTGGTAGTAGTAGTAGTAGCATCAATAGTTGTTGTGGTAGTAGAAGTAGTTGCTATAGTAGTGTAGCAGTAGGAGTAGTAGAAGTAGCCGTCGGAGTAGTAGTAGTTGTCCTATCTATCATAATAGTAGAAGTAGTGGTAGTAGTAGCAGTAGTAGTAGTGGTAGTAGTAGCAGTGGCCATAGTAGTAGTAGTAGCAATATCAGGAGTAGTAGTGGTAGTAGTAGGAGAAGTTTTAGTAGTTTTAGTAGTAGCAATAGTAGTGTTATTTGTAGTAATGTAGTAGTTGTAGGAGAAGTAGTAGTATTATTAGTAGTAGTCATAAAAGAAGTGAAGTAATAGTAGCAGTAGTAGTATTAGAGGTAGTAGTAGAAATAGTAGTTGCGATAGTAGAAGCAGTAGTTGTAGTAGTTGTAGTAGTGGTAGTTGTAGTAGTAGAAGTAGTTGTGGTAGTAGGAGGTGGAGTAGTAGTATTAATAGTAGTGGTTGCTGTAGCATCAGGTGGAGTAGTAGTAGTAGTGGTAGTAGTAGTAGCAGGAGGAGTAGGAGTAGTAGTAGTAGAAGTGGTAGCTATAGCAGTTGTAGTAGGAGGAGTCATTTAGTAGTAGTAGGAGTTGTAGTACTAGTAGTAGTTGTAGTAGCAGTAGAAGTAGTAGCAGAAGTAGTAGTAGATGTTGTCAAAGTAGTATTAGTAGTAGCAAGAGTACTAGTAGTAGTAGTAGCAGTGGTTGTAGTAGTTGTTTTAGTAGTAATAGTAGTAGTAGTAATAAGAGTGGTAGCAGCAGTAGTAATAGAAGCTGTAATAGTCATTCTTTAGTTGTAGTCATAGTAGTAGTAATATTTGTAGTAGTATAAGTAGTTGTTGTTGTAGTAGTGGTAGCAGTAGTAGTAGCAGCAGCAGTAGTTGCAGTAGTTGGTGGAGGAGTTTACTAGTAGTAGTAGTAGTAGTTATTATTGTAGCAGTAATAAGTGTTGCAGTAGTAGTAGGAGCAACAGTAGTAGTAGTTGTAGTAGTAGCAGTAGGCATATGAGTAGTAGCTGTAGTGGTAGTAGTAGAAGTTGTAGTAGCAGCAATAGTAGTTTTAGTAGTAGTTATAGTAGTAGTAGGAGTAGTAGCAATAGCAGTAGGAGTAGTAATAGTTGTGGTAGCGGTAGTAGTAGTAGTAGAAGTGTAGTACTAGTAGTACTATTAGTAGTGGTAGGAGTTGTTGTTGTAGCAGTAGTAGTTGTTGTAGTAGAGTAGTAGCAGTAGTAGTAGTGTAGTAGTGGTAACAGTAGGGGTATCTATAGTAGTACAACTAGTAGTGGTGGTAGTAGTAGTAGTAGTAGCAACAGCAGCCGTTGTAGCAACTGTAGTAGTAGTAGTAGTAGTAGTAGCACTAGTAGCACCCGTAGTTGTAGTGTTAGTAGTTGTGGTAGTAGTAGTAGTCATAGTTGTAAGAGTAGCAGCAAAAGTAATTGTTGTTGTTGTAGCAGAAGTGGTAGTAGCAACAGTAGTAGTACTAGTAGTAGTAGCAGCAGCAGTAGTCATAGCAGAAGCAGTAGTAGAAGCAGTAGGAGTATCTGTAGTAGTAGTACTAATAGTAATAGTAGCAGTAGTAGTAATTGTAGTTAGAGTAATGGTAGTAAGAGTAGTAGTAGTAGTAGTAGTAGTAGTAGTAGTACAAAGAGTAGTAATAGGAGTAGTAGTAGTAATTGGAGCAATAGTAGCAGTGGTAGTAGTTAATCGAAGTAGGTGTAGGAGTAGGAGTAGCAGTAGGAGTAGTAGTAGTAGTAATAATAATAATAATAATAATAGTAGTAGTAGTAGTAATAGTAGTAGTAGGAGCGGCACAGTTGTAGCAATAACAATAGTAGTATCAATAGTAGTAGTAGTAATAGTAATAGTAATAGTGGTAGTAGTGGTAGTTGTAGTAGTAGAAGTAGCAGTCGTAGTAGCAGCAGCAGTAGTAGCAGTAGTTATAGTAATCGACATAGAAGTAGTAGTAGCAGTATTGGTAGTTATAGTAGTAATAGTAAAAGTAGTAGTGGGAGTAATAGTTGTAGTTAAAGTATTAGTAGTAGTTGTTGTAGTAGTAGTAGAAGTAGTGGTAATAGTAGTAGTAGTAGTGCTAGTAGTAGTAGTTAGAGTAGTAGGAGTAGTAGTTGTAACAGTAGTAGTAGTGGTAGCTGCAGTAGCCGCAACAATAGCTGCAGCAGCAATAGGAGTAGTAGTAGTTGTTGTATTAGTAATAGTAGTAGTAGTAGCACTCGAAGTAATAGTATGAGTGATCGTAGTAATTGTCGTGGTAGCAGTAGTAGTAGCAGTAGTAGTAGTAGTGATAGTAGCAGCAGTAGTAATAGGAGGAGTAGGAGTAGTAGTAGTAGCAAAAGAAGTAGCGGTAGTATTGGTGGTGGTAGTAGTAGTAGGAGTTTGAGTAGAAATAGTTGAAGTAGTACTAGTAGGAGTTTTAGTAGAAATAGTTGAAGTAGTAGTGATAGTAGTAGTTGTTGTTGTTGTAGTAGTAGTTGTAGTAGTAGTAGCAGTAGAACGAGTAGGAGGAGGAGGAGTAGTAGTAGTAGTCATAGAAGTAGTTGTAATTGTGTTAGGATTAGTAGTAAAAGTAGTAGTTGAAGCAATAGAGTAGTAGTAGTATTCGTATTAATAGTAGGAGCAGCATTAGTAGAAGTAGTAGTAGGAGTAGCAGTAGCTACAACAACAACAAGATTAGGAGTAACTATACTTTGAGTAGGAGTAGTAGCAGCAGTAGCAAGAGTAGGAATAGGTGTAGAAGCAGTAATAATCATACAAGTAGTAGTAGAAGTGGTGGTGGTGGTAGTAGTAGTAGGAGTAGGAGAAGTGGTAGTAGCAATAGGTGCAGGAATAGTAGCAGTTGTAGCACAAGTAGGAGCAGGAGTAGCCGTAGTAATTCAACTGCTATTACTACTGCTACTACTACTACTACTACTAATACTACTAATACTAATAGAACTCCCACTACCGCTACAACTACTACAATTATTACGACTATTACTACTACTACTCCAAGTACTACTACTACTCCTAATACTCCTACTACTGCTGCTGCTGCTACTATAACAACCACTACTTCGACTACTACATCTACTACTGCTACTACTGTAACAACTACTTCTACTACGACTACTACTACTGCTACTACTACTACTACTACTATGACTACTACTACTAATACTACTGTTGTTGCTAGAACAACAACAACTACTACCACTAATATTACTATTTCTACTACAACTTCTACTACAACTACTACTTCTACTTCAATTCCAACTCCTACTCCTACTACTGACACTACCACTACTCCTACTACTACAACTCCTACTACTAGGACTACTTCTATTCCTATTGCTACTACTTCCACTACTATTCCTACTACTACTCCAACTATTACAACCACTACTACAACTATTACTACCACTACAACTACTACTACTGCTGCTACCACTACCCCAACAACTACAACTCCTACTACTTTTCCTACTATTACATCTATAACTATTACTACTACTAATCCTACTCCTACTTGTACTCCTACTACTACTACTACTGCCACAAGTCATACTCCTACTCCTACTACTACTGCTACTGCTTCAAGTCCTACTACGACTACCACAAAAACTACTACTTCAACTAATACTACTACTGCGACTTCTAATACTACTTCTATTGCTACTCCTGTTACTACTACTACTACTACTTCTATTGCTACTGCTACTACTACTGCAACTAGTACAACTATTGCTACTTGTACTACTACTGATGTTACATGTACTACTACTGCTGCTACTATTGTTGCTATTGCTGCTATTGTTACTACTGCTAACACCATTGCCACTACTACTCCTATTACCACTACTACTACTCCAATTATTGTTTTTGTTACGATTACGACGACTACTGCTACTACTACTACTACTATAACAACAACAACTACTATTACAAATACTGCTATTGCAGCTACTACTTCTACAACTTATGTTGCTACCCATACACTTCCTCCTCCTCCTCATTCTCCTCCTCCTCATCCTACTACTACTATTACTGTTATTAATACTACTATTATTACTGCTACTTCTACAACTACTACTACTACTGCTGCTACTACAATAACAACTACTACTGCTACTGCTACTACTACTACTATTAATACTACTACAAATATTACTACTACTACAAATATTACTACAACTGCTGCTACTATTACTACTACTACTACTACTACTACTGCAGCAAAAAGTACTACTACTCCTACTACTACTACTATGACCTCTACTTCCGCTACTGCTAATCCTAATACAACAACTACTACTACCACTACTACTACAACTACTACTACTACTGCTGCTATTACTACTACTACTACTAATGCGACTACTATTATTGCTATTGTGACTATTATTACTGCATCTACTATAACTACAACTCCTATTACTACGACTATTACAGCTACTATTGCTGCTGCTACAACTGTTGCCACCACTACTACTACTTCTGCGACTGCTCCTATTTGTACTAATAAAACTATTACTGCTACTACTATCACTACTATTATGACTGCTACTACAACTACTATTACTGCTGCTGCTACTACAACTAGTGCTACTCGAACTAGCACTACAACTGCTACTGCTACTGTTGCTGCTGTAGCACTTAATACTACTACTCCTGCTACTTCTACTGCTACTACTATAGTAACTACTACTATTGCTACTATTATGACAACTTCTGCTACGACTACCACTAGCACTACTGCTACTATTTATGCTACTACTATTGCAACTACTACTGCTACTATAACAAATACTACAAGTACAACAACAACTACTACTACAACAACTATTACGACTGCTACAACTACTACTCTTAGTACTGTTACTAGCACTACTGCTTCAATTGCTACTTATACTACTACTACTACTATTGTTTCAACTGCTACTACTACTACTGCAATTTCTGTAGCTATTGTTGTTGCTACTAGTGCTACTACTACTACTCATGCTACTACTACTGCTACTACTACTCTTGCTACTACTACTAGTTGAACTACTGCTGCTACTACTACTTCTAATACTACTACTACTACTGCCACTACTACTACTATTTCTACTACTTCTACTCCTACTAAGACTATTACTGCTACTACTAGTATTACTATTAATGCTACTACTACTACTACTTCTACTACTTCTTCAACCACAATTTCGATAGCTACTACTACTACTTCTGCTACTGCTACTACTTCTACTACTATTGTTAGTACAATTACTACTACTACTACCCTTACTACTACTATTACTACTTCAACTATTATTACGACAAGTACAACTACTACTATTGCAGTAACTACTGCTACTACAGCTACTAATGCTATTAATATTACCGTTACTATTACTAAAGCTATTACTGGTGCTGCTATTTCTACTACAGCAACTGCTACTACTACTGCTGCAAGTACTACTACTACTTCAACTACTACTACTACTATTATTGCTGCTACTGCTGCTACTACTTCAGTTGCAACACCTAATGCTACTCCAACGACTACTACTACTTCTAATATACTACTACCACTACTACTACTGTTGCTGCGAAAACTTCTACTACTCCCACTAATACTCCTATTGCTATAACTACAATAACTACTGCTGCTACTAGAACCACTATTACTACTCCTATTACTGCTACTACTATTACTACTACGACAACCACTACTACTACTACTACTACTATTGCTGCTGCGACAACTACTACTACTATACTACTAGTGCAACTATTGCACTGGCTTCTACTATTACTACTGCTAAAACCCTTACTACTGCTGTTATTAGCATTCATGCTACTATTTCTGCTAATGCTACTAGAACTACTACCACTCCGTCCACTACTACTAGTATTATTTATGCTACTACTGCTGCTACTTCGATTCCAACACATGATGCTACACTAATACTACTACAACTTTTGCTATTACTACTACTGCTTCTACTACTACTAGAACTATAATGATTGCATCTACTTCTACTACTACTACTGATGCTGCTGCTTTTGCTGCTAAAACTTTTACTGCTACTACTTCGACTACTACTGGTACAGCTACTAATACAACTACTACAACAACAACTATTGCTGCTACTACTACTACAACTACTGCTATTGCAATGACTATTGTTGTTGCCGCTACTTCTCCCACTACTACTTCGGCTACTACTACTGCTGCCACTACTACTACTGCGATTGTTGCTACTGCAACTCCTACTACAACTTCTACTTCTATTGGAGCTATTAATGCTACTACTGCTACTCCAACTACTACTACTTCTACTACCACAACTACCACTACTACTACCACTAGTGCTACTACTCCTACTATGAAAACGACTACTGCTGTTGTTGCTACTACTACTACTCCTCCTCCTACTACTACTTCTCCTACAACTTCTACAACTACTACTAGCACCACTACAACTATACTCCTACATCTTCTACTACTACTATTACTACAAATACCACTATTTCTGCTACAACTACCACTTCTACTACTACTGGTACTACTGCTATACTTTCATTACTGCTACTATTAGTTCTACTACTTCAGCTGCTACTGCTACTGTAGATACCACAACTACGACTACCATTACCACTTCTTCTACTACTGCAACCACTACTACAACTATTACTACTACTACTACTGATGCTACTACTACTATTACCACTACAACTACGACTACTACAATTACTACAACTATAACTACTCCTACTACGACTTTTCCCACAATAACAATGGCTACTCCTTCTCTGACTACTATGACTGCTGCTATTACTACTACTGTTACAACTACTAGTATTGCTGCTACTACTACTATTGATATTGCTACTACTACAACTACTACTACTACTACCTCTCTACTACTACTGTTGCTACAATAGCTATAACCACTTCTACTAGTATTACTGCTACTATAACTACTACTATTACTACTGCTGCTGCTGCTGCTACCACTACTATTATCGCTACTACTACTACTGCTGCTACTACTATAGGTTATACATCTACTGCTAATAGTACTACTACAATTACTTTACTGGCTAATACTTCTACTCATACTGTTGCTGCTACTAATATTGCTACTACTGCTACTATAGCTACTACTGCTATCACTACTACCACTACTGCTGCTGCGAGAACTTTTGCAACTACTACTACTACTGCAGCTACTACTATTAGTCCAACTACTGCAGCTACTACTAATACTACTACTGCTGCTGCTCCTACTACTTCTTCTGCGGCTACCACTACTTCTTTTCCTAATATTATTACTTCTGCTACTAGTACTACTACTACTATTGCTACAATGACATCTACTACTGCTACTACTACATGTACTACTACTGCTAATGATTCCACTACTACGACTGTTAGTACTCCTACTACAACTACTACTATTACTAGTACTACTATTTCTACTGCTACTATTACTACTGCTACTATTAATTCTGCTACTTCTACTACTACTACTACAACTACTACTACAACAACTACTACTACAACTACTATAACTATGCTACTACCCCAACTATTACTACTACTATTATTACTACTGCTGCTGCTACTTCAACTATTACTACTATAACTACATCTCCTACTAATTCTACTACTGCTACTACTACTACTGAAACTGTACTACTACTGCTACTACTATTGCTGCTACTACCACTAATACTAGTTCTACTATTAGTACTACAACTATTGCTGCTGCTGCTGCAACTACAGCTACTACTACAACTACTATTACTGCTACTGTTGCTACTACTACTGCTGCTACTACTACAACTATTGTTGCGGCTACCATGACTACTAGTACTATTGCTACTACTATTGCTATAGCCCCTGCTGCTACTACTACCACTACTATCACTATTAATACTACTGCTGCTACCAATAGTACTACTGCTGCTGCTGCTACTTCTGTTGCTACATCTGCTGCTGCTCCTTCTACTTTCGCTATTACTACTACTACTACAAATACTATTGCTACTACAGTTACTACAGCAACTACTTCTACTATTACTACTACTACTACTATTACTGCAACTACTACTATTGATGCTGCTACTACTACTATTACTGCTACTATTGCTACTATCGTTATTGCTACTACGATGACATCCACTACTGTTACTACTATAACTACTTTACTACTGCTACAACTACTGCTTTTTCTACTACTACAACAACTACGACTATTACTACTACAACTACTACAGCTATGACAACAACTACTACTGCTACCAATACTGCAACTACCGCTACTACTACTACTACTCCCACTACGAATAATACTACTACTACTATTAGAGCTACTACTACTACTATAGCCACTACTATATGTACTAATACTACTACTGTAACTACAACTACTATAACTGGAACTGCTACTAATACTACTAATGCTACTACAACTAAAACTATTACTATTGCTAATTCCACAACTACTGCTATTGCAACAACTACTACCACCACTGCTACAACAACTATAACTACTACTACTGTTGCTGCTACTACTACTACTTTTAGTACTACTACTATTCCTACTACTACTACTACTAATGCTACTACTTCATCTACTACAATTAGCACTACTACTACAACTACTACTATTACTACTACTGCTAATACTATTCTTGCTACTCCTAGTATCACTACTGCAACTTATACAACACCTAATGCTACTACGGCTGCTACAACAACACCTATTGCCACTACTGCTGCTGCAACTACTACTTCTTTTACTACTGCTATAGATATTGTTGCCACTACCCCTACTACTACTGCTGCTACTAGTACTGCTGCTACTACTACTACAACTACTACTACTAGTTTAACAACTGCTATTTAGAATCATACTCCTGCTACTACTAGTACTACTACAACTACTGCTACAACTACTACGGCTACTACTCTCACAACTACTACTTCTGCTACTATGGCTACAACTATTGCAACTACTGCTACTACTGTTGCTACTACTATGAATCCAATTACGACTACTATTACTAATAATACTACTACTACAGCTGCTACTACTGCTGCTGCTTCTACTACTGCTATTACTACATCTTTTCCTACCATTACCACTTTTGCTACTAGTATTGCTACCTAGATTACTACTATTACTACTACTACTAATACTACTACTGCTACTACTACTGCTACCTCTACTAATATTACTACTACTTCGACTACTACTACGTCTACTACTAGTACTACTACTGCTACTACTACTACTACTACTACCACTACTACTGCTGTTGTTATTGCTACCACTATTACCACAACAACAACTACTAATACTCCTTCTACTACTACTACTGTGACAATTACAACAACTACTACTCTAACAACTACTGGTAATGCTACTACTACTACTTCTGCTGCTACGGCTATGACTACTACTACTATAACTACAGGCATAATAACAACTTCCACTACAATTATTACTGCTACTACTACCACTACTACAACACTACTTTTACTACAACAACACTAATACTTCAACTGCTGTTGCCACTGCAACTAGCGCTACTACAACAACAGTTCGCGACTACTGCAACTACTACAGCTACCACTACTACTCCCACTCTTGCAACTACTACAACCACTATTACTACTCTTGCTCGTACTACTACTGCTGCTGCTACTACTACAATGACAACAACTTCTTCTGCTACTACTACTACCACTACTACTACTGCTGCTACTACTACAATGACAACAACAACTTTTTCTGCTACTACTACTTGTACTACTGCTACTGCTTCTGCTACTAGTACAACTGCTACTACTACAACCAGTTGTGCTACTACAACTATAACAACAACATATACTATTATTATTATTACTACTGCTGCTGCTGCTGCAACTACTACTGCAATTTCTGTTACTATTGCTACTACTTACTCCTACAACTACTGCTACTACTTTTTCTACTACTACTACAACTACTATTACTACTGCTCCTACTACAACTACTAATACTACTACTACTATTACTACTACTACTACTACTACTACTAGTAGAACTACTACTACAAATAATAATACTACTACTACTATTGCTGCTGCTGCTGCTACTACTGCTACTACGACTACTACGATAGTTGCTAGTACTACTCCTACTGCTACTAATACTAGTTGTACAATTACAACAACTGCTGCTATTAGTACTTCTACAGCTACTACTACTAATAATACTTCTGCTACTGCGGCTGCGGTTGCTACTCGTACTACTACTACTACTTCTACTACTACTGCTGTGACTACAACTACTCTTGCTACTACTACTACCTGGGCTACTACTACTACTACTATTACTACTTCTACTGCTACTACGACAACACTACTACTACAACTTCTATTACTAGAATTACTATTACTCCAACAACAACTACTACTACTCCTACTACTAAAACAACGACTATCTCTAGGACTAGTACTACTACTCCTATTGCTACAAATAATACTACTCCTACTACAGCTACTATAACTACTACTACTAGTGCTACCACCGCTACAACTACTGCGGCTCTTAATTCTACTACTGCCACTACTACTACTTCAACAACAATAACAACAACAACAACTGCTACTACTGCTACCGTTGTTACTACTGCTACTTCTACTACAACTACTACTACATTTCTTGTTGCTTCTACTGCTACCACTACTACTACTGCAACTATACTACTTCAGCCTCTACAACAACTACTACTATTACTTTTCCAATAATAACAACAACTACTGCTACTACTAGTACAACTACTACTATTGCTAATACTACTATTACTACTACTACTATTTCTACTACTACTGCTGCTGCTGCTATTGCTACTACTTCTACTACTACTGCTGCTACTGCTACAACTACTGTGAGAACAACTACTACTTCTCATACAACAAGTACTACTGCTACTACTATTACCAATACAACTACTGCTACTACGATTACAGCTGCTGCAACTACTACTACTCCTACTACTACTGCAACTACAATTTATGTTACAACTTCTACTACTACTCCTGCTACTACTACCACTACTGTAACTGTTGCATCTCCTACTACTACTACTACCACAACTGCTACTTCTACTATTACAATTGTTTAACTACAAAAACTTCTACTCATACTGCTGCAGCTACTACTACTGCTATAAGTGCTACAACAACTACTACTGCTACTACTGATAGTGTTGCAATTGCTACAACTACTACTACAACTACTCATGCGACTACTGCGACTACTGCTGCTACGGCTGCTAATGCAACTACAACTACTACCACTACTAATACTACTACTACTAATGCTACTACTACTTCTACTGCTACAACTACTTCTTTTCCTACCACTACTACTTTTGCTACTAGTACTATTACTACTACTAAAACTATTACCACTACTACTGCTACTGCTATAATGACTGTAGCTACTAGTATTACAATTGTTACCAATAGCACTACTACAACCACTACTATTACTATTACTACTACTACAACAACAACAACTACTCCTCCTACTACTACAACCACTAGAACAACTAGAACAACTACTACTACAACCACTGGTAATACTACTGCTACTATTACTATTGCTACTGCTACTGCTTCTACCACAACGACTGTTGCTGCTGCTACAGTTACTACTACTACTACTACTACTTCGACAGCTACTACAACAACAGCTATAATGATTGCTGCAATTGGAACTATTACTACTACAACTATTGCTACTACTACTGCTACTATGACTACTACTACAACTACTACAACACTACTACTAAGTACAGCTGTTGCAACTACCGGTATTTCTACTACAACTACTGTTGTTGTGACTATTGCTACTACATGTGTGACCTCTACTACACCTGCTCTTACAATTGCTAATACTTTTGTTGCTACTATTAATGCTACAACAACAACAACTACTACTGCAACTACTGCTTCTACTACTTCAGCTATTACTACTACTACTAGCACTACTAGTACTACTACTACTTATAAGGCTACTTCTACAATCGTGGCTGCTACTTCTGCTACTACTACTGTTGCTACTACTACTAGTACAACTACTACTGCCACTACCACTATTACTACTACTACTACTACAACTAGTACTACAGCAGCTACTACTTCTACTATTACTACTACTGCTACTTCTGTTGCTATTATTATTACTACCTCTTCTTCTTCTACTACTACTACTACTAATACAACTACAACAAATATTACTTTCACTAATAGTACTGCTACTATTATTATTACTACTACTGCTGCTGCTACTACTACTACTACTTCTATTACTAGTATTACAATGACTACTACCACTATTGCCACTCCTCCTGCAACAACAACAACAACAATAACTACTACTACTACTACTTATATTACTACCACTACTACTACGATTACTACTACTACTACTACTACTATTACTACAACTACTTCTACTACTACTACTAATACTAGTGCCACAACAGCTACTACTACTATTACTAAAATTACTACTGCTCCTACAACAACTACTACTACTCCTACTACTACTATTAATACTACTAAAACAACGACTACTCCAAGGACTACTACTACTACTCCTACTGCTCCTACTACCACAACATTTACTACTACTACTACAAATAATACAACTCATACTACTAATACTATAACTGCTACTACTAGTGCTACTATTGCTACTACTACTGCAGCTGTTAATACTACTACTGCCATTACTACTACAACAACAACAATAACAACAACTAGAACTATTACTGTTGCTGCTGCCATTGGTTCTACTGCTATTTCTACTACAACTACCACTACATTTCTTACGGCTACTACTGCTACTTCTACTACTGCTACTTCTACTACTGCAATTATACTACTTCAGCCTCTACAACAACTACTGCTACTACTAGTACAACTACTACTATTGCAACTATTACTTATAGTACTACTACTACTACTATTTCTATCACTGCTACTACTGGTACTACTGGTACTACTACTATTATTGCTGCTACAACCGTTACTACTGCAACTACTACTGCTACTTCTCATACAATAACAACTACTACTACTACTACTACCAGTACTACTACTGCTACCATGATTATAGCTGCTGCAACTACTACTACTCCTACTGCTACTGCAACTACAACTTCTAATACTACTTCTACTATGACTCCTCCTACTACTACCACTACTACAACAGCTGCATCTCCAGTTGCTACTACTATTACAACTGCTTTAACTACAACAACTTCTACTCTTACTGCTACTGCTGCTACAAGTGCTATAAAAACTACTACTGCTACTACTGATACTGTTGCAATTGCTGTAACTACTACTACAACTACTACTACTTCTGCTACTATTAATGCAACTACTGCTACTACTGCTGCTATGGCTACTAATTCAACTACTACTACAACTACTAATACTACAACTACTAATGCTGCTACTACTGCTACTGCAACAACTATTTCTTTTCCTACTACTACTACTTCTGCTACTAGTACTCTTACTACTACTACAATTACCACTACTACAGTTACTGCAACAACGACTATAACTACTACTGCTACTAATGCTACTACAACTGCTACTATTACTACTACTACTACTACTACTACAATTACTACTACTGCTACTATCGATTTTGCTGCTATAACAACTACTACTACAACCACTGCTACTACTACTACGGCTTCCGCCACAACTACTGTTGCTGCTGCTACAGTTACTTATACTACTACGACTACTTCGACAAGTACTACAACAACAACTATAATGACTGTTGCTACTAGAACTATTACCATTACTACTATTGCAACTACTACTGCTACTACGACTACTACTACAACAACAACTACAACACTACTACTAACTATTGTTGTTGCCGCTACTAGTAGTTCTCCTACATCTATAATTGTTGCGACTATTGTTACTACAAGTGAGATTTCTGCTACAGCTACTCTTACAACTG
Source organism: Trichopus zeylanicus subsp. travancoricus (assembly GCA_005019695.1). Classification (NCBI taxonomy): domain Eukaryota; kingdom Viridiplantae; phylum Streptophyta; class Magnoliopsida; order Dioscoreales; family Dioscoreaceae; genus Trichopus; species Trichopus zeylanicus. Next base: position 25,536 of record RXID01022524.1, read on the forward strand.
CTACTACTTTTGTTGCTACTATTAATGCTACGACAACTATTTCTACTATTGCTACTACAGCTTCTACTACTTCAACTATTACTACTGCTACTGCTACTAGTACTACTACTAATAGGGCTACTTCTACAACCGCAGTTGCTACTTTTGCTACTACTACTGTTGCTACTACTACTACTAGTACAACTTCTACTGCCACTACCACTATTACTGCTACTACTACTACAACAACAAGAACAACAACTACTACTACTACTACTATAACTACTACTTCTACTACTACTACTACTACTACTACTACTACTACTTCTATTGTTATTACTACTACTACTACTTCTACTACTATTACTACAACTCCTAATACAGCTAAAACAAATATTACTTTCACTAATAGTACTACTACTATTATTACTAATAATACTATTATTATAACTAATACTGCTACTACTGCTACTACTACTACTACTACTTCTATTACTAGTATTACAACAACTACTACCATTACTGCCACTCCTCCTGCAACAACAACAACAACAACAACTATTACTACTTCTACTACTACTATTACTACTAGTATTACTACTATTATTACAACTACTGCAACAACAACAACAACAACTTCCACTACTACTAGTAAGACTATTGCTACTGTTGCTGCTATTGCCACAACTGCTACTGCTACTACTATGATGACTTCAACTACAACTACTAGCATAACTAAAACAACTACTACTGCTACTACTTCAACTACTACTACAACTGTTACTGCTACTACTACTGCTACTACTACTATTACTCCTAATACACCTACTACAACTACAATTATTACTTTTACAACAACTACTATTGTTGCTGCTACTACTAGTACTGCTACTACTATTTCTACTACCGTTACTACTACTACTGCTACTACTTCTACCGCTACTTGTGCAACTACTCCGATTACTATTACTACAACTCCCACTACTATTAATGATGCTTCTATTGCTACTACTAATGCAACTACTACTATTCCTACTGCTACTGCAACTACTTTTACTACTAATCGTACTACTACTCCTGCTTCTACAACAACAACAACTACTACTACTATTACTAATACAATTCCAACTACTACTACTACTACAATTAGAAATGCTCCTCCTACTCCTATTGCAATACCTACGACTACTCCTACTACTACTAAATCTACTGCTATTGCTTCGTTACTACTACTACTACTACTACTATAACTACTATAACTCCTACTACCATTACTACTTCTACTAATACTACAATTACACCTACAAAAGCTACTGCAACTGCTACTATTACTAATACAATTCCAACTACTACTACTACTATAATTACCACTGCTCCTCCTACTCCTATTGCAATACCTACGACTACACCTACTACTACTACTTCTACTGCTATTGCTTCATTTCTACTACTACTACTACTACTATAACTACTATAACTCCTACTACCATTACTACTTCTACTAATACTACAATTACACCTACAAAAGCTATTGCAACTGTTACTTTTACTACTAATATTGTTACTACTACTTCGGTGACTAGTACTACTACTACAACACATCTACTTCTGTTGCTGTAGTCGCTACTACTAGTGCTACTACAACTATAGTTGCTAAGACTACTACTACTATAATTGTTGCTGCCCCAACAACTACTACTATTGTTGCGGCTCTTGCAACTTTTACTACTACTAATACTACTACAACGGCCATTACTACTAATACAACTATGAGTATTGCTACTAATATTACTGCAACAACAACAACAACTTCTTCTGCAGAAACTACTAGTACTACAGCTACTATTGCTACTATTGCTAGAACAACAACAATAATAGCTACTACTGAAGCTAGTACTACTACAATTGCTACAACTACTGCTGCTTGTACAAATGCTGCGACTACTACTACTACTATTGCTCCTGTTGCTACTACTAATTCTACTACTACTACTAGTACTATTGCTACTACTGTTGATACTACGACAACTACTACTACTACTATAACTACTTCTACTACTACTACTACTACTACAACAACAACTAGTATTACTGCTATTACTACAACTACTACTACTACTATTCCGGACGCTACTACTACACTACTATTACTCCAAATAAAACTACTACAACAACCACTATTACTACTAGTACTACTACTATTGCTAGTACGACTAATACAACAACAACTACTACTGCTACTGCTCATACAGCTACTACGACTAGTAGTACTACAACAACCACTACTACTACTACGAAGAGTATTACTGCTACTACTACCACGACAACAACAACTACTTCTTCGGCAAATACTACTAGTACTACTACAACAACGACTACTACTACAACTACAAAAACTAAAGCTACTACTACTACTACTACTAATATTACTACGACTACTACTAGTACTACTACTACTATTACGACTACTACCACTACTACTACAATACTACTACCACCACCACTACTACTACTACTACTACTACTACTACTATTATTACTACAACTGCTACAACTAGAACAACTACCACTACTACTACTACTAGTACTAGTACAACTGCTACTACTACTACAACTACTACTACAACTACTACTACAACTACTACTACTAATACAACTAATACAACTACTACTATTACTACTACATGTACTACTACTCCTACAACTTCTTTTATTACTAATACTACTCTTATTACTACTACTATTACTACTACAACTACTATTACGGCTACTACTAATACTGCTACCCCTATGACTATTACTACTACTACTACTACATTGCTCCTACTACTTCTACAGCGACTTCTCCTACTACTCCTACTACTACTGCAATTACAACAACTACTACTGTCACTGCCCCTACTACTATTACTGCTATTTCTATTACTACTACAACTACCAGTACTTCTACAGCTACACCTACTACTACTCCTACTACTACTACAACTACAACTACTATTGCAACTACTACTAATAGTACTACTACTATTACTACTACTACTAATATTACCACTACTACAACTATAACTACTACTATTACTACTTCTACAACTATTCTTACTCCTATTACAACTCCCACAACTACTACTACTACGACTGCTATTACTACTACTACTAGTACTGCTACTACTACTACTTCTACTACTACTACCGCTATTAGCACTACTACAACTACTACTACAACAACTACTACATCTACTAATACGACTACTACTACTACTACTACTAGTTCAACTACTACTACTGTTGCTACTGCTACTACTACAAACATTCCTTCTGCTGTTGCTGCTGCTGTAGCTACTCGTACTAGTACTACTAATGTGACGACCACTACTCCTTTTGCTACTAATACAATGACTACTGCTCGCACTACCACAACTACTACTTCTACACTACTACTACAACTACTACTACTTGAATTACTATTACTAATACTACTACAACTACTACTACCACTGTTGTAACTATTACTGCTCGTACTACCACTATTACTTATACTAATACTACTATTACACCTACGACTGCTATAACTACTCCTTCTGCTACTACTACTATGACTATTACTACAACTACTATAATTAATAGAAATTCAACTACTACAATGACTAAAACTGTTAGTACTACTACTCCTACTACTACTACTACTACTACTACTACTACAACAACTACTACTACTACTACAAGTACTACAACTACTACTACCACTACTACAACTACTACTACAACTACTCCTACTAGTACCACTGCTGCTGCTACTACTACTGATACAACTAATAGTACTACTACTACTTCTACTACTATTGCTACTGCGACTACTACGGCTACTACAACTGCTGCAACTACTACTACTACTTCTACAACTACTACTAGTACAACTGCTAGTACAACTATGACTACCTTTACTACTGCTACTAGTACAACTACTATTACTGCCATTACTACAACTAGCACTGCTACTGTTACTGCTGCTACTACTGCTACTACAACTATTACTCCTAATACACCACTACTATTACTACTGCTACAACTACAACTATTGCTACTGTTGCTACTACTACTACTACCACTACATCTACTACCATTATTGCTACTACTGCTACAACTTCTACCGCTACCCGTGCTACTACTCCAACTACTACTACTACTATTCCTTCTACTACTACTGCTACTACAGCTACTACTACTAATGAGACTTCTACTATTGCAACTTCAACTACTACTTCTTTTGCTAGTAATCCTACTATTACTCTCGCTTCTACTACTACTAACACTCCTCCTACTACTACTACTACTATTACTATTACTCCTCCTAATATTACCACTTCTACTGTTACTATGAAAATTACTACGGCTCCTCTTACTCTTACTAGTCCTCCTCCTCCAACTACTACTATTACTTCTACTACTACTACTATTACTACTACAACTCCTTCTACTACTACTACTAATACTACAACAACGACAACTACAGCAACTACTACTACTTCTACTATTACTTCTTCTTCTTCTTCTACTACTACTACTACTACTACAGAGAATATTACAACTACTACAACATAACTACATCTACTATTGTTGCGACTGCTACTAGTGCTACTACAACTACAGTTGCGGTGATAACTGCTACTATTACTACTACTACTATGGCTGCAGCTCCTAGAACTACTATTGCTGCTACAGCTCTTGCAACTACTACTACTACTACTACAATGACGACTACTACTTGTACTACGAGTATTACGACTACAACTGCGATAACAACAACAACTTGTTTTGTAGATGCTACTAGTACTATTGCTACTACTGCAACTACTACTAGAGCAACAACAACAACTACTACTAGTAAAACTAATACTACTACTACTACTACTAATAATTGTGCTACTACTACTACTACTACTACTACTACTACTACTACTACTACTACTACTACAACTATTACTACTGCTGCTGCTACCACTACTACTAATTCAACTTCTACTATAGCTACTATTACTACTACTACAACTACTACTATTGCTACTACTACTGCTACTAATACTACTACAACAGCTACTATGACTAGTAGTAGTACTATTACTACTACGACTGCAACAACAACAACAACAACTACTACTACTACCACTACTACGACTACTACGACTGCTACAACTAATACAACTAGTACTATTACTACTACTTTTTCTTCTAGTCTTACAACTACCATTATTACTAATACTGCTATTATTACTACAACCACAGCTACTAATCCTAATACTACTACTACTTCTTCTTCTACTACTACTATGACTACTATTGGAGCTACTACTTCTGCTACTTCTATTGCGACTTCTCCTACTACCCCTAGTACTATTACAATTACTACTACTACTGCTGCTGCTACCACTACTATTACGGCTGCCACTACCACTACCTCTACAGCTACACCTACTACTACTCCTACTACTACTATGCCAACTATTACTAATAATACTATTATTACTACTACCACGACTACTACCACCACTACTACTACAACTACTGCTACTACTACTTCTACTACTACTCCTACTCCTATTACTGCTCCAACTACAACAACAACAACAACAACTACTACTACTACAACTACTCCTCCTACTACTACTTCTACTACTACTACTACCACTATTAATACTACTACAACTACTTCTACTACAACTAGCCCAGTTACAGCTAATACAACAACAACGACAACAACAACATCAACAACAACAACAACTACTACTACTACAACTACTACTATACCTACTACTACTATGACTATTGCAACAACTACTACTACTATTGCCACTATGGCAACAACTACTACTACTTCTACAACTATTGCAACTACTATTATTACTACTACCTCTACAACTATTGCTACTACTCTTATTACTACTACTTCTACACCTACTACAACTACTACAACAACAACAACAACCACTACTACTACTACTACCAATACTACTACTACCGCTACTATAACTCCTACTCCCACTGTGAATACTACTACTACTACTACTAGAGCTACTACTACTGCTACGACTACTACTACTACTACTCTAGCCACTACTATGAGTACTAATACTACTACTGTAACCACTACTACTACATCTGCAACTGCTACTACTACTACTGCTACTACAACTAAAACTATTCTGCAACTACTACTATTGCAACAACTACTACCACCACTGCTACAACAACAACTACTGCTACTACTAGTACTGCTGCTGCTACCACTAGTACTTCTACTACTACTACTACTCTTCCTACTACTACTAATAATAATGCCACTACTCCATCTACTGCAACTAGTACTACTACTACAACCGCTACTATTATTACTACTACTAATGCTATTACTTCTACTCCTATTACGGCTACTACTACTTCTACAACACCTGCCGCTACTACGGCTGCTACAACAACACCTAGAGTTACTACTGTTACTGCAATTACTACTTCCTTTTCCAATGCTACAAATACTGTTGTCACTACTCCCACTACTACTACAGCTGCTACTACTACTGCTACTACTACTATAACTACTACTACTAGTTTAATTGCTACTATTTCAACTCACACTGCTACTACAACTACTACTGCTACAACTGCTGCTACAACTACTACTGCTCCTACTATCCCAACTACTACTTCTACTACTACTGATACTACTGTTACTACTACTACGAATCCAATTACGACCACTATTACTAATACTACTACTACTACTGCTCCAACCCTTGCCACTACTACTACCACCACAACAGCTCCTGCTCGTACTACAACTACTACTGCTACTACAATGAGTATTAGTACTACTACTACTATGATAACAATAACAACTTCTTCTACTAGTACAACTCGTACTACTGCTACTACTCAAACAGCTACAAGTATAACCACTACTACAACTAATACTACTACTACTACTACTATTACTACTTGTGCTACTACTACTACTACTTCTACTACTATTACTACAACAATTACTGGTGCTACTACTAATACTACTACTACTCCTGCTGCAATTTCTGTTACTGTTGAAACTACCACTCTTACAACTACTACTACTACTTCTTCTACTACTATGACTACTTTTACTACTGCTCCTACTGCTACTAATAATACTACTACTACTATTACTACTACTACTACTACAGGTACTACTACTACAACTAATACTACTACTACTGCTGCTGCTGCTGCTCCTACGACTACTACCACAGTTGCTAGTACAACTACTTCCAGTACTACTACTGCTACAAATACTACTTGTACAACAACTACTACTACTGCTATTAGTAACAGTACAAAAACTACTACAACTAATACTTCTGCTGCTGCCGCTGCTGTGGCTACTCGTACTACTACTACTACTTCTACTGCCACTACTTCTACTACTACTGCTGTGACTGCAACTACCCTTGCTATTACTTCTACTATGACTACTCCTACAAGAACTACTACTACTCCTACGACTACTATTACTACTACTAAAACAACGACTACTCCTAGGACTACTACTACTGTTATTCTTACTGCCACAACTATTACTACTACCACTACAACTAATACAAATTCTCCTACAACTACAAATATTGCTACTACTACTACTATTGTTACTACTAGTATATTACTTCTACGACCAATACTACTAACACTACTGTTAGTACTACTACTACTACTACTACTACTATTACTACTACTGCTACTACTACTACTACTACGATAACTATTGCTACTACTATTGCTACCTCTACTAATACTACTACTACTACAACAACTACTACTACTACTACCACTACGGCTACTATTACTACTACAACTTCTGCCGTTGCTGTTGCAGCTCTTGCTACCACTATTACAACAACTACTACTATTAATACTCCTACTACTACTATTATTACTATTACAACTACTACTACTGCAACTACTGCTGATAATGCTACTACTACTACTTCTTCTACTACGGCTATGACAACTACTGCAATTATAGGTACAACAACTAATGCTGCTGCAACTCTTACTGCTACTACCACTACATGACTACTTCTTCTACTACAAAACTAATACTTCTGTTGTTGTTGCCGCTACAACCAGTGCCACTACAACAACAGTTGTTGCAACTATTGCTGCTACTACTGCTCGTACTCTTCCAAATACCACTACCGCTACTACTGCTCCAGCTCGTACTACTACTACTGCTACTACTACAAGCATTACTGCGACGACTACCGCAATAACAACAATAACTTCTTCTGCTACTACTATTCGCACTATTGTTACTGCTGCTGCAACTACTACAATAGCTACTACTACAACCACTACTGCAAGTGCTATTACTATTATAACTACTACTGCTACTACTACTGCTAATACTACTGCAAGTACAACTACTGCAACACTACTATTACTATTATAACTACTACTGCTACTACTAGTACAACTACCGCTACTACTACTTCTACTACTACTACTTCGATTACAACTACTACTACAAGTATTACTATTACTAATACTATTACCACTACTCCCACAGATACTTTTATTACAAATGCTACTATTATTAATACTACTACGGTTACTAAAACTACTACTACGGCTACTACACTTACTATTACTTCTACTACTTCTATTACTTCTACTTCTTCTTGTCCTACTACTCCTACTCCTCATACTATTACTACTACTACAACTGTAGTTGCTGCTACTAACACTACTACTACTATTGCAATTTCTATAACTACTGCTACTCCTACTACTTCTCCTAAAACTACTACCACTATGACGACTATGACTACTGCTCCTACTGCTGTTACTAACACTACTACAATTACTAGTACTACTACTATTATTATTACTACACCAACTACAACTACTACTACTTCTACGACTACTCCTACTCCGATGACTACTCCTACTACTACTACTACTACTACTACTATGACTGCTACTATAGTTGTTCGTACTACTACTTCTAGAACTACTACTACTACTACCACCACCACCTTTACTACTACTTCAACTACTGCTATTAGTACTACTACAACAACTATTACTGCTAAAACAACTGCTACCACTAATATGACTACTAATACTACTACTACATCAACTACTACTACTGGCACTACTACTACTACTAATACTCCTGCTGCTATTGCTGGTTTTGCTACTCAAACTATTACTATTCCTTCTACGGGTACTATGGCCGCACTACTACTATAACTACTAGTATTAGAATTACAACTAGTCCAACAACTACTAGTACTACTCTTACTACGTCTTTTACTACTACTAAAATAACGAATACACCTACGACTATTACTACAACTCCTACTACTTCTACTACTGCTCCTACTACTATAACTATTACTCCTCCTACTACTCCTGCTGCTACAAGTTTTGCTACCTCTACTAATACTACTACTACTGCCACTACTACTAGTACTACTACTACTACTAGTACTACTAGTACTACTACTACAACTACTACTACTACTGCCGCTACTACTGCTACCACTACTACAACAACTACTACTACTCATACACCTGCTACTACTACTATTGTGACTATTTCAACAACTACTACTATAACTACTGCAACTACGGCAACTACTAGTACCACAACTACAACAACAACAACTAATACTACTACACGTACCATCATTACTACTACTACTACTACTACTACTACTACAATTACTACTACTACTAATATGACTACTGCTACTACTTCTGCTACTTCTATGATTACTACTACCACTACTACTACTACGAAAACTACAACAACAACGACAACTACTACTACTGCGACCACTACTATTACTAATGCCACTTACTCTGCTACTACTACTACAACTACGACTACTACTACTGCTACTACTCCTACTAATGTTGCTACTGCTACTACTACTACTACTACTGCTACTACTACTGCTGCTGCTACTACTACTACAACTTCTACTACCACTACTACTACCGCTACTACTACCGCTACTACTACTGCTACAACTACTGCCATTACTTCTCCTACTACGACTACTACTACTACTGCTGCTACCACAACTACTGCTAACAATAGCTACATCTACTACTACTACACCTACTGCTTCTACAACTACTACTTCAGTTATTGCTGCTTCTACTACTACTGCTACTACTACCCCTACTACTACTATTGCTACTACTACTGGTACAACTACTACAAACTACGACAACAAAAAATACTACTGCCCCTACTACAACATTAAATGCTACTACTTTTACTCACAATACTGCTGCTGCTACTATTGCTACAAATGCTACTACTATTACTACTGCTGCTGCTGCTTCTACTATTGCGACTAGTACTAGTACTAGTACTAGTACTGCTACTAATACTACTAATACTCCTACTACTTCTACTACCACTCCTCCTACTACTAATACTACTTCTTTTTGTACTACTACTACTTCTACTAGTACTGCTACTACTACTACTACTATTACTACTAGTACTGCTACTGCTACCACTACTATGATTGCTACTACTGGTACTACTACTACTGCTATAATTATTACTACTGCTACTTGTACCACTACTATTACTGCTTCTGTTATGGCCGATTCTACTGCTACAACAACGACAACTACTACAGCTACTGCTAATACTATTACTATTGCTGCTACTATTACTACTGCTACTGCCACGACTTCTGCTCCTACAGCTACTATTTTTGCTATTACTTCTACTACTACTACTACTACAACTACAACAATAACAGCTACTATCACTGCTACTACTACTATAGCGACTACTACTACTACAACAACACTAATACTTCTGCTTTTGTTGCCGCTATTACTAGTGCTACTATAACTATAGTTGCTGCGACTACTGCTACTACAACTGTGACTACTACCGCTGATGCTCCTACAACTACAACTACAATAGCTGCTATTGTAACTACTAATATTACAACTACTACAACGACCACTACTACTACTACTACTAGTACTACAACTACTGCCGCTGCTACTATGACAACAGATGCTACTACTACTACTACTACAACAACAACAATAATAACAACAGCAACTACTACTACTACTACTACTACTACTACTACTACTACTACTACTACTGCTACAACTACTACTACTACTACAACCGCAACTACTACTACTACTACAACCGCAACTGCTACTACTATTGCTACTACTACAACAACAACAACTACTACTACTACTACTACTACTACTACTACTGCTACTACTACTACTACAACAACAACAACAACTACTACTACTAGTACTACTTCTACTATTAACACTACACCTACTACGACTACTGCTACTACTATAGCTATTACTATTACTACTACTATTACTACTACTCCTACTACTTCTATTATTACTAATACCGATGTTACTACCACTACGACTGCTACTACTACTCCTCCTACAACTACTCCTACTTGTACAACTTCTATTGCTACTTCTTCTACTTCTCCTACTACATCTACAATTATTGCCACTACTACTACTGCTGCTTCTGCTACTACTACTACTACTACTTCTATTACTACTACTGCTACTACTACTTCTACTACTCCTCCTACTACTACAATGACTACTATTACAACTGCTCCTACTATAGCCACTACTAACACAACTACTATTACTACTACTGCTATTGCAACAACTATTGGTACTTTACTATACTACTACTCCAACAACTACTAC
>RXID01022525.1:0-30230 GCA_005019695.1 Trichopus zeylanicus subsp. travancoricus
ATTGGTCTTTGTTTGTAAGGTCATTCAGACGCTTGTAGTTGAAGACCATTCTCTCTTTTCCGTTTTCCTCTTTGCCTGTAGTCGGGTCGACGATTGTTCCTGACCTTACGATGAAGGCCGTTGTCCTGTGCCGACTCCTACTTGGCCGGATGACTCCCATGGTCAGTAGGGCTTCTACGTGCCTTTTGAAGGTGTCCTGCAGTTGTGGGGTGACATGCTTCATAGGACGATCTTCTATAACAAAGTCTGGATTTTTGACATCCAGATGGCACACCACTTTGTTCTTTGCCCAGTGCTTGAACGGGTTTTCGCCAATAAACCCTGCTTCTTTCAGCCTTGTTATTACTGGTTGAAATTTTTGGAGGAAGGACTCCCTGCTGAGCCCTGTATTGTAGTATACTGATTGCTGGATATCAATATACTCTTCTTCCTCCAGCTCCAATTCTTCTACGGCGGCGGCCACCGATGCTGTGGGAGTAGTACTGATAACAGTTAGATTTTTATAGAAGGTTACGATGTTACCTTCTATCCGAACTCCTCCTTGCATGGCTGTTATAAAGTTGCATCCAATTATCATCTGGATGCCATCACCTAGCTCCATTTTGAAGCTGTAAGTGTAGGGGATCTTGAAGCTGTTATCCCCAATATGCATCCTTCCACCGTTTAGTTTTTTGTCCGCCGATTGCTTTGAGTTTATCCCGCTGAATTGTACCACGAAGCTATTTTTCTCCAGTGCTTCGGGTGGTACTGAAGCTTCATCAATACAGCAGGTTGTTGCTCCTGTGTCTAGTATGGCTCTGACTTGGAACCTAGGAATGTTAGGTATTTCAAGTTCAACATTCATGTTGTAGAGCAGATTCTTTACTATTTTTGGTCCAGGCTTCGGTTGAGCCTCTCCTTCAGCTGTTGTCTTGTAGACACTTTCCTGTAGTAGGATACTGGTGCACTCCAGTTCCTTGCTTGCTTCTGCTTCCTTTTCGTTCAGCTTCTCAGAGTCTTTTTGCAGGCTTGCGCCTAGTTCCAATTCCTTGACTCTTTCTTTGTAGTAGCCCACCTCCTTCTCCAGCCGTTCAATTTTTCCTTCACACCTTTCTTGCATCAGCCTCTGGTTAGGGAATGGTTCGGGTGGAGCTGGTGTAACTGGGACCGCTGTTTTAAAGTAATAGGGTCCACATAGGTTACAGGCAGTAACCGTGCACTTGGGGCAATGGATCCTTGCCCGCTGCATTGTTTGGATCTTGCAGCACACGCATTTTTCTTCTCGCGGCTGCACGAAGTCGTTATGCTGCCAATAATGAGAACATTTTCCTTGGAAGTAAGGCAGCATTACCTGAGGGCGATACCCTCCTTCTCGTTCTCCAAGAACACAAACTGCTCTCTCCTGCTCAGGTGGGTCGAGGGAGCTGTGCAGATTTTGGGTTGATAAAGAGGAGTGACGGTTCTTTTTGCGTTCTGCTTCTTGCAGTTCTTGTAGATACTGCGCATTAAAAGGGATCTCCACATAGTTGGTGCTGTAAGAAGGCCTGTAAGAAGAAGAGGTTAGAGGGTAATTGTCTCCTCTGGTGAAGTACTCCTCCTCTGGAGCCTCGTTCTCATAATGTTGTTGGTAGCTTTGCTGGTCCTGATAACAGCAATTGTAGTAGTCGTCCCGTGGGGTAGGCAGATAGTAAGCCATCAGCCTCCAAGCTTTTGCACTTCCTCAGCTAGTAAGGATCCCGAAAGACCCTTAGTTTGCCTCGTGCCTCCTGAGGCCTTCGCGTGTGCCTCTCGTGCTGTTGGAGAAGCTTGTCCAGCCGTTCAAGGCTGTCGCCTGGTTCTCTTTGCTGGGGTTGTTGCCTGAACGCCTCGAGTACGAGTCCTAGGGCCTCTTGTTTTGAAAGGGGCCTGCTGTCTAGGACTGCAGTTGTTAAAGTCTTCAGAGAAATCTCGAGCCTCGAGATCTCTTGTGTGCAAGCTTGATGTAGTTCAAAGAGTTGGTTTAAATTCTTTAAGTTAACTCTTGATGCAATACAGGTTTTGTCGTAAATCACAGACAAGTTATGAGCTAGTTGATTGGTGGAAACTTTTGTTACTAAAGCAAGGTCAAGATCCTCAAGGCTAGAGGTTCGGGAACGTTCATACCCCTCCTGAATGGATTTTTCCCATGCTTCAGACATATGGGCTAAAAAGTTCACAGTTACCACAATTTCCCAAGGATAAATTCCAGTATTAGGTTAAACATGGCTATTCCTCACTAGATTAAAACAATGCTTCAGGATCATACAGGTGTGCCCTTGGGCTTACTCATGGCCACTCGCCTTCACTGCCAAGTTAGGACCTGTCCTTTTTCCTTACACAAAGCTCTTCACCCAGTCAGTAAAAACCATGCTTAATTCTAATCCGCAAATTACCACAAAGGAAAAGATAGCACTTATGAAATCTTAACACAACATCTTAACACAGTAGTGAAAATCAGGATTTGGGTAAGTACGACCCTTACCTCGCACTCTTGGCACCTTGACCTCTTGGGGGTTCTACGCCGCCATATCTTTAGCTAGCTCTGATACCATGAAATCGACCTTCCTAACGCCGGCGATGCTCGCCGAAGTGTTCGAGGTCGCGGAAGCTCTTTTTCAAGGAGGAAAGTAGCAACAAGAAATAAGGAGAAGATATGGAGAAACTCTCTGATTCTTATTGCTAAATTCACATGATGCTTACAATACTTGGATACTTGGATTATTTTTCGATGATCATTTACAATGGAGGCGTGCCCCTTATATAGAGGGCACGGTGATGTAAGCGCTCACATCAGCTGGTGGTATGAGCTAAGCGCTTACATCAGCATAATAGGAACCTATGCTAGGGTAGGCCTATAGCCTTTACATAAGACTCCAAGGGAAGTCTTGTCCTAGGCATAGCCTTTATATCCTAAGGCGTAGCCTTTACAAAAAACTCCAAAAGAGATCTTATCCTAAGGCGTAGCCTTTATATCCTAAGGCATAGCCTTTACAGAAGACTCCAAAAGACGTCGCTGTCATAGGCTGGTAGCTCGTCCTTTGGCTAGGCTCGTCCTCTTGCTAGGCTTTGACTTCTTATTTCGTAGCTCTAGCTGCTACTGTACTGTACAACAGGAGTCTACTTTCATCCGACGATTTCCCTCTAAGCTTTCCAGTTCCTTGTATTAGAACTATACTCATCGAGAGTTTTCTCCATATCTTCTCCTATTTCTTGTTGCTACTTCCTCCTTGAAAAAGAGCTTCCGCGACCTCGGAACTTCGGCGAGCATCGCCGGCGTTAGGAAGGTCGATTTCATGGTATCAGAGCTAGCTAAAGATATGGCAGAGTAGAACCCCCAAGAGGTCAAGGTGCCAAGAGTGCGAGGTAATGGTCGTACTTACCCAAATCCTGATTTTCACTACTGTGTTAAGATGTTGTGTTAAGATTTCATAAGTGCTATCTTTTCCTTTGTGGTAATTTGCGGATTAGAATTAAGCATGGTTTTTACTGACTGGGTGAAGCGCTGTGTGTAAGGAAAAAGGACAGGTCCTAACTTGGCAGTGAAGGCGAGTGGCCGTGAGTAAGCCCAAGGGCACACCTGTATGATCCTGAAGCATTGTTTTAATCCAGTAAGGAATTGCCATGTTTAACCTAAGACGGGAATTTATCCTTGGGAAATTATGGTAACTGTGAACTTTTAGCCCATATGTCTGAAGCATGGGAAAAATCCATTCAGGAGGGGTATGAACGTTCCCGAACCTCTAGCCTTGAGTATCTTGACCGTGCTTTAGTAACAAAAGTTTCCACCAATCAACTAGCTCATAACTTGTCTGTGATTTACGACAAAACCTGTATTGCATCAAGAGTTAACTTAAAGAATTTAAAACAACTCTTTGAACTACATCAAGCTTGCACACAAGAGATCTCGAGGCTCGAGATTTCTCTGAAGGCTTTAACAACTGCAGTCCTAGACAGCAGGCCCCTTTCAAAACAAGAGGCCCGAGGACTCGTACTCGAGGCGTTCAGGCAACAACCCCAGCAAAGAGAACCAAGTGACAGCCTTGAACGGCTGGACAAGCTTCTCCAACAGCACGAGAGGCGCACGCAAAGGCCTCAGGAGGCACGAGGCAAACTAAGGGTCTTTCGGGATCCTTACCAAATACTAGCTGAGGAAGTGCAAAAGCTTGGAGGCGATGGCCCCAGGAACCAACCCCCAGTTGGTTTACAAAGGGCTACCTATCCCAGCACCATCTCCGATGTGCGAAGATCAGATTCGGGGATACCGGAGGAGCCACAGGCACCTTCATACGGCTCAACAAACAACCAGGAGAATGGGTAGACGCCTGATGGGGAGAAACACCCCGCAAGACACACTAGAGCAGCAGATCGATCCTCAGGTACAATTAAAACTATCAATGCAGGAGAGAGCTGCCATAGTTCCAGCGGAGGTTCTATACCACTCCCGGAGGGACGACGTGCACCATCGGGTGTACACGCATAGATCAGAGGAGGCAATCCTCTGGGTCGACAATGACCAAGTAGACCTCCCATTCATACAGGAGGCAAGCTACCATCAACTACGGCAAAGCGGGATGCAGTACATACACCTCGGTGTGCTGCAACTTCGACTCCAGATCCTACACCGACAGGAGGTTGGTACAATGGCTCTGGTCGTCTTCCGCGACAACCGGTGGGAAGGAAACAAAGCACTACTGGCCACGATGGAGGTGGACCTAGCAAAAGGCAGTCAACTGGTATACGGTATACCAAACGTCATGATGACTGTCAAGGACTTCTACAAGTATGTACAAGTCTCTATCCTAACTAAGGGATACGAGAACTGGCAAAGTGGTGAGTCCAATTTATTAATCACTAGAGGCATGGTAGGAAGGCTCTCGAATTCCCCAAACGTAGGCTTTGCCTACGAAATTCAAGGAGTCGTCGACTACCTAGCAAGCCACGGAGTACACGCCCTCCCAGGACGAAGGTACTCAGCAGAGGCGCTGCAAGGACGCAGCTGGACTGTCCGGCCAACGAAGCTTTCCCCACCAACTCAACCTGAGGAGGTCATGAGCAGGAGCCTCCTTGATGGGAGCATCTCTCTGCGGTTCGGAAGCTACAAGCCGGCAGAAATGCCAAGAAGATCCTGCTACCTCCCAAGAGATGAGGAGGCATTCAATGACGAAGAGGAGCTCAGACCTCCTCATATAATTGCCGTCCTACTGGAGGAAGATGAAGAGGAAAGTGACGACGAAAGTTACTTTCATCAGCTCTGTAAAGAGGGGTTCCCTGAAGGAGAAGGAGAGATGGAATATCCAATCAGAGCCCCAAAGTGGGATATATATCCCGACTAGGACGAAGATCCTCCTGAAGGCAGAAGGGACGTGCTTTCCCAACAACCAGATGAAGTCTGGGACACACTAGGGGAGCCTAGTGGGAGGTACGACTACTATGTCAAATATACTCCCCCGGAGTATATCTACTATGGCCCCCCCGAACCAACTGGATGGGGAGACATAGATGACAAGAAAGAGCCTGATGAGGAGAAACCAGCCAGCATACTTTCTGAAAAGCATGAGGAAGAAGGTAACGCTTGTCCCCCTCATAGTGCTAATGTTATTGCAGCTGGCATTGAAGAGGAAGTACCGGAGATGGAGTACCCTGCCCTGCGGAAACTAGCCCAAAGGCTATCTGAGAGGTTGTACACAAGTACACTAACCTTGGCAACATCTCCGAGCGGGCCGTACATGCCCCCCACAGATGCTTCAATGGAACCAGGACCCCCAGGTTACCCACCAGCGGCCAACACGACTCCAGCAATATCCAGAATAACAACGGAGTCTGGGCAGCGAAACCAAGGAAGTTTCCAAAGAGGCTTCAACAATGAAAGGTGGACCCTACTGTCCGCACAGCAGAACGAAGGAGCCCTCTTGATAATACCCGAACAGCTCGGGCTATTTGAGGAAACATTTGCAAGATGGGAAACCATCACGAGGAACCATGTTGCCGCGCAAGGATTCACTGATGCGCGAGACAAGATTGAATACATGGAAAAACTCCTAGGGGAAACAGCCAGGCTTGCATGGGTGCAATGGCGTATGCTATACGGCGAAGAATACGAAGCCATTATTGCAGCCGGAGGAGGAAGGGATGGCACTCAAAACATCCTTTCCCAGATGAGAAGGGTCTTCTCATTGGAGGATCCAGCCCAAGGTTCAACCTTGGCTCAAGACACGGCATACCGGGACTTGGAAAGACTTTCATGCACAAACATGAAAGATATCTTTTTATACATGAATGACTACCTCAGGTTAGCTACCAAAACTGGAAGGTTGTTTATAGGAACGGAGCTACCTGAGAAGTTCTGGTTAAAAATGCCGGGAGACATTGGCCGAAGAATGAAGGCGGCCTTCGATCAGAGGTATCCTGGAGTAAACATCGGGGTAATACCCAGGATACTATTCGCCTACAAATACCTGGAGGAGGAATGCAAAGACGCCGCATTCAAAAGATCCCGCAAGGATCTTTCCTTCTGCAGCAAGATCCCGATCCCAGGCTACTACACCACAGAAAAGAAGTACGGGGTCAGAAAGGCGAAGACATACAAAGGAAAGCCGCACGACACCCACGTGCACATTGAGAGAAGGAAGCACCTTGTGCGCAACAGGCGCTGCAAGTGCTACCTCTGCGGAGACATGGGGCATTTCGCCAGAGAATGCCCCAATGACAGAAAGAACGTAAAGAGGGTTGCCATCTTCGAGCAACTAAATGTTCCAGATAATTATGACTTAATATCTGTGCAGGAAGGAGAAGACCAGAGTGATACAATATACAGCATCTCAGAAGGGGAGGATCCTCAGACCCTCCACAACTCCCTCCGCCCACTCATACAAAATGAAGTCATATATGTTCTACAGCAACTCGAAGAAGGATGCCAACCGCAAAAGGAAGGGTGCACTAGGCCTAACAATGGGCAAAGCTCCATTACCCCAACAACAAGTACTTCTCCCTTGGCACAAGAGGAGTACCCAGCAAAGCCCGTAGGAGTGGCGGTTCTAACCTCCAGAAGGGGCCCAGAGGAGAAACTACACTACCTCGCATTCAGCCTAGATGGAAAAACCTACCATCTTCATGATGAGGTACTACTAGCGCCCGAATCGATATATGAAAATCCCTATGTAATTATTATCAAGGGGATTTTCCAAGACAAAGGAGGACAGGTGTCCCTCATAGGACAATGGCTGTACCGCCCAAAGGAAGCACTCACAGAAGAAGGGAGTCCAAGAGAATCCAGGGATACAAGGAAACTTTTCTATAGTTTCCATACTGAGGTAGTCCCTGCAGAGAGCGGCATGCACAACTGTGTGGTTCACTACATCCCACAGGGTGAGCAAGTACCAAGGCGTACAGAGTACCCGGGATTCATCATACAAGAACTCTACGACCACACCAACGGAATTCTCAAGGACATAGCATGTGCAGACTATGACAAGGAGCAGCAATCTGAAATCAAGCTGCTTATCAAGAAAACAAGGGAGCACCTGACAGGCTCCATGCAAGGCAGATGGCCAAAGGCATGCAACACAGAACCCACAGCCGGACGACGGTGGGCCCCGACACCAACGCAACTGCGGATACTCAACAGCCTTTTCCGTCAAAGTGGCAGGCCCCCTAGAAAGAGGCAAGCACAGGACCTGACTTGGGCGCTCAGACTACATGGACCAATCTCTGAAGCCAATACTCGCAAATGGTTCATGAACAAGCGAGCGCGCGACAAGCAGACGCCGACAATACCTACCATTGTCCCGTAGCAGGCGGAGCGTGGTAGGAAGTATAGTAGCTAATACAGGAAAGTAGAATCCTGTTGTACAGTACAGTAGCAGCTAGAGCTACGAAATAAGAAGTCAAAGCCTAGCAAGAGGACGAGCCTAGCCAAAGGACGAGCTACCAGCCTATGACAGCGACGTCTTTTGGAGTCTTCTGTAAAGGCTATGCCTTAGGATATAAAGGGTACGCCTTAGGATAAGATCTCTTTTGGAGTCTTTTGTAAAGGCTACGCCTTAGGATATAAAGGCTATGCCTAGGACAAGACTTCCCTTGGAGTCTTATGTAAAGGCTATAGGCCTACCCTAGCATGGGTTACTATTATGCTGATGTAAGCGCTTAGCTCATACCACCAGCTGATGTGAGCGCTTACATCACCGTGCCCTCTATATAAGGGGCACGCCTCCATTGTAAATGATCATCGAAAAACATCGCAGAAACTTGAGAAGTTGCAATAAGAATCCGAGAGTTTCTCCATATCTTCTCCTTATTTCTTGTTCCTACTTTCTTTCTTGAAATCGACCTTCCTAACGCCGGCGATGCTCGCCGAAGTTCCGAGGTCGCGGAAGCTCTTTTTCAAGAAAGAAAGTAGCAACAAGAAATAAGGAGAAGATATGGAGAAACTCTCGGATTCTTATTGCAACTTCTCAAGTTTCTGCGTTTTCTAGGATTTCTGCGATGTTTATTTACAATGGAGGCGTGCCCCTTATATAGAGGGCACGGTGACGTAAGCGCTCACATCAGCTGGTGGTATGAGCTAAGCGCTTACATCAGCATAATAGTTACCTATACTAGAGTAGGCCTATAGCCTTTACATAAGACTCCAAGGGAAGTCTTGTCCTAGGCATAGCCCTCTTATCCTAAGGCGTAGCCTTTACAAAAGACTCCCAAAGAGATCTTATCCTAAGGCGTAGCCTTTATATCCTAAGGCATAGCCTTTACAGAAGACTCCAAAAGACGACGCTTTCATAGGCTGGTAGCTCGTCCTTTGGCTAGGCTCGTCCTCTTGCTAGGCTTTGACTTCTTATTTCATAGCTCTAGCTGCTGTTGTACTGTACAACAGGATTCTACTTTCCTATATTAGCTACTATACTTCCCACCACGCTCCGCCTGCTACGGGACAATGGTAGGTATTGCCGGCGTCTGCTTGTCGCGCGCTCGCTTGTTCATGAACCATTTGCGAGTATTGGCTTCAGAGATTGGTCCATGTAGTCTGAGCGCCCAAGTCAGGTCCTGTGCTTGCCCCTTTCTAGGGGGCCTGCCACTTTGACGGAAAAGGCTGTTGAGTATCCGCAGTTGCGTTGGTGTCGGTGCCCACCGTCGTCCGGCTGTGGGTTCTGTGTTGCATGCCTTTGGCCATCTGCTTTGCATGGAGCCTGTCAGGTGCTCCTTTGTTTTTTTGATAAGCAGCTTGATTTCAGATTGCTGCTCCTTGTCATAGTCTGCACATGCTATGTCCTTGAGAATTCCGTTGGTGTGGTCGTAGAGTTCTTGTATGATGAATCCCGGGTACTCTGTACGCCTTGGTACTTGCTCACCATGTGGGATGTAGTGAACCACACAGTTGTGCATGACGCTCTCTGCAGGGACTACCTCAGTATGGAAACTATAGAAAAGTTTCCTTGTATCCCTGGATTCTCTTGGACTCCCTTCTTCTGTGAGTGCTTCCTTTGGGCGGTACAGCCATTGTCCTCTGAGGGACACCTGTCCTCCTTTGTCTTGGAAAATCCCCTTGATAATAATTACATAGGGGTTTTCATATATCGATTCGGGTGCCAGTAGTACCTCGTCATGAAGATGGTAGGTTTTGCCATCTAGCCTGAATGCGAGGTAGTGTAGTTTCTCCTCTGGGCCCCTTCCGGAGGTTAGAACCGCCGCTCCTACGGGCTTTGCTGGGCACTCCTCTTGTGCCAGGGGAGAAGTACTTGTTGTTGGGGTAATGGAGCTTTGCCCGTTGGTATGCTTAGTGCACCCTTCCTTTTGCGGTTGGCATCCTTCCTCGAGTGCCTGTAGGACATATATGACTTCATGTTGTATGAGTGGGCGGAGGGAGTTGTGGAGGTTCTGAGGATCCTCCCCTTCTGAGATGCTGTATATGGCATCACTCTGGTCCTCTCCTTCCTGCACAGATATTAAGTCATAGTTTTCTGGAACATCTAGTTGCTCGAAGATGGCAACCCGGTTTACGTTCTTTCTGTCATTAGGGCATTCTCTGGCGAAATGCCCCATGTCTCCGCAGAGGTAGCACTTGCAGCGTCTATTGCGCACAAGGTGCTTCCTTCTTTCAATGCGCACGTGGGTGTCGTGCGGCTTTCCTTTGTATGTCTTCGCCTTTCTGACCCCGTACTTCTTTTCTGTGGTGTAGTAGCCTGGGATCGGGATCTTGCTGCAAAAGGAAAGATCCTTGAGGGATCTTTTGAATGCGGCGTCTTTGCATTCCTCCTCCAGGTATTTGTAGGCGAATAGTATCCTGGGTATTACCCCGATGTTTACTCCAGGATACCGCTGATCGAAGGCCGCCTTCATTCTTCGGCCAATGTCTCCCGGCATTTTTAACCAGAACTTCTCAGATAGCTCCGTTCCTATAAACAACCTTCCAGTTTTGGTAGCTAACCTGAGGTAGTCATTCATGTATAAAAGGATATCTTTCATGTTTGTACATGAAAGTCTTTCCAAGTCCCGGTATGCCGTGTCTTGAGCCAAGGTTGAACCTTGGGCGGGATCCTCCAATGAGAAGACCCTTCTCATCTGGGAAAGGATGTTTTGAGTGCCATCCCTTCCTCCTCCGGCTGCAATAATGGCTTGGTATTCTTCGCCATATAGCATACGCCATTGTACCCATGCAAGCCTGGCTGTTTCCCCTAGGAGGTTTTCCATGTATTCAATCTTGTCTCGCGCATCAGTGAATCCTTGCGCGGCAACATGGTTCCTCGTGATGGGTTCCCATCTTGCAAATGTTTCCTCAAATAGCCCGAGCTGTTCGGGTATTATCAAGAGGGCTCCTTCGTTCTGCTGTGCGGACGGTAGGGTCCACCTTTCATTGTTGAAGCCTCTTTGGAAACTTCCTTGGTTCCGCTGCCCAGACTCCGTTGTTATTCTGGATATTGTTGGAGGCGTGTTGGCCGCTGGTGGGTAACCTGGGGGTCCTGGTTCCATTGAAGCATCTGTGGGTGGCATGTACGGCCCGCTCGGAGATGTTGCCGAGGTTAGTGTACTTGTGTACAACCTCTCAGATAGCCTTTGGGCTAGTTTCCGCAGGGCAGGGTACTCCATCTCCGGTACTGCCTCTTCAATGCCAGCTGCAATAACATTAGCACTATGAGGGGGACAAGCGTTACCTTCTTCCTCATGCTTTTCAGAAAGTATGCTGGCTGGTTCCTCCTCATCAGGCTCTTTCTTGTCATCTATGTCTCCCCATCCAGTTGGTTCGGGGGGGCCCTAGTAGATATACTCCGGGGGAGTATATTTGACATAGTAGTCGTACCTCCCACTAGGCTCCCCTAGTGTGTCCCAGACTTCATCTGGTTGTTGGGAAAGCACGTCCGTTCTGCCTTCAGGAGGATCTTCGTCCTCGTCGGGATATATATCCCACTTTGGGGCTCTGATTGGATATTCCATCTCTCCTTCTCCTTCAGGGAACCCCTCTTTGCAGAGCTGATGAAAGTAACTTTCGTCGTCACTTTCCTCTTCATCTTCCTTCAGCAGGATGGCCAGTATATGAGGAGTTCTGAGCTCCTCTTCGTCATTGAATGCCTCCTCATCTCTTGGGAGGTAGCAGGATCTTCTTGGCATTTCTGCCGGCTTGTAGCTTCCGAACCGCAGAGAGATGCTCCCATCAAGGAGGCTCCTGCTCATGACCTCCTCAGGTTGAGTTGGTGTGGAAAGCTTCGTTGCACTATGGCAGCTCTCGCCTGCATTGATAGTTTTAATTGTACCTGAGGATCGATCTGCTGCTCTAGTGTGTCTTGCGGGGTGTTTCTCCCCATCAGGAGTCTACCCATTCTCCTGGTTGTTTGTTGAGCTGTATGAAGGTGCCTGTGGCTCCTCCGGTATCCCCGAATCTGATCTTCGCACATCGGAGATGGTGCTGGGATAGGTAGCCCTTTGTAAACCAACTGGGTGTTGGTTCCTGGGGCCATCGACTCCAAGCTTTTGCACTTCCTCAGCTAGTATTTGGTAAGGATCCCGAAAGACCCTTAGTTTGCCTCGTGCCTCCTGAGGCCTTTGCGTGCGCCTCTCGTGCTGTTGGAGAAGCTTGTCCAGCCGTTCAAGGCTGTCGCTTGGTTCTCTTTGCTGGGGTTGTTGCCTGAACGCCTCGAGTACGAGTCCTCGGGCCTCTTGGTTTGAAAGGGGCCTGCTGTCTAGGACTGCAGTTGTTAAAGCCTTCAGAGAAATCTCGAGCCTCGAGATCTCTTGTGTGCAAGCTTGATGTAGTTCAAAGAGTTGTTTTACATTCTTTAAGTTAACTCTTGATGCAATACAGGTTTTGTCGTAAATCACAGACAAGTTATGAGCTAGTTGATTGGTGGAAACTTTTGTTACTAAAGCAAGGTCAAGATACTCAAGGCTAGAGGTTCGGGAACGTTCATACCCCTCCTGAATGAATTTTTCCCATGCTTCAGACATATGGGCTAAAAAGTTCACAGTTACTACAATTTCCAAAGGATAAATTCCAGTATTAGGTTAAACATGGCAATTCCTTACTAGATTAAAGCAACGCTTCAGGATCATACAGGTGTGCCCTTGGGCTTACTCACGGCCACTCGCCTTTACTGCCAAGTTAGGACCTGTCCTTTTTCCTTACACAAAGCTCTTCATCCAGTCAGTAAAACCCATGCTTAATTCTAATCCGCAAATTACCACAAAGGAAAAGATAGCACTTATGAATTCTTAACACAAAATCTGAACACAGTAGTTTAAATCAGGATTTGGGTAATTACGACCCTTACCTCGCACTCTTGGCACCTTGACCTCTTGGGGGTTCTACTCCGCCATATCTTTAGCTAGCTCTGATACCATGAAATCGACCTTCCTAACGCCGGCGATGCTCGCCGAAGTTTCCGAGGTCGCGGAAGCTCTTTTTCAAGGAGGAAAGTAGCAACAAGAAATAAGGAGAAGATATGGAGAAACTCTCGGATTCTTATTGCAACTTCTCAAGTTTCTGCGTTTTCTAGGATTTCTGCGATGTTCATTTACAATGGAGGCGTGCCCCTTATATAGAGGGCACGGTGATGTAAGCGCTCACAACAGCTGGTGGTATGAGCTAAGCGCTTACATCAGCATAATAGTAACCTATGCTAGGGTAGGCCTATAGCCTTTACATAAGACTCCAAGGGAAGTCTTGTCCTAGGCATAGCCTTTATAGCCTAAGGCGTAGCCTTTACAAAAGACTCCAAAAGAGATCTTATCCTAAGGCGTAGCCTTTATATCCTAAGGCATAGCCTTTACAGAAGACTCCAAAAGACGTCGCTGTCATAGGCTGGTAGCTCGTCCTTTGGCTAGGCTCGTCCTCTTGCTAGGCTTTGACTTTCTTATTCGTAGCTCTGCTTGCTACTGTAACTGTACAACAGATTCTCTTTCCTGTATTAGCTACTATAGCTCACGAAGTATAGTAGCTAATACAGGAAAGTAAATCCTGTTGTACAGTACAGTAAGCAGCTAGAGCTACGAAATAAGAAGTCAAAACTAGCAAGAGGACGAGCCTAAGCCAAAGGACGAGCTACCAGCCTATGACAGTGACGTCTTTTTGGAGTCTTCGGAAAGGCTATGCCTTAGGATATAAAGGCTACGCCTTAGGATAAGATCTTTTTTGGAGTCTTTTGTAAAGGCTACGCCTTAGGATATAAAGGCTATGCCTAGGACAAGACTTCCCTTGGAGTCTTATGTAAAGGCTATAGGCCTACCCTAGCATAGGTTACTATTATGCTGAGGTAAGCGCTTAGCTCATACCACCAGCTGATGTGAGCGCTTACATCACCGTGCCCTCTATATAAGGGGCACGCCTCCATTGTAAATAAACATCGCAGAAATCCTAGAAAACGCAGAAACTTGAGAAGTTGCAATAAGAATCCGAGAGTTTCTCCATATCTTCTCCTTATTTCTTGTTGCTACTTTCCTCCTTGAAAAGAGCTTCCGCGACCTCGAACGATTCGGCGAGCATCGCCGGCGTTAGGAAGGTCGATTTCATGGTATCAGAGCTAGCTAAAGATATGGCGGAGTAGAACCCCCAAGAGGTCAAGGTGCCAAGAGTGCGAGGTAAGGGTCGTACTTACCCAAATCCTGATTTTCACTACTGTGTTAAGATGTTTTGTTAAGATTTCATAAGTGCTATCTTTTCCTTTGTGGTAATTTGCGGATTAGAATTAAGCATGGTTTTTACTGACTGGGTGAAGAGCTGTGTGTAAGGAAAAAGGACAGGTCCTAACTTGGCAGTGAAGGAGAGTGGCCGTGTGTAAGCCCAAGGGCACACCTGTATGATCCTGAAGCATTGTTTTAATCCAGTAAGGAATTGCCATGTTTAACCTAATACTGGAATTTATCCTTTGGAAATTGTAGTAACTGTGAACTTTTTAGCCCATATGTCTGAAGCATGGGAAAAATCCATTCAGGAGGGGTATGAACGTTCCCGAACCTCTAGCCTTGAGTATCTTGACCTTGCTTTAGTAACAAAAGTTTCCACCAATCAACTAGCTCATAACTTGTCTCTGATTTACGACAAAACCTGTATTGCATCAAGAGTTAACTTAAAGAATTTAAAACAACTCTTTGAACTACATCAAGCTTGCACACAAGAGATCTCGAGGCTCGAGATTTCTCTGAAGACTTTAACAACTGCAGTCCTAGACAGCAGGCCCCTTTCAAAACAAGAGGCCTGAGGACTCGTACTCGAGGCGTTCAGGCAACAACCCCAGCAAAGAGAACCAGGCGACAGCCTTGAACGGCTGGACAAGCTTCTCCAACAGCACGAGAGGCGCACACGAAGGCCTCAGGAGGCACGAGGCAAACTAAGGGTCTTTCGGGATCCTTACCAAATACTAGCTGAGGAAGTGCAAAAGCTTGGAGGCGATGCCCCCAGGAACCAACACCCAGTTGGTTTACAAAGGGCTACCTATCCCAGCACCATCTCCGATGTGCGAAGATCAGATTCGGGGATACCGGAGGAGCCACAGGCACCTTCATACGGCTCAACAAACAACTAGGAGAATGGGTAGACTCCTGATGGGGAGAAATACCCCGCAAAACACACTAGAGCAGCAAATCGATCCTCAGGTACAATTAAAACTATCAATGCAGGAGAGAGCTGCCATAGTTCCAGCGGAGGTTCTGTACCACTCCCGGAGGGACGATGTGCACCATCGGGTGTACACACATAGATCGGAGGAGGCAATCCTCTGTGTCGACAATGACCAGGTAGACCTCCCATTCATACAGGAGGAAAGCTACCATCAACTACGGCAAAGCAGGATGCAGTACATACACCTCGGTGTGCTGCAACTTCGACTCCAGATCCTACACCGACAGGAGGTTGGTACAATGGCTCTGGTCGTCTTCCGGGACAACCGGTGGGAAGGAAACAAAGCACTACTGGCCACGATGGAGGTGGACCTAGCAAAAGGCAGTCAACTGGTATACGTGATACCAAACGTCATGATGACTGTCACGGACTTCTACAAGCACGTACAAGTCTCCATCCTAACTAAGGGATACGAGAACTGGCAAAGTGGTGAGTCCAATTTATTAATCACTAGAGGCATGGTAGGAAGGCTCTCGAATACCCCAAACGTAGGCTTTGCCTACGAAATTCAAGGCGTCGTCGACTACCTAGCAAGCCACGGAGTACACGCCCTCCCAGGACGTAGGTACTCAGCAGAGGCGCTGCAAGGACGCAGCTGGACTGTCCGGCCAACGAAGCTCTCCGCACCGACTCAACCTGAGGAGGGCATGAGCAGGAGCCTCCTTGATGGGAGCATCTCTCTGCGGTTCGGAAGCTACAAGCCGGCAGAAATGCCAAGAAGATCCTGCTACCTCCCAAGAGATGAGGAGGCATTCAATGACGAAGAGGAGTAGTAGTAGTTGTTGTACGAGTCTGAGTAGCAGCAGTTGTAGTTGTAGTTGTATTAGTAGTAGAAGCAGCAAGAGCAGTAGCATTAGTAGTAGTAGCAGTAGTAGTAATTGCAGTAATAGGAGCAATAATTGTAGCAATCGTAGTGGCTTTACTAATAGTAGTAACAGTTGTAGCAACAGTATCAACCAAAGTGGGTGTATTTCTTGCAGTATAAGTAGCAGTACTTGTAGGAACAGTAATAGTAGTAATAGCAGTAGCAGCAGTAGTGGTAGTAATAGCAATAATAGTAGCAGTAGTAATAGTCATAGTAGTAGTAGTATTCGTGGTAGTAGTAGTTATGGTGGTGGTGGTAGTAGTAGTAGTAGTAGTATTAACAGTGGTAATACTAGTAGTTATTGGAGTAGCAGTAGTGCTAGTAGTAGTAGTGTAGTAATAGTAGCAGCAATAATAGTAATAGTGATAGTAGTAGTAGTAGTGGTAGTAGTAGTACCTGTAGTAGTAGCAGTAGCATTAGTAGCAGTAATAGCAGTAGTAGCCTTAGCCTTAACAGCAGTTGTAGTTAATAGTAGTAGTTGTCATAGTTTTAGCAGTAGTAGTAGTAGTAGTAGCAGTAGTAGTAGCAGTTGTTGTAGTAGTAGAAGTACCAGCGGTATTAGTAGTACTAGTAGTAGTGACAGCAGTAGCAGCAGTAGAAGTAGCAGTAATAATAGTAGTAGTAGAAGTAGCAGTAGCAGTAGTCGTTGTATTAGTTGTGGTGGTGGTCATAGGAGCAGCAGTAGCGGTGGTGGTGGAAATAGCGGTTGTAGCGGTAGTAGAGGTATTAGCAGTAGTAGAAGTAGCAGTAGTAGTGGTCATAGTAGTAGCAGCACATGTAGCAGTAGTAGTAATCATAGTAGTAATAGTAGCTGTTGTTGTTATTGTAGTCATGGTAGTAGCAGGTGTAGTAGTAACAGTTGTAGTAGCAGCAGCAGTGGCAGCAGTAGTAGTAGGAGCAAAAGTAGTAGTAGTAATAGGAGAAGGATTAGAAATAGAAGTTTTAGTGGTAGCAGAGGAAGTAGTTGTAGCAGCAGAGCAGCAGCAACAACAACAGTAGTAGTAGTAGTAGTAGTAGTCGTCGTAGTAGTAGTAGTAATAGTAATAGTATTAGTAGTAGTAAATGTGGTAGTACGAGTAGTAGTAGTGGTAGTAGTAGCAGGAGGAGGCGGAGGAGCAGTAGTGGTAGTAGCACTAGTACGAGTAGTAGTAGTAGTAGAAGTTGTAGTAATAGTTGTAGAAGAAGTAGTTTTAGTAGTAGATGTGGGAGTAGTAGCAGCTGTAGTAGCAACAAAAATAGTAGTAGTAGTAGCAGTAGCAGTAGTGGTAGTTGTTGTAATATTAGAAGTAGCGGTAGTGGCAGTAGTCGTTGTAGTTTACGTTGTAGTAGTGCTAGTAGTAGTAGTAGTTGTAGTACTAGTAGGAGGAGTAGTAGTAGTAGGAGTACTTGGCGTGCTACTAGTTGTAATAGTAGTAGTAGTAGTAGCAGTAGTAGAAGTAGCAGTCTCAATAGTAGTAGTAGTAGTAGTAGCAGCAGTAGTTGTAGTAGTAGCGGAAGTCTTAGTAGAAGTAGTAGTAGTAGTAGCACTATTAGTAGCAGCAGCAGCAAGTGCAACAGCAGCAGTACTAGTAGAAGGAGTACTAATAGTAGTAGTAGGAGCAGTAATAGTAGCAATAGTAGTAGTTGTACAAGAAATACTAGCTATTCTAGTAGCAGTAGTAGTGTTAGTAGTACTAGTTGATGTAGCGCTAGAAGTAATAGTAGTGGCTATCACAGTTGCAATAGTACTTGTTGTAGTCATAGCGAAACTAGTAGTATTTAAAGTTGTAGTAGGAATAGTAGCAGTAGTAGTAGTGGTAGAAGTAGTACCTATAGTTGTGGAAGTAACAGGACTAGTAGTAGCTGTAGCAGTTGCAGCGGTAGTAGTAGTGGTGTTAGTTGTAGTAACAGTAGTAGCAGTAATAGAAGTAGTAGGAATAATACTAGTAGTAGTAGTAGCAGTTGCAATAGAAGTAGTAATAGCAGCAGCAGTTGTTGTTGTTGTTGTAGTTGTAGTAGTAGTAGCAGCAACAGGAGCAGAAGTAGTAGCCTAGTTGGAGTAGTACTAGCACTAGTAGTAGAAACAGTAATAGGAGTAGTAGTACTAGAAATAGTAGTACCAGTCTCAGTCGCAGCAGTAGTAGTAATATTAGTAGTAATTGTAGTATAAGTAGGTGAAGCAGTAGTAGTGGAAGTAGTACTAGTAGTAGTAGTAGTATTTGTAATAGTAGTAGTAGTAGCAGCAGAAGTTGTGGTAGTTGTAGCAGTAGAAGTTGTTGTACGAGTAGTAGTGCTACTGCTAGTAGCAACAGTGGAAGTAGTAGTTATAGTAGTAGTAGTAGCAGTAGCAGTAGCAGCAAGATTAGTAGTAGTAGTAGCAGTAATAGTAGTTGCAGTAGTAGTAGTAGTGCCAGTACTAGTAGTAGCAATAGTAGTAGTAGTAGAAGTAGCAGTAGTTTTGGTGGAGTAGTAGTTGTAGAAGTAGCAGCAGTAGTAGCAGAAGTACAAGTAGTAGAAGTTGTTGTTGTCATTGTTCTTGTTGTAGAAGTATTAGTAGTAACAGTAGTTGCACTAGCATTAGTAGAAGTAGTAGAAATAGATGTAGTAGTAGTAGTAATAGTAATAGCAATAGTAGCAACAGTAGTTGTAGCAGCAACAACAGCAGCAACAATAGTAGTAGTAGTAGTCGTAGTGGTAGTAATACTATTAGCAATACTAGTAGTAGTAATGGTAGAGTAGAAGTAGCAGCAGTAGTAGCAGTAGTAGTAATCGTAATAGTAGAAGTAGGAGGAGTAGATGTAGTTGTAGAAGTAGTATTAGGAGCAGTAGTTGTAGTAGTAGAAGTACTTGGAGTATTAGAAGCAACAAAAGTAGTAGCAGTTGTCATAGTAAGAGTGGAAGTAGTGGAAGTTGGAGTTGTTGCAGTAGTAGTAGCCGTAGTAGCAATAGTACTTGCAGTAATAATAGTAGTAGTACCAGAAGCAATAGTACAAGCGCTACTATGAATGCTACTACTGCTACGATTGCCACTACCATTACTGTTGCTACTACTACATCTACTACTTCTGCTCTAATAGCTATGGCGACTACTATAGCTAATGCTGCAACTACCACTTCTACTACTGCTACTGCAACTACTTACTACTACTCCTGCTTCTACTACTACTATTACTATTACTACAACTACTACTGTAATTGCTACAGCTACTGTTGCAGATACTACTACTACTACTACTACTACTACTACTACTACTACTACTACTACTACTACTACTACTTCAACAACTACTTGTACTAATGCTACTAACACTGCTACAACTACTCCTATTACTACTTTAATATCAACAACAACTGCTACTAGTACTCCGGCTGCTACTACTGCTGCTGCTACTGCTACTACTACTACTACTGTAACTACTACTTCTACTACTCCTACTCCTGCTACTACAACTGCTATTCCCACTACAACTTCAGCTAATACTACTACCATGACAACTACTACGACAACATCTACTATTATTACGACTAGTACGCCTACTACTGCTTCTACTATTACTACTACTTCTACTATTACTGTCGCTATTGCTACTTCTACTACTACTCCTGCTACTACAACAACAACTACTACAACTTCTACTACTACTTCTCCTACTACTACTACTAATATGACTACTATTGCTATGGCTACTACTATTTCTACTACTACTAAAACTACTACTACTGCCACTACTACTTGGATTACTACTAATATTGCTACTCCTACAGCTAAATCTACTACCCTGACTCCAGCTACTACTACTACTACTACTACTCCTATAACTTTTACTACTTCTACTACATCTACTACTACTACTTAACTACTGCTGCTACTACAATGACTACTACAACTATGACTGCAACTACTATTGCTGCTGCTACTTTTACAACTATTACTACTACTACCACTCTGACTACTACAATTACTACTAGTGCTGCTGCTACTACTACTACTACTTCATCGACGACTACTACTATTACTAATATTATAGCAGCTACTACTACTACAACAAGTGCTACGTGTAGTATTGCTACTATAATTACTACTACTATAACTACTACTGCTACTACTGCTACTACTACAACTCCTACTACAACGGCTGCTACAGCGACTACTACTACTAATTCTATGGCGGCTACTACTGCTACTAGTATTGCTACTATTACTACGACTATCACTATTGCTACTACAATTGCTACTACTACTTCTACTACTACCACTACTACTCCTACTACTTCAGCTAGTTTAACTACTATTACTACTACTGCTACTACTACTATTGCTACTGCTACAACTACTACTATTGTTGTACAACAACTATGCCTACTATTACTACAACTACTACTTCTACAATTACTACTCCAACTACATCAACAACAACAACTACTACTACTACTATCACTGCTACTGCTACTGCTACTACTACAACTGCAATTACTACTACTACTACTAGTACTACTGCTGCTACTATTACTACTACTATTATTACTACTACTTCTATTACTACTATTACTACTATTACTACTATTGCTACTACTGCCACTATTACTACCACTATTACTGCTACTATTACTATTACTATTACTACTACTACTACATTACTCCTCCTACTACTACTTCTACAACTACAACTATGGCTACTGCTACCACTACTGCCACTGCTGTTACTACAACAACAACAACTACTATACTATTATTGCTGTCGCAGTTCCCGCTACAACTACTACTACTACCACAATTGCTGTATCTATTGCTAATACAACTAGTACAGCATCTACTACCACTACTACTACTTCTACAACAACTACTACTACTACTACTACTACAGCTACTGCTACTACTACTACTACTTGTCCTACTACCACTTCTCATATTACTACTGGGACTTACGCTACTTCGGCTACAACTTCTACCATTTCTACTATTACTACTACTATAGTTACTACTACTGTTACTATTACTACTTCTCCAACTACTACTAACACTATTGCCACTACTGCCTCTTCTATTAATTGTACTACTACTACTACTACTAATACTCCAACTACAACTACAACAATAACTACTATGACTACTACAACAACAACAACAACTACTACTACAACCGCTACTACTACTACTACTATTGCGCTTGCTGTTGCTACTACTACAACTACTATTACTCCTAACTCTCCTGCAATGGCTACTACTATACCTAGTACTACCACCACAACTACTACTTATACTACTACTTTTACTGCTACTATTATGATTACTGCTACTACTACTGCTACTACGTTTACTACTACAACCACCATGACTACTACTACTACAATTGCTGCTATTGTTACGACTGATACGACTACTAATACAAACACAAATACTACTCCTACTACGACTCCTACAACATCAACAACAACAACAACTACTATTACTACTACTTCTACTACTTCTACTAGGACTACTACTACAATAACTACTACTGCTACTGCTACAACCACAATAATTACTTCTAGTGCTGCTGCTACTACTACTACTACTATTGCTACTACTACTGCTACCAACCCTACTACTACTACAACCTCCACCATTACCACTACTACTACTACAAAAATAACATCTAGTACTCTTACTACTACTACTACCGTTACAACTAATACTACTACTGCAACTACTACTACCACTATTACTACTTCTACTACTGCTACTACGACTAGTACTATTGCTACCCCTACACCTAGTACTGCTGCTCTTACAACTGCTGCTACTACTACTACTGTTGCTATAATTTCTAATACTACTACTGTCGCTTCTGCTACTACCTCGGCAATAACTACTTCTAGTTTTGCAATAGTGTCTACTACTTATTATGCGACTACAAGTACTACCACTACAACTAATAACACTATTACTACTACTCCCACTATTACTACTACTGCTACTACAACTACTACTTCTCCTACTACTACTATTGCTACTACTACTTCTACTGCTGCTGCTACTACTACTACTACTACTACTACAACAACAACAACAATTACTGCAGTGGCTACAACAACTACTACTACTTCTACGACTGCTTCTACTACTACTACTATTGCTAGAACTACTGCTACTACTTCTGCTACTACTACTACAACAACTGCCACTGCTATGACTACCACTACAATTACTACTGCTATGGCTACTACTACCACTACTGCCACTGCCGCTACTACTACTACCGCCACTACTATTACTACTACCATTGCTACTATCGCTACTACTCATACTTCTAATACTACTACCACTACTAGTGCTGCAACTGCTGCTACTACGGCTACTACTACTGCTACTGTTGCCACTACTACTGCTACTACTACTACTACAAGTACTAAAACTACTCCTGCTATGGTTGCTGCCACAGCTGTTGCTGTTGCTACCACTATTACTACTACAACTGATTTTGCTACTTCCACTACTACTACTGCTACTACAACTTCTATACAGCAGCTGCTACTACTACTAATACTGCTTCTACTACTACTCCTACTACTACTACTACTGTTACATTAGTTGCTTCTACTACTACAACTAATACTACTACTGCTGCAAGTACTACAACTAATATTGCTTCTACTACTGCTGCAACTACTACTATTTCGAGTACAACTACTACTGCCGCTACTACTGCAGCTATTACTGCCTTTGCCGTCGCTACTATTGTTGCTACTGCTGCCGCTGCCGCAGTTACTATTGCTCCTTCTGTGAGTACTACTATCGCTACTACTTCTCAAACTACTGCTACTATTGCTACAATTACTACTACTAGTACTACAATAACTACTACTACTAGTACTATTACTACTACAACTCCGACTACTGCTGGTACTACCACTACCACTACTATTGCGGTTGCTACCACTATTGCTACTACTATTACTATTGGTGTTGATGCTGTTGTAACTACTACTATGACTCCTACATCTCTGACTACTACTATAACAACTACTACTCCTAACACTTGTACTACCGCTACTACTGCTACAACTAATACTCCTACTACAACTATTATTACTTCTACCACAGCTACTACTATCTCAACTATTGCTAATACTACTGCTATTACTGCTACTACTACTATTAATACTACAACTACTACTCCTACTATTTCTACTACTCCAACCACTACTTCTATTACTACAACTATAGCTTGTACACCTATTACTAATGCTACTACTACTATTACCACTACTAATGCTACTACTACTACTACTGCTACTACTACTACACCTACTACTACTACTACTCCTACTACTACTGAAACTACTACCGCTACTTCTACTACTGCTGCTGCTACTGTGGTTGTTACTACTATAACAACTGGTACTACCAGTACTACTAATATTGTTACTACTACTACTAGTACTACTACTACTAGTACTACTACTACTAATGTTGTTACTACTATTGCTACTGCTGCTGCTGCTGCTACTACTACTCCTACTAATACGACTACTACTACTACCACTACAACTACTATTGCTACTACTACTACTACTACTACTATTACTACTAGTACTACAACAACTACTACTGCTATTACTAGTACTGCTACTACTACTCCTGCTACTACTTCTGCAACTACTACTACTACTGTTCCAACTTCTACTGCTACTACAATTACTACTCCTAATACTCCAACTACAATATCCACTACTACTAATACTCCAACTACAATATCCACTACTACTACTACAGTTACTATTACTACTATTGCGACTACTACTTCTGCTGCTACTACTACTACTGCTACTGCAACAAGTACTACAACTACTACTACAACAACAACAACAACTACTCCTAATACTCGAATTATAACTCCCACTATTACTACTACTACTACTACTACTACTCTTACTATGATTGTGACTACTACTTCTGGCACATCTGTTGCTACTCCTATTACAAGCATGACTACTATAACTAATACTCAATGATTACTACTACTTCTACTACCACTACTACTACTACTACAACAACAACAACAATAACAACAACAACAACAACAACAACAACAACAACAACAACAACTACTACTACTACTACTACTACTACTACTACTACTAATTCTACTCCGACTACTACTACCACTACGACTACTACTACTAATACAACTACTATTACTACTAATACTACCACCCTTACTACTGCTACTACTACAACAACTGCTACTACTGCTTCTACTACTACTACTACTACTATTCCAGATACTCCAACTATAACTTCAACAACAACTACTTTTACTTCTATTACTACTGCTGCTGCTGCTACTTCTACTGCTACTACTACAAGTTCTACTACTCCTACCATAATTGCTACTACTACTACTCCAACTAGTACACCTATTGCTACTGCTACCACTATTACTACTCCGGCTACTACTATACATACTACTACTACTACTCCTACTACTACATAAACTACTTCTACTACTTCTACTATTACTACTATTGCTATTGCGGTTGTTGCTACTAATACAACTGCTACTTCCAGCATAACTAAAACTACTACTACGAATATTGTTACTACTACTACTACTACTAATACTACTACTAGTACTACCACTACAACTCCTGCGACTACTACTACTACTACAACTACTACTTATCCTACTACTACTATTATTGCAGTGGCTACAACAACTACTACTATTTCTACTATTGCTTTTCCTACTACTACTATTGCTAGAACTACTGCTACTACTTTTGCTACTACTACTATAGCAACTACCACTGCTACGACTACCACTACAATTACTACTACTATGACTACTACTATCGCCACTACTATTACAACTACTACAGCTACTATCGCTACTACTCGTACTTCTAATACTACTACCACTACTAGTACTACAACTGCTGCTACTACGGCTACTAGTAATGCTACTACTAGCACTACTGCTGCTGCTACTGCTACTACTACTACTAGTACTAAAATTACTCTTGCTATTGTTGCTAACGGAGTTGTTGCTACTACTACCATTTATACTACAACAACTGCTTTTGCTACTTCCACTACTACTGCCGCTACTAAAACTACTATACAGTAGCTACTACTACGACTAATATTGCTTCTATTACTACTGCTATAATAACTACTACTTCTACTACTATTGTTACTTTAGTTGCTTCTACTACTACTACTAATACTACTACTACCGCAAGTACTGCAACTAATATTGCTTCTACTACTACTGCAACTACTATCATTTCTAGTACAACTACTACATCGCATGCTACTGCAGCTACTATTGCCTTTGCCATCGCTACTGTTGCTGCTACTGCTACCGCTGCGGCAGCTACTGTTGCTCCTGCTATGGGTACTACTACCGCTACTACTTCTCAAACTACTACTACTACTGCTACTATTACTACTACTAGTACTATAATAACTACTACTACTAGTACTATTACTACTACTACTCCTATCGCTATTGGTATAACCACTACCACTACTACTACGACTGCTACTACTATTACTACTACTATTACTATTGCTATTGATGCTGTTGCTACTACTACTACGACTCCTACATCTCCGACTACCACTACTACTACAACTGCTATTGCTTCCACTACTAACACCATATTTGCGGTTACTTCTGGTACTACTTCAGCTACTACTACTACTACTACTACCACCACCACCACCATCACTACTACTTCTGCTACTACAACTACTACAGCCAAGACAACTACTGCTACTACCATAACTAGTAGTAGTAGCTATTGTTGTAGTAGTAATTATAGTAGTAGTAGTGGTGGTAGTAGTTATAATAGTTGTAGTAGTAGTAGTTGTTGTTGTTGTTGTTGTAGTAGTAGAAGTAGTAGCAGCAGTAGAAGAAGTAGTAGTAGCGAAAGTAGTAGTCATAGTAGTGGTTGTAGTAGTCATAAAAGTAATAGTAGGAATAGTAGTTCTAGTAGTAAGTGGAGGAGGAGGAGTAGTAGGAGTAGCAAAAAAAGAAGTAGTAGTTGTAGGAGTTGCAGTTGTAGCGGTAGTGGTAGTGGTAGTAGCAGTAGTTATAGTCGCAGCAATAGTTATAGTAGTAGTATTAGCAGTTGTTGGAGTAGTAGTTATAGTAGCAGTAGTAGTAGTAGTAGTAGCAATAGTAGTTGTAATATGAGTAGTAGTAGTAGTAGTTTTAGTAGCAGTAGTAGTTGTAGCAACAGTAGTAGTAGTTATAGTATTAGTGGAAGTATTCATAGTATTGGTAGTTGTAGTAGTAGTAGTAGTAATTGTAGTAGTAGTTATAGTAGTAGTAGTAGTAGTAGTAGTAGTAGTTTTTATTGTTGTTGTTGCTATTGTGGTTGTTGTTGTTGTTGTTGTTGTAGTAGTAGTAGTAGTACCAGTAGCAGTTGTAGTATTGGTAGTTTTTGTTATAGTAGGAGGAGTAGTAGTAGTTGTTGTATTAGTAGTAGTAGTAGTAATAGTAGTGGTCATATTAGTAGTAGTATTAGTAGTAGTAGCAATAGTAGTACTAGTAGTAGTATTAGTAAGAGTAGTTGCAGTAGCAGTGGTAGTATAGATAGTAGTCATAGTAGCAATAGTAAGAGAGTCAGTAGTAGCAGTATTAGTTGTAGAAATAGTTGGTGAATTTGTAGTTGTAGTGGTAGCGGTAGTAGTGGTAGTATTACTAGTATTAATAGTAGTAGTGGTTGGAGTAGTAGCAGTGCTTGTAGTAGTCATTGTTGTAGTATTATAGTAGTAGTAGTTGTATTAGTAGTAATAGAGGTAGTAACAGTAGCAGTAGTAGTTTTAGTAGTTGTAGAAGGAGTAGTAGTAGTCATAGTATTAGAGTAGCGGGAGTAGTATTCGTACTGGTAGTAGTTGTAGTAGCAATAGAAGTAGTAGATGTAGTTATAGTAGTAGTAGTAGTTATTGTAGTAGTAATTGTAGTAGTAGTAGTAGTAGTTATAGTAGTAGCAGTTGTAGTGGTAGCCGCAGCAGCAGCAATAATAGTAATAGTAGTATTGGCATTAGTAAAATTTGTATTGGTAGTTGTAGTTATGGTAGGAGGTGGAGTCACAATATTAGTGGTAGAAATAGTTATAGAAGTAGGAGGAGGAGTAGTAGTAGAAGTAGAATTAATAGTCGTAGTAGTAAATGAAGTAGTAGCAACAACAGCAATAGTAGTAGTAGTAGTAAATGAAGTAGCAGCAACAACAGCAATAGTAGTAGTAGTATTGGTAAGAGTAGTTGTAGTAGTAGCGAGAGTACTTGTAGTAGTAGCAATAGTCATAGTAGAAGTTGTAGCAATAGTCATAGTAGTTATTATAGTAGTAGTAGTGGTGGTGGTAGTGTTAATAGTAGTAATGGTAGTGGCTGTTGGAGTAGCAGCAGCACTTGTAGTAGTAGTTGTAGTATTAGTGTAGTGGTAGTAGCTATATTAGTTGTAGTACATGTAGTAGTAGTAGCAGTAGTAGCAGTAGTAGTTGTAGTCGTAGTAGTAGGAGTAGTAGTGGTAGTAGTAGCAGTAGTAGTAGCTAGAGTAGTAGTGGAAGTAGTTGCAGTTGTTGTAGTAGTAATAGAAGTAGTTGTAGTAATAGTTGTAGTAGCAATCATATAAGTAATAGTAGTGGTATTAATACTAGTAGCCGAAGTTATGGTAGAACTTATTTTAGGAGTAGGACTAGAAATAGTAGCACTAGTCATAGTAGCAGCAGCTGTAGTAGTAGTAGAGGTAGCAGTAGTAGTAGTTGTTGTCATAGTAATAGTAGTAGTAGTAATAGCAGTAGTGGTGTTAGTAGTAGAAGTAGTAGTAGTTGAAGTAGAAGTAGTAGTAGCAATAGTAGTGGTACTAGTAGTAAGAGTAGTAGCAGTAGTAGAAGTTGACGTAATAGTGTAAGTAGTTTTAGTAGTAGTGTAGTTATTGTAACAGTAGTAGTAGTAGTAGTAGTAGTAGTAGTAGTTGCAGTAGTTGTAGTAGTATTCATTATACTAGTAGTAGCATGAGTGTAGTTGTAGCTATAGTAGTGTTATATTAGCAGTTATTATAGAAGCAGAAGTAGAAGTAGTACCGGAAGTTGTAGTCGTAGTAGTAGTAGTAGCAGTTGTTGTTGTTGTAGTAGTAGTAGCAGCAGTAGTTGTAGTTGTACTAGTAGTAGTAGGAGCAACCAAAGTAACAGTAGTAGTAGTAGCAGGTGTTGTTGTATTAGTAGTAGTAGCAGTCGAAGAAGTAGCTGTAGTGGTAATACTAGTAGTAGTATTAGTAAGAATAGTTGTTGTAGCGGTAGGAGTACTAGTAGTTGTAGCAGTAGTGGTAGCAGACGTAGTAGTCATAGCAGTAGTAGTGGTAGTAATAATCATAGTAATAGTAGTAGTTGTTGGAGTTGTAGCAATGCTTCTAGTAGTAGTAGTTGTAGTAGTTTAGTTGTAGTAGTAGCAGCAGTAGCAGTAGTAGTTCTAGTAGTTGTCGCACGAGTAGTAGCAGTAGTAGTAGTAGTAGCAGTAGCTGGAGTAGTAGAAGCAGTAGCTAGAGTAGTAGTAGTACTAGTAGTAGTTGAGGTAGTAGTCGAAGTAGCGGTTGTAGAAATAATAGTTGTTATTGTTGTTGTAGTAGTAATATTAGTAGTTGTTGTAGTTGCTGTAGTAGTAGTCGTGATAGTTGCAATAGTAGTAGTTGTTGTAATAGTAGTAGTAGTAGTACTAGTAGTTGTGGTGGTACTTGTATTGATAGTTGTAGTTATGGTAGGTGGAGGAGTCACAGTATTAGTGCAAGAAGTACTTGTAGATGGTGGAGTAGTAGTAGTAGTAGAAGCAGATGGACTAGCAGCAGCAATAGTAGTACTAGCAGTAGTATTAGTAAGAGTTATTATTGTAGTAGTAGTAATAGTAGAAGTAGAAGTAGTAGTATTAATAGTAGTAGCAATTGCAGTAGTGGTACTAGCAGCAGCAGCAGCAACAATACTAGTCAAAATAATAGTAGTAGCAGTAGTAGTGGTAGTGGTATCCATAGTAGTAATAATTGTAGTAGTAGTAGTATTTGTAGGTATATCCGTAGTAGTGGTTATAGTAGTAGTAGCAGATGTAGTAGTAGCAGATGTAGTAGTAGCAGTTGTAGTAGCATTGGAAGTATTTGTAGTTGTTGTAGTATTAGTTATACTAGTAGGAACAATAGTAGTAGCAGTAGGAGGAGAAGTTATGGTAGTAGTAGTTGTCATAGCTACTGCAGCAATAATAGCAGCAAAGTAGCTGTAGCAGTAGTAGTAAAAGCAACAACAATTATAGAAGTAGTAGTACTAGTAGTAGTGGTACCAGTACTAGTAGTAGTAATAGTAGCAATAGTTGTAGTAGTTATAGCAGAAGTAGCAGTTGTAGTAGCGAAAGCATGAGTAGCGAAAGTAGCAGTAGATATTGTAGTAGTATGAGTAGTAGTAGCCACAGTAGTTGTGCTAGTTGTAGTTGTAGTAGCGGCAAAAGTATTACTAGAAGTAGTAGCATTA
This sequence comes from Trichopus zeylanicus subsp. travancoricus, assembly GCA_005019695.1. NCBI lineage: Eukaryota > Viridiplantae > Streptophyta > Magnoliopsida > Dioscoreales > Dioscoreaceae > Trichopus > Trichopus zeylanicus. Next base: position 29,442 of record RXID01022525.1, read on the forward strand.
GTGGTAGTAGTAGTATTACGAGAAGTAGTAGTAGGAGAAGCAACAGTAGCAGAAGTAGTTGTTGTTGTAGCAATACTAGTAGTAGGAGTAGCAGTAGTAGTACTAGTAGTGGTCGTAGCAGCAGTAGTAGTTGTTGTAGTAGCAGTAGTGGTAGTAGCAGCAGTAGTAGTAGGAGCAGAAGTAATAGCAGTAGTAAGAGTAGTAGTAGTACTGGCAGTAGAAATGGCAGTAGCTGTAGAAGTTGTAGTAACAGCAGCAGTAGTTGTGGTTGGAGAAGTAGTAGCTGTCGTGGTTGTAGTAGTAGTAGTTGTTGTTGTAGTAGTAGTAGTAGCAGAAGTAGTAGTAGTAGTAGTAATAGTAGTAGTTGAAGTAGTAGCAGTAGCAATTGTAGTAGTCGTAGTAGTAGTAGTAGTAGTAATTACAATAGTAGTAATAGTAGTTGCAACAGTAGTAGTAGTTGTAGTTATTATTGTACTAATAGTAGCAGTTGTAGTTGTAGTAGTAGTTGAAGTTGTAATACGGATAGCAGTCATGGCAGTAGTATTAGTAGCTACAGTAGTAGTAGTAGTTGTAGCAGTAGTAGCAGTAGTATTAGTAGCTACAGTAGTTGTTGTTGTTGTAGCAGTAGTAGCGGTAGTAGTAGGAGAAGTAGTAGTAGAAGCAGTAATAATAGTTGACGTATTAGTAGAAGAAGCCTTTGTGACAGAAATAGAAGTAGTAGTAGTAGTAGCAGTAGTATCAGTAGTCGTAGCAAAAGTTGTAGTAGTTGTTGTTGCTGAAGTAGCAGTA
>RXID01022526.1:0-21521 GCA_005019695.1 Trichopus zeylanicus subsp. travancoricus
GTAGTAGTATCAGTAGTAGTTTTAGTAGTAGTAATAGTACTAGTGGTAATTGCAGTAGTAGTCATAGCAATAGTAGCAGTCGAAGTAGTGGTGGCAATAGTAGTAGTTGTAGCAGTAGTAGCAGCTACAGTAGCAATAGTAGCAGTAGTAGCTATAGTAGTAGCAATAGTAATAGAAGTAGCTCTCGATGTAGTAGTGGTAGTAGTGGTAGTTGTAGTAGTAGTAGTAGGAGTCAGAGTAGTAGCAGTTGTGGTAGCTATTGTAGTATCAGTCGCATTAGCAGAAGGGAAAGAAGTCTTAGTAGCAGCAGATGTAGTTGTAGTAGTAGTAGCAGCAGTATTAGTAGTAGTATTAGTAGTAGTAGTTGGAGTAGTTGTATTAGCAGTCGTAGTAGCAATTTTAGCAGTAGTCGTAGTAGAAATTGTAGTTGTAGTAGTATTAGTTGCAGCAGTTCCATCAACTACAGTAGTAGCTGGAGTAGTAGTTGTAGCAGTAGCAGTAGTAGTGGCGATAATAGCAGTAGTAGCAGTAGGAGCAGTAGTAGTCTTAACAGCAGTAGTAGTAGAAGAAGAAGTAATACTTGCAATAGTAGTGGTAGCAGTAGCAGTGGTAGAAGTAGCTGTAGTAGTAGCAACAATAGTAGCTGTAGTAGCAGTTGAAGTATGAGTAGTAGTTGTGGTAGTAGAAGAAGTAGTTGTTGTCATAGTAGTAGTAGTTGAAGTAGTAGCATTAGTAGTAGTGCTAGCAGTACTAATAGTAGTAATAGTAATAGCAGTACTACTAGTAGGTATAGTTGTAGTAGGAGTATGAGTGGTTGCAGCAACTGTAATAGTAGTAGTAGTAGCGATTATAGTAGTAGTAATAGAAGTAGTAGTAGTTGCGGTTGTACTAGTAGTAGTACTAGTAGTAGTAGTAGCAGCAGCAGTAGTAGTGGCCGCAACAGTAGCAGTCGTAACAGTAATAGTAGTAGTAGTAGCAGTAGTAGCAACAATAGCAGAAGTAACTATAGCAGTAGATGTAGTAGTAGTAGTAGTAATTGTAGCAGTAGTTACAGCAGTTGTAACGGTCTAAGTAGTGGTAGCAGTAGTAGCAATAGCGGCCGCAGTAGCAGTAGCAGTAGTAGTAGCTGTCATAGCAATAGTAGCAATACTAGTAGTAGTTGTTGTTGTAGTAGTAGTAGAAGTCGTTGTAGTAATACTAGTAGCAGTAGTAGTATTAGTTGTAGCAGCAGCAGTAGTAGTAGCAATAGTAGTAGCCATACTAATAGTAGTAGGATAAGTAGCAGTAGTGGTAGTAATAATAGTATCCGTAGTAATAATAGTAATAGCAGTTGTAGTAGCAGGAAAAGTAGTAGTAGTAGTAGTAGTATCATTAGTAGTTGTTGTAGCACTAGTAGTAGTAGCAATAGTAGTTGTTGTAGAAGTAGTAGTAGTAGTAGTTGTTATTGTTATAGGAGAAGTAGTACTACTAGTTGTAGTAATAGTAGCAATAGTATTTATTGTTGTATTGTAACACTAGTAGTTGTAGTAGTTTAATAATTATAGTAGTACTAGTAGTCATTGTAGTAGTTGTAGCAGTAGTAGAAGTAGCAGCAACAGTAATTGTAGTAGTTGTAGCTGTAGTAGTATTTCCTGTAGGAACAGTAGCAGTAGTAGCAGCAATAGTTGATGTAGTAGTAGTTGTAGTATTAAGTACAGTAGCAGTAGCAGTAGTTGTAGTAGTCGAAGTAGTGGTAGCAGTAGTAGCAATAGCAGCTGTAGTAACAATACTACTAGTTGTAGTAGTAGCAGTAGCAGTAATAGTAGTGGAAGAAGTGGAAGAAGTGGAAGTAGTAGTAGTACTAGCATTAGTAGAAAAGAAGTAATAGTAGCAAAAGTAGTAGTTGTTGTTGTATTATAGTAGTAAAATTCGTAGTCATAATAATCGTAGCAATAGTACTAGTAGTAGCAACAGTAGTATTAGTTGGAGTCAGAGTAGTAGTAGTAGTAGTAGTGGTAGTAGCAATAGTAAAAATAGTGGAGGAGGTTGTAGTAGTGGCAATAGCAGTAGTAACCATAGTAGTAGTAGTAGTTGTTGTTGTAGTAGTAGTAATTGTAGTAGCAGTAGTAGCAGTCAAAGTAGTGATAGCAATATTTGCAATAGTAGTAATAGTTGTTGAAGTAATAGTAGTAGTTGTAGTAGTAGTAGTTGAAGTAGTAGTTATAATACTAGTAGTAGCAATTCTAGCAATAGTAGGAGTAGTGTTAGTTTAAGTAGCAGTAGTTGTAGTCAGAGTTGTAGTAGCAGAAGTAATAGTAGTAGGAGAAGTAGTAGTAATGGGAGTAGTAGTCGTAGCCGTAGCAATAGCGGCGGCGGCAGTAGCAGCAGTAATAGTAGGAGCATTTTCAGTAGTTGTTGCATAGTAGTAGTAGTAGTTGTTGTTGTTGTTGTAGGAGAAGTTGTAGTTGTAGTAGTAGTTGTTGCAAGAGAAGAAGAAGTAGTAGTAGTAGTAGTAGCATTAGTATTTGTTGTTGTATTAGCAGCACTAATAGTAGCAGTAGTTGTATTCGTAGTAGTAGTTGTTGTCGAAGTAGTTGTGGCTGCAGTTGTAGTAGCAGCAGCAATAGCAATTGTCATAGTTCTAGCACTAGTAGTAATAATAGTAGCATGAATAGTAGTAGGAGTAGGAGTAGTGGTAGTGGTAGTAGTAGTAATAGTGTAGCAGGAGTAATAGTAGGAGTAGTAGTGGTGGAAGTAGTAATAGTAATAGTAGCAGCTGTAACAACAGTTGTAGTTCTAGTAATAATAAAAGTAGTAGTAGTTGTAGTAGGACTTCTAGTAGTAGCAGTTGTACTAGTAGAGTAGTAGTAGTTGTAGTAGCAGTGGGAGTAGGCGTAGTAGTTGTTGTTGTAGCAGTAGGAGTAGGAGAAGTCGTAGCAATAGTTGGAGTAGAAGCTTTAGTAGTTATAATTACAAAAGAAGTTGTAGTAGTAGGTGCAGTAGTAGGAGTACAAGTTGCAGTAGTAGTAGTAGTAGCAGTTGCACCAGCAGCAATAGTAGTAGTACTAGAAGTAGTAGTTGTAGTAGTTTTAGTAGTAGTATCAGTAGTAGTAGTACTAGTAGTAGTAGTGGTAGTAGAGTGGTACTAGTAGAGTAGTAGTTATTGTTGTGGTTGTAGTTGGACTAGGAGTAGTAGTTGTTGTAGTAGTCATAGGAGTTGTAGTAGCAGTAGTAGTACTAGTAGTGGTTATTGTAGTAGTAGCAGTAGTACTTGTAGCAGTAGTTGCAGTAGTAGTGGCAGTGGTAGTAGTAGTAGTAGGACGAGGAGGAGGATGAGTGGTAATAGTAGTAGTAGTAGTAGTACTAGTAGTAATAGTTGTAGCTGCAGTAGTAGTAGTCATATTGTTGTTAGTTATAGTAGTAGAAGTAGGACTTGGAGTAAGAGTTAGAATAGAAGTAGTAGTTGTAGTAGTAGAAGTAGGAGTAGGAGTAAAAGTAGCATAAGTAGGAGTAGGAGTAGTAGTAGCAGTAGTAGGAGTCGGAGTAGTTGTAGTAGTAGAAGTTGGAGTAGGAGGAGTTGTAGGAGAAGATGTAGTAGTCGTGGTTGTAGCAACAGTAGAAGTAGTAGTAGTAATAGTAGTACTAGTAGTATTATGAGTAGGAATAGCAGTAGTAGTAGTAGTAGTTGGAGTAGTAGATGTAGTAATAGTTATAGTTGCAGTAGTAGGAGTAGGAGTAGTTGTAGCAGTAGTAGGACTAAGAGTAGTAGTAGTAACAGGAGTAGTATTTGTTGTAGTAATAGTAGTATTATTAGTAGTAGGAGTAGTAGGAGAAGCAAGAGTAGTTGGAGTGGTGGTAGTAGTAGTCGTAGTAGTAGGAATAGTAGTAGCAATAGGAGTTAGAGTAGGAGTAGTAGTAGTGGGAGGAGTTGTACTAGTAGTAGTACTAGCTGGAATAGTAGTAGTTGAAATAGTGCTAGTAGTAGAAGTATTAGTAGTCGTAGTAGTAGTAGTTGTAGTAGTCGTAATAGGAGTAATCGTTGTCAGAGTAGGGGTGGTAGTAGTAATAGGAGTAGTAGTAGTAATTGGAGTTGGAGTAGTAGCAGCAGCAGCAGCAGTAGTAGTGGTAGGAGTCGAAGTTGTACTAGCAGGCGTTGGAGTAGGAATAGTTGTTGTAGTAGTAGTAGTTGTATCAATAGTAGGAGAACTAGTCGAAGTAATAGTAGTAGTATTAGTTGTTGTTGTTGTTGTAGTAATAGTAGTGATTGCAATAGGGTAGTAGTGGTAGTAGCAGTAGCAGTAGTGGAAGGAGTTGTAGTAGCAGAGCAGTAGCAGTAGTACTAGTAATAGTGCTAGTAGATGTAGTAGTAGTAATAGTTGGTGTAGTAGTAGTAGTTATAGAAACAGCAGTAGCAGTAGTAGTAGTAATTTAGTATTATTAGTTATAGTATTAGTAGTATGAGTTGGAGTAGGATTAGTAGTAGCAGTAATAGCCATAGTAGTAGAAGTAGTAGTTGTAGGAGTAATAGTAGTAACAATAGTAGAAGTAGTAATGGTAGTAGCAGTAGTCAAAGAAGTAGTTGTGGTTATATTACTATTACCAGTAGAGTTGTTGTAGTATTAGTGGTAGTAGTAGTAGCAGTAGTAGTAGTAACAGTAGTAGTAGTAGTACTAGTAGTAGGACTAGTCGTAGAAGTAGCAACAATAGCTGCAACAGTAGCAACAGTAGAACTAGGAATAGGTGTAGTAGGAGCAGTAGCTGTAGTAGGAGCAAGAGTAGTAGTAGGACTAGCAAGAGTAGAAATAGGTGCAGAAGTACTACTACGGCTACAACTGTTACTACTACTACTACTGCTACTAGAGCCAACGCTAGCGCATCAACTAGTACTATAGCTATTGCTGTTGCTGCTACTTCCGCTACTACTGCTCTGGTTACTATTATGGTTACTACTACCACTACTTCCACTGCTGTTGTTACTACTGCTACTACTTCTACGGCTACTGCTATTATTCCTAATACTACTACTGCAACGATTGCTACTGTTGCTACCGACACTACTATTACTTCTACAACAACTACTACAGCTACTACTGCTTCTTCTACTACTACTGCTGCTTATACAACAACTGCTACTACTACTATTACTACTAATTTTACGATTACTGCATTTGCTAATACTAGTGATACAGCTACAAATACTACTAATACTACTACAACTTCCCCTACAATAACAACTACTACTACTCCATCTCCTCCAACTATTATTGTTGTTACTACTACTACTGCGACTACTACTGCTACTGCTATTACTACTACTACTCGTTCAAAAACTGCTACAACTGCTACCACTACAACCACTACTGCTGCTACTAATGTTATCACCATTACTACAATTACTACTGTTATTGCTACTGTCGCAAATACTACTTCTCCTACTGCTACTCTGCAAGAACCACTACTACTACTAATAATATTACTACTACTACTACTACTAAAACTACTATTACACCAACTACCACTACTACTACTACTATTACTACTACCACTACTCCTAATACTACTACTATTCCTAGCACTACTACTCCTCCTAACACTACTATTACTACTGCTGCTGCTGCTGTTGCTATTACAACTACTACTTCGGCTACTACAACAACTACTACTACAGTTGCACTTACTATGACTACTATTATGACTACTACAACTGCTACTACTACTGCTGCTGCTGTTAGTTTTACTACTACGACGGCTGCTACTACTACTATGCCAACTACTTTTACTATTATTACTACTACTACTATGTTGTTGTAGTTACTGGACCTACTAAAACTTCTACTACTACTACTGCTCCTACTTCCACTACTATTGCTACTACTACTCCTTCTCCAAATATTATTGCTACTACCTCTACTATTACTGCTACTACTACTACGACTACTACTATTACAACTCCTACGACTTCTACTACTGCTACTACTTCTACTACTTATTTTGCCACTACTAATACTACTACTACTGTTACTGCTACTCCTAATACTTCTGCTGCTACTACTACTACAGCTGCCAGTACTGCTACTACTTCAGCTGCTGCTGCAGCTGCTACTACTATTGCTACTATTACTACTAATAATGCTACTATTACTCCTACTCCTACGACTACTACTACTAAGACTGCTCCCACTAGTACTATTACGACAACTACGACTTCTACTACTACTACTCCAACTCCTACCCATACGACTACTCAGACTACTACCACTACTACAGCTAAAACAACTACTACTACTATTGTTGCTACTGCTACTGCTACTATGACTCTTACAACTACTACTATTACTACTATTACTACTATAACTACTACTACACCTTTTACTACTACTACTACTACTACCACTACTACTACTACTAAAACTGCTATTGGTCCTAATACTACCACTTCCACTTCTTGTACAATTGCTACTACTATAACTTCTAGTTCTACTACTAGTATTAGTACTGCTGTTGTCTGCTGTTGCCGCTGTTGCAGCTGCTACTACTACCACTACCACTAATGTCGCTCCTGCTGCTACTCGTAATACTACTGCAACTACTATAAATGATACGACTACTACTACTGCTGCTACTACTACTACTACTACTAGTACAATTACTACTAATTCTACTACTACTACAACAACAACAACAACTACTACTACTACTGCAACTACTTCTCCTGCTACTACTACTACGATGATCACTGCTACTACTGCCACTACTACTTCTGATACTATAATGACTTCTGCGACTACTACTCCTGCTATCGCTACTACTAATACTACAACCGGTGCTACTCCTACTTCGACTACTACTACTACTACTACTACTACTACTACTTCTACTGCTGCGACTTCTACTACAACTTCCACTATGACTCCTGCCACTACTACCACTACTACTACAAGTCCAACTACTATTACTATCATAACTACTACTACTACTTCTACTACTACGAGTACTACTATCACTTCTACTACTACTACCTCCACTACACTTCCTACTACTGCTGCTGCTACTAGTCCGACAATGACTACATCTTCGACTACTACCACTACTACTACTACGACACCTGCTCCAACGACTACTAGTACCAATGCAACTACTGCTGCTAGTACTACTACTGCTAACTACTATTGCTACGACTACAACTACTACTCCAACAACTAGTACCACTACTATTACTATTTCTACAACAACAACAATGACAACAACTACTACTACTCCTACTACTACAACTTCTATTACTACAACTGCCACTCCTACTCCTTTTACAATTGCCACTAGTACTACTATTGCTCTAGCTCCTACTGCTGCTACTATTACTACTACTGCTGCTGCTGCTACTCTAGGTTCTATTACTACTACTACTTCTGTTGTTGCTGTTACTACTGCTACTACCACTACTACTACTACTAATACTATTGTTGTCGCTTCTACGACTACTACTTCTACTACTCCTGCTACTTCACATACTACTACTACTACTGCTACTAATACTACTTCTGCTTTTACTACTATGACTACTACTACTACTACTACTACTACCACTACTACTATTGCGGCCGCTGCTGTTGCTTTGGATGCTACTACTATTACTACTACAGTTGTTGCTACTGTTTGTAATACTACTACTGCTACTCCTACGACCGTTACAACTGCTAGAACTGGTGCTACTACTGGTACTATACCACTATTACTACTACTTCTGCTTCTATTGTTGTTGTTCTTGCTGCTGCTACTACTACAACTAGCACTACTTTACCTACCATAACTAATATTGCTACTACTACTACTACACTACAAATGCTATAGCATCAACTATTATCACTACTAGTACTACTAGTATTACTTTTCCAGCTAATACTATCGCTTCTACTAGCGCTACTACTGCAAGTGCTATTACACTACTACTACTACTATTCCTACAACTACAGCGTTTTCACTGCCACTACTACTATTGCTACTACTACTACTAGTGCTATTGCAACTGTTACTGCTACTACTACTACTATAACTACCACTACAACTACTATTAGTATCACTACTACTATTACTACTACACTACTATTACTACTACTACAGCTTCTGCTACAACTACTAATTCTACTACTCCTGCTCCTACTACTACTGTGACTACTATAACCACTACTGCCACTACTACTACTACTTCTTCTTTTTGGACTTCTGCTGCTACTACTGCTGCTGCTGCTGATACTGCTCCTACTACAATTACTACTATTACTATTACTAATACTACTACAACTGCTACCCCTACAACTACTAATAATACTACTACTCTTGCTGCTGCTGCTACTACTACTGCTACTACTACTTCTGCTACTATACATACTACTAAAACTAATACTACCACTACAATACTACTACTATTACTAATATTAACACGACTACTACTACTAATACTATGACTACTACTAATTTTGTAACTGCTATTGCTACTACTACTACTACTACTACTACTACTACTATTGGTACAACTACTGCTAATACCGCTACTACTGCTATTATGACTATTGTTGCTAATGTTACTACTTCTACCATTACTTCTACTACTACTGTTGCTACTATTACTTCTACTATTACACCTACGACTATTACTACTATAGCGGCTACTACTCCTGCAACTACTATTGCTGCTACTGCTACTAGCGCTACTACGAATGCTATTGCCACGACGACAGCTACTACCACTACAATTGTAGCTACTGCCATTGCTACTACTGCTAGTACTACTACTACTGCTAATGCTACTCCTAATGCCACACGTACTATGACAACATCTACTACACCTACTCCCACTACTACTCCTACTCGTACTACTACTACTACTAATTCTAGAACTACTGCTATTCCAACTATGAGTCCTTTTGATACTACTACTACTACTACAACAACAACAACAACAACAACAACAACTACAACTATTACTTCTACTACTATCATTACTACAACATCTACTTTTGCCATTTCTGCAACTGACTACAACTACAACTACTTCTATTGCTACTACTACAATTGATCCTACTACTACTCCTACTACTACTACTACCACTACTACTACTGCAACTACTACTATAATTATTGCTATAGCTTTTGCTATTACTATTACATCTACTACCCATGTTACTACTACTACTACTACTATTCCTATCGCTACTATTGCTACTACTACCACTACTACTATTGTTACTACTTCTGCAATTACGAATACTGCCTCTACTGCTGCTGCTGCTCCACTATTTCTTCTACCAACGCTAATACTACTTCTACTATTAATAGTTCTCTCTTTACTATTACTACTGCTACTACTTTAGTTACTACTTCTACTCCTACTAGTACTACTGCTGCCACTACTAAAACTGCTATTACTAGTATTACTACTACTACTATTAGTACTACTACTACTACTAATAATACTATCACTACTACTGTTACTGCTACACTACTACTACTACTTACGCTAATACTACTTTGATTGCTGCTACTACTACTATTGCTACTATGGCTACTACTGCTACTACTATTGCCACATCTACAACTGCTTCTGTTGCTACTACAACTACAACTACTACAACAACAAACAACCACTACTACTAGCACTACTACGACTGTTACTACTATATTTGCTACTACTACTGGTACTACTACTACTACTTCTGCTACTACTACTGCTGCTACTATTGTTACCACCACGACTACTACTTTTGCTACTACTACTACTACTACTACTACTACTACTACTACTAATACTACGACTACTACTACTACTACTACTACTACTACTACTACTACTACTACTACTACTACCGCTACTGCTAATACTACTACTACTACTACTACTTCTACTACTCCTACTAGTACTACTACTACTACTAATACAAATACTAAGACTATTACCACTACTACAATAACTACGAATACTATTACTATGCGCCGCTACTTCTACTACTGTTACAGCAACAAATACTACTACTACTACTACTATTACTGCTACAGCAACTACTACTGCTACTACTATTTCTGCTGCTACAATTACAACAACTACTACTGCTACTTCTCCTGCAGCTACTACTACTACTACTAGTACGACTACTACCGCTAATATTTTTGTTGCTGCTGCAACTACTCCTACCATTACTACAGATATGACTTCTACTACAACTACTACAATTGTTGTTGCAGCTGCTGCTGCGGCTACTAGGATTATTTCTTCTTTTCTAACTACTAGTACTACTGCTATAACAACAACAACTACTAATACTGTTACTAGCACTGCTACTACTACTGCTGCTGCTACTACTACTGCTACAACTACTACTACCACTACTCCTACTGCTACTACTGTTGCCACTACTGATGTTGCTGCTACTACTTCCACTACTAATACTACTATTGTTGTTGTTGCTACTGCTACTTCTTCTACAACTACTACTACTACTGTGACTACTACTATTATTGCTACTACTATTGTTACTACTGTTGCTGCTGCTGCTACTGCTACTGCTCCGGCTACTGTCGCTACTGCCGCTACTACAACTGCTACACTTACTACTTCAACCACTACTACTATTGCAACTACAACTGCTACTGCTTTTACTACTACTGCTACTACAACTACAACTTCTACAACAACTACTACTACTAGTACTACGTCTACAACCATTACTACTACTCCTAATACTATTGCTACTACTATAGCTATGACTGCTACTACGACCACTACCGATGCTACTACTATTCCTACTACAACTACTAATATTACTACTACAGGTACAACTGCTATTGTTGTGACTACGGCAAATGCTACTAGTATTGCTACCACTAATACTTCTGCTGCTACTACAACTACTACTGCTACTGCTACTACTATTACTACTACTACTACTACTACTGCTACTACTACTACTACTTCTACACTGTTACTACTACAACTAATAGTACTACAACTACTACTACTTCAACTACTACACCTACTACTACTACAACTACTACAACTACTACTCCGACTACTACTACTCCTACTCCTACTACTACTGTTGTTACTGCTACTACTACTACGATTACTTCTTCTACTACGGCTACTACTACTACTACTACTAATACTATACTAATATTACTACTATGACTCCAACTCCAACTACTATTCCTAGTACTATCCCTACTACAACTTTTGCTTCTACTCCTCCTCCTACTACTCTCGTTAGTACTTGTAATACTACTGTTGCTGCTGTTGCTTCAAATACTGCAACTCCATCGACAACAACAACAACTACTACTACCATTACTACTACTTATACAACTACTACTAGAGCTACTTCTAATACTACTGCAACTATTACTACTTCTACTACTACAACTAGTGCTAGTTCTACTACTACTGCTGCTGTTACTATTGTTGATGCTGCTGCTCCTGATGCTACTGTAGCTATTAGACCAACTACAACTACTCCGCTTACTACTACTACTACTATTACTATAACTACTACTACTACTACTCCTACTGCTACTCCTACAACTACTTCTATAACTACTATGGATAATACCTCTACTACTACTGCTACTGCTGCTACTACTGCTACTATTACAACCACTACTATAGCTACAACAACAACAACAACTACTACTACTACTACTACTCCAACTACTAGTACTACTATTGCCACTACTACTACTACCTTTATTACTACCCCAACACAAACTCCAACTCCTACTCCCATTTCTAAAACTCCAACTACTACTACAAGTAATGCAGCTACCACAACTATTGCAACTCCTTCTACAACTACTACTCCTATTCCATCTACTAATACTACTACTATTACTATTACTATAGCTGCTACTACTACTCCTGCTACCACAACCACTATTCCTACTACAACTTCTACTAACAATACTTCGACAATAACTACAATTACTACAACAACAACAACAACAACTACTCCTACTACTACCACCACCACCACCACTACTGCTACTACTCTCGCTGCTACATCTACTACTACTGTTGCAAATACTTCTACTACTACTACCACTATTCCAGGTACCAATATTACTACTGTAACTTCTGCTAGTAGTACTACTACTACTACTGCTATCACTACTACTGCTGCTACTACTGCTACCACTACAACTACTACTAATTCCGCAACTACTACTCCTGCTACTACTACTACAACAACTACTACTACAACTGCTGTGGCTACACTACTACCAGAACTACTACTACTGGTACCACTACTTCTACTTCTTCTACTACTACTATAACTATTGCTACAACAACTACTACTACTACCTCAACTACTATAACTACTGCTTCTGCAACTACACTACTACTATAACTACTACTACTAGCACAACTACTACTCCTGCAACTACTACAACTATGGCTATTATTACTTCTACTACTACTACTCCCGCTACTACTACTACAACTGCTACTTCTACTACTACTCCTATTGTTACTACTACTACTTCTAGCACTCCTCCTACTACTACTGTTGCTACTACTACGACGGCTGCTACTACGACTACTACTGCTGCTAGTACTACAACTATTACAGCTACTAGCACTATGACTAGTACAACAACTACTACTATCACTACTACAACTACTACTACTACTACTACTCTTGCTGCTGCTACTACGACTACTACTTCTTCTACTACTACTACATTACTAGCTCTACTACAACTACTACTACTCCTACTATCACACTATTACTACAACTACAACTACTAGTACTACTTCTATTTCTACAACTACTAGTTCTACAACTACAACTGCTACTTGTACTTCTTCTACTACTACTACAACAGCTATTTCTTCTTCTTCTATGGCTACTACTACTACAGCTACTTTTACTACGTGACTACTTCTACTACTGCTACTAGTATTGCTATTACTACTACTACTTCTGCTGCTGCTCTAACCACAACTACTACTACAACTACCACTACTACCACTACAACTACTACGGCTACTACTAGTTCTACTACTATTACTATTGCTACTGCTTCTACTGCTACTACTACTGCTGCGGCTACCGCTACTACTATTGCTACTACTACTCTGGTTACTATTACTACTATTACTGCTACTACTACTACAATTTCTGCTACTGCTGCTACGACTACTACTACTACCACAACAACAACAACTACCACTACTAGTACCACAACTACTACCACTTCTGTTACTATTACTATAGCTTCGACTTCTACTACCACTACTGCTACTATTGCTGCTATTGCAACAACAACAACAACAACAACTACTACTACTACTTGGACAACGACTACTACAACTACTAATACTTCGACAATGACAACTATAAATACAACAACAACAACAACGACGACAACTACTACTACGACTAGTATTATGCTACTGCTGCTGCTACTACAACAGCTGCTCCTACTATTACTACTACTACAACTACTACCACTGCTGCTACTACTACTACTAGTAATGCTACTACTATTACTACTCTTGCTACTAGTACTAGTACTACTACTACTAGTACTTCTACCTCTACGACTGTTACTATTGCTGCTACTGCTAATACTACTATTACAACTCCTAGTACTCCTATTACAACTAATACTGTCACTACTCCAAGTACTATTACAACTACTACTATTACTACTACTACTACCACAACTTCTTTGACTACATCTATTATTAGTACTACTACAACTATTACTACAACAACAACTGCTGTTGCTGCTGCTACTACTACTTCTTCTTCTTCTTCTCGTTCTTCTTCATCTTCTTCTACTACTAATACTACTACAAAGACTGCTGCAAACACAATAACATCAACCACAACAACAACAACAACTACTACTACTGTGCTACTGCTGCTGCTACTACTACAACTGCTACAACTTCTACCACTACTACAACAACAACAACAACTACTACTACAACTACTCGTACTACTACAACTCCTACTAGTACTACTGCTACTTCCACTACAACTAATATTACAACTTTCGCTACTACTAATATTACTATTACTCCTAATACTTCTACTACTACAACTACTATTTCTACTACTACTACAACTACAAATACTACTGTTGCTACTCCTCCTCCTCCTACTACTGGTACTACTACTACTACTATGACTACTACTACGACTACTACTACGATGACTACTACTACTACAAATACTACTACTATGACTAATGCAAATACAACAACAACTACTACTACTACTAGTACTATGCCACGGCTGCTGCTACTAATACAACTGCTACTACTATTACTAGTACTACTACTACTACTACCACTACTACTACGACGACTATTACTAATACTACTACTACTTCTACTGCTACTGCTACTGCTAATATTACTACTACTACTACTACTACTGCTGCTGCTGCTACTACTACTACTGTTACTACTAATGGTACTACCAATATTACTACTACTACTAGTTCTCCTAGTACTCCTACTACAACTACTACTATTACTACTACGACTGTTAGAACTCCTTCAACTACTAGTATTACTACTACTACTACTACTACTACTACTACTACTACTACTACTACTATGACTTGTACTGCCCCTAAAACAACAACTACTACTAGCACTACTACTACTACTATTACTATTACAAATACTATTTCAATGATAATTTTACGATGACGACAACTACTATTACTACTATTATTACTATTGCTACTAATGCTACTACTACTCCAACAACAACAACTACTCCTACTGCTGCTCCAACTACTACTATTGCAATCGGTTCTACAACTACTTCTTTCGCTACACCTACTTCTACCCCTACTCCTACTACTACTAATACTACTCCTGCTACAAGTACTACTACTGCGACTACTGCCACAACTACTGCTACTACTACCATTACTATCGCTACTACTAAAACTACCACCACTACCACTAGTAAAATTGCTACCACTACTACTACTAATTCTACTACTACTATTTCTATTACTATGACTACTACTACCTTTTACTACTACTGCTGCTACTATTGCTGCTGCTACTACTACTACTACAACTCCTACTGCTGTTGCTGCTATTGCTACTATTACTACTATGTCTACTACTACTACTTCAACTCCTCCTCCTACTTCTACTACTACCACTACTCGCGCTCCTACTACTACTCCTCCTACCACTACAATTGCTACTCCTACTACTACATCTACTACTACAACCGCTACTACTTTTATTACTACTAATGCTACTACTACTAATACTACTACTACTACTACTACGACTACAATGACATCAACAACTACTACTAGTAATACTCATCCAACTACTAGGATGACTTTTACTCCTGCTACTACAACTGCTATTACAAATACTACTATTACTACTACTCCTACCCCAACTCCCACTCCTACTACTACCCCTACTACAACTTCTACACCTACTACTACAACTACAGCTACCTCTACTACTACTGCTACTACTTCTCCTACAACTACTACTTCCATTACTACTACTACTACAGCTCGAACTCCTACTATTATTCCACATACTACTACTTTTATTACTGCTGCTACAACCTCTGTTGTAGCTACTACTACTACTAATACTACTTCTACTACTATTACTACCACAGTTGCTACTGCTAGTTCTACTACTACTGCTGTTGCAACTACTACTAGTAATTCTCCTACTGCTACTACTACTTCTACTACTACTCCTACTACCACTTCTGCTACTATTACTTCTTCTTCTACTACTACTACTGCAGCAGCTACTACTACTGCTGCTACTAGTAAAAGTATTTTTCCTACTACCACTACTACTGCTACTATAACTGCTACCACCATTACTACTCCAAAAACTACTACTACTACTACAACCAATACTACTACTACTGTTGTTACTGCTACTACTTCTACTGCGACTTCTTCTCCTTCGATACTATTAATTCTACTATTACTATGGCTACTACCACTACTCCTGCTACTACAACTACTATTGATTCTACAGCTATCACTACTACTGCTGCTACTGCTACTACTACTACTACTACCAATAATTCAACTGCCAATACTAATACTACTACTACTACTACTACTACTACTACTACTACTACTACTACTACTACTATGACAACTAATACTTCTACTTCTACTACTACTACTACTACTACTACTACTCCTACTACAGCTACTTCAATTACCACAACAACTACAAATATTGCTACTACTACTACTACTACTACTACTACTCCTGCTACAGCAACTTCAATTACCACAACAACTACAAATATTGCTACAACAACAACAACTACTACTACTACCTCTACTACTACTACTACAACGACTACTACTACTACTACAACAACTACTACTACTACACTACTACAATAACAACAACTACTACTCCTACTACTAGCACTACTACAACAACAACAACTACTACTACTAATAGTACTTCTACAAGAAGTACTACTAGTACTTCGACTGCCACTACTACTACTACTCCTACTAATACTACTTCTACTCTTTTTGCTACTACTACTACTACCACCACCACCACTACAACAACAATAACAACTACTACTACAAGTAGTCCTCGTCGTCCTCCTCCCCCTACTACTACTAATACAATTAATATTACAACTACCGCTATTGGCATAACTACGACAATTACTACTTCTATTATTGGTTCAACTACTACCACTACTCCTATAGCTACTCCAGCTAATACTACAACAACAACAACAATAACAACTACTATTACTCCTGTAACTACTATTACTATGACTACTACTACTACTACTCTTACTACTACTACTACAAGTACTGCTACTACTGCTACCACTACTACCACTACTACCACTGATACGACTACTACCTCTACCACTACTGCTGCTGCTACTACTACTACAATACTACTACAACTTCTATTACTAGCACTGCTACAGCTCAAACAACTACTACTGTTACTTCTATTAATTCTACTACTACTACTTCTGCCACTACTACAACTACTCCTACTGCTACTTCAACTACTACTTCTGCTACTGTGGCTAGTTCTACTACTATTACTACAACTACAATAACTACTTCTACTACTTCTACTACTACCATTACTACTACTACAAGTACTCCTATTGTAACTACTACTACGCTTACTAATACTACTACTACTACTACTACTACTACTACTACTACTACTACTAGTACGATTTCTACGACTACTACTATGACTCATCCCCCTAAAACTTATACTACTGCAACTACTACGATTGCTCTTGCAACTACTACTACTACTAAAACTACAACTACAACTACAATAACTTAACTACTTCTACCATGACGACTACTACTACTACTACTACTAGTACTACTACTATTATTATTACTACTACTACTTCAGCTACTACTACTTCTACAACCACTACCACTACTACTCATAAAACTACGACTGCTACAACTACTCTAACTCCTAGTACTATTATTACTACTCTAACTAATACTACTACTACTACTACTACTACAACTTCTGCAGCAACTAATACTATTGCTATTTCTACTACAGCTGCAGCGACCACTACTACTACTACTACCAATACCATTAGTACTACTGATGTTACTACTACTCCTACACCTGCTCATAGACCTACTCCAACTTTGACTCGTGCCACTACAACTACTTCTAGAACAACAACTACTACTTCTACTAATACTACTACTCCTATTCCAGCTCATAATACTACTATACCTACTATTACTACTAACACTAGTATTGCTAATACTACTACTACTACTACTACAACTTCCAATACTACCACTTCAATAAGTACTACTAGTACCACTCCTATGAGTGCCACAACTACTACTACTATTACTACTATTACTACTATTATTACTACTAGTACTACTACTACTACTACTACTACTACGACTACTACTACGACTACGACTACTAGTAATACTACTACTACCTCAACTATTGCTACTAGTACTGCCACTACTGCTTCCATTGCTACTGCTACTGCTACTGCTACTACTACAGCTACTGCCACTACTACTATCGCTACTACTACTTCTGGTGATACTACTCTGCCGACTACTACTACTTGTACTACCACTACTATAACAACTACTACAACTACTTCTACTACTGCTGCTGCTGCTGCTACTACTACTCCTACTACTACTACAACTACAACTATTACTACTACTACTATTGCAACAACGACTACTACTTGCTACATTACTATTACTACTCCTACTACTATAACTACTACTGCTACATAAGTACTACTACAACGACTACTAATATTGCTACTACAACTAAGGCTACTATTACTACTTCTATGACTACCACCGTACTACAATAACTACTACCACCACTTCAGTTGCTATTACTACTACAACTACTACTACACCTATTACTACTAATTCTACTACTACTACTACTACTAATATTAAGACTACTATTGCTACCACTACTTCAACTATTATTACTACTACAACTACTACTCCTACTACTACAGTTACTAATGCTACTACTCCTACTACTACTATTACTACTACCACAATTGCAACTACCACTACTGCCACTAATATTACTGTTACTACATCTACTATTTCTATAGCTACTTTTACTACTCCGAGTACTATTACTACTACTACTCCTCCTCCTCCTCCTCCTCCTCCTCCTATTACTACTACTACTACTACCACCACTGCTCCTACCACTACCCCTACTCCTACACCAACTACTATTACAACAACTACTGCTACTACTAATACTACTACTACTACTTGTACTGCCACTACAACTACAACTATCATTACTACTGCTACTAGTACTACTACTAGTACTACTAGTACTACTACTACTACTACTACTACTGTTGTTGCAACTCCTCCTACAACTACTACTACCAATACTACTAGTACAACAACTACTACTATGGCACATCCTCCAACTTCCTCTACAACTACTACAACTACTACTACTATTGCTACTACAACTACAACTACAACTACTACAACTACAACTACAACTACTACAACTACTACAACAACTACTACTATTACTACTACTACTACAAGTGCTACTACTACTACATCTACTAGTACTGGTACTACTACTACTATTACATCTGTTGCTACAACAACTACTACTACTACAACACCTATTACTTCCAATACTACTATTACTAGTACTACTACTACTACTACTAATATTACTACTATTATTGCCACAAGTACTTCTACTACTATTACTACTACTACTACAATGACAATTACTGCTCCTACTATTGCTATTACTGCTATTGTTATTCCAATTGTTGCTCAGAAAAATGCTGCTACTACAAATATTGCTACTATAACTACTGCTAGTGCAACTACTTCTAGTTCTACTATTACTGCTACTATAGCTACTACTTGTATTTCTACTCCTACTACTCCTACGGCTACTGCTACTACTACTACCATTGATCCTACTGCTACCCCTACTCCTATGCCAACTCTTATTACAACAACTACAACTAATACTACTACTACTACTTCTACTACTTGTACTGCTACTACTACAACTACTAGTACAACTACCTCTAATATTACTACTACTTTTACTACCGTTACTAGTACTACTACTCCTCCTACACCAACTCCTATCACAACAACTACTACTAGTACTACTACTACTATTATTACTATTACTTATACAGCTATGACAACAACTACTAGTACAACTACTTCTAATGCTACTGCTACTTTTACTTCTGCTACTAGTACTACTACTGCTACTACTACTACTATTGCTGCTGCTGCAACTACTTCTGCTACTATTTCTACTACTACTATAACAATAACAACTTCTACTGTTGCTTTTGCTATGGCTGCAACTCCAACTACTACTACTACTATGCCTACTTCTATTACTACTACTACTACTACTACAACTACTACTACTGCTACTACTACTGCTGCTGCTGCTGCTACTACTACTACTACTACTCCTCCTACAGCAACTACTTTTACTACTACAGTTACTACTACTAGTACTACTACTACTACACCTATCACTACAAATACTACTACTACTACTACTACTACTACTACTACTACTACTATTACTACTACTACTACTACTACTACTACTACTACTACTATTACTACTACAACTACTACTCCTACTATTGCGATTACTACTGCTGCTACTTCTTATACTGCTACTAAAACTACTGCAACTGTCATTACTGCTGCTACTTCTACTACTCTTACTATTACTGCTACTATTACTTCCATTTCTACTCCTACTACCACAACAACTACTGATACAATTACTACTAGTACTACTACTCCTACCACTGCTATTACTACTGCTACTGCTCCTACTACTATCCCTACTCCTACTCCTATTACCATTACTAATACTACTACTGCAACTATTTGTATTACTACTATACAATTACTATTACAACTAGTTCTACAACAACAACAACTACTACTACTATTACTGATACTAGTGCTACTACTACTGCTATTACCACTACTTCTACTACTAGTGCTACTGCTACTACTACTACTTATACACCAACTCCTACTCCTAAAATTGCACCTACTATTGCTTCAGCTACTGGAATTGCTACTACTCCAATTACTTCTACAATCACTACTATTATTACTATTACTACTACTACTACTACTTCTACTACAACTACTACTTCTCCTACTAGTTCTACTACTACCACTACTACAACTATTACAACCACCACTACTACTACTACACCTACTACTACTACTTCTACTACTGCTCCCGCTACTACCTCTAATACTACTGCAACTCCTACTACTCGTACTACTACTACTATTGCTACTACTACTCAACAACTACGACTACATCCATTACTATGACTACAACGACTATAGCTATTACTACTACTCCTCCTACTCCAACTACTACTACTATTACCACTGCTGCTGCTACTACTACTACTATTTCAAAAAATACAACAAGTACTACTACTACTTTTGCTACAACAACTCCAACTCCAACTCGTACACCTACTACTATTCCAAATACTACTACTTCTACTACTGCTACTATGACTTCTACTGCAACTACTACTACTACTACTATGACTACTACAACAACTACAGCAACAACAATAACCACAACAACTACTACTAAAACTACAACTACAAGAACAAGAAAAACTACAACTACTACAACTGCTACTTCTACTAGAATAACAACAATAATTGCCATTACAACTAATACTACTACAACTACTACTGCTACAGCTACTACCTCCACAACTATTGCTAGTGCGATTACAACAACTCCTACAACTACTACTACAACTCCAACAACTGCTACTACTACTAGTATTGCTTCTACTACTACTACTCCAACAACTGGTACTACTATTGCTACTGCTACAACGACTATAATGACTACTGCTAGTAATACTACTACTCCAACAACTACTACTATTACTACTAGAAATACTACT
>RXID01022526.1:21541-74786 GCA_005019695.1 Trichopus zeylanicus subsp. travancoricus
TACTGCCACTTCTACTGCTATTACTACTGCTGTTGCAACTACAATTCTAACTGCTACTTACTACTACTAATACGACTACTACTACTACTACTACTACTACTACTACTACTACTACTACTACTACTACTACTACTACTACTACTACTACATCTACGTCTACGTCTACTACGACTACTACTACTACTACTTCTTCTTCTATGGCAACCACACCTAATGCTACTACTACTCCTACTACTCTTGCTCCTACACCTACTATGACTAGTACTACTACTAATACTACTACTACTACTACTTCTATGGCAACCACACCAAGTAGTAGTAGTAGTAGGACTAGTAGTAGTTGTAGCAGTAGCAGCAGTAGTAGTCATGGTAGTTGTAATAGTCATGGTAGCAGTTGTTATATTAGTAGTAGTAGTTGTTCTAGCAATATTAGTAGTTGTTGTTTGAGTAGTGGTAGTGCAAGGAGTAGTAGTTGTGGTAGTTGTGTAGTTATAGTAGCAGTAGTAGTAGTAGCAGTAGAGGTAGTAGTAGTAGTAGTAGTAGTAGTAGTTATTGTTATTGTTGTAGTAGTACTAGTACTAGTAGTAAAAGGACAGTAGTATTTGTTGGAATAGTAGTAATAGTAGTAGTAGTAACAGTAGTAGTCGTAGTAGTAGTAGTAGTTATTATTGTTGTGGCAGTAGAAGTCACAACAGTAGTAGTAGTACTACTAGTTAGCAATAGTAGTAGCAGAAGTTGAAGTAGTAGTAATAATAGTAGTAGTAGAAGCAGTTGTAGTTGTTGTAGTAGTAGTAGTTGCAGTAGTAGTAGTGGCAGTAATAGGAGTAGAAGTAGTAGAAGTGGGGGTAACTACGGTAGTAGCAATAGGAGAGGTATTGGCAATAGTAGTAGTAGTATTAGTAGTCATTGTAGTAGGAGTAGCAAAAGTAGTAGCAGTAGTTGTCGTAATCATAGTAGTAGCCGTAGTAGTAGTAGTAGTAGTAGTAGTAGTAGTAGTAGTAGTAGTAGTAGTAGTAGTAGTAGTACTAGTCATAGTAGTAGTAGTAGTCACAGTAGAAGCAGTACCAATAATAGGAAAAGTAGTAGTTGTTGTAGTTTTAGTAATAGTAGAGGTAATAGCAGTAGTAGTTGTAGTAGTAACAGCAGTAGCGGTAGCAATAGTAGTGGTAGTAGTAGTATTAGTAGTAGTAATTGTGGTAGTACTTGCAGTAGTAGTGGTAGTAGTAGCAGGAGGATGAGGAGGAGGGGCAGCAGTAGTAGTAGAAGTATTCGTGCTAGTAGTAGTTGTAGTTGTAGAAGTAGTAGTATTAGGGTTAAATCTAGTAATAGTAGCAGTAGTAGTAGTAGTATTAAATGTAGGAGTTGTAGTAGTAGACGAAGAAGTAGTAGTAGTAGTCACTATAGTAGTGGTAGTAGTAGTACTTGTAGTTCTAGTTGTTGTACTAGTAGTAGGAGTAGCAGGAGTAGTCGTCATACTAGTAGTTGTAGTAGTAATAGTATTAGTAGTGGTGGTACTAGTGGTAATAGTAGCAGCAATAGTAGCAGGTCTTGTAGTAGTATTAGTAGTAGTAGTAGTAGCTGTAGTAGTAGTATTAGTAGTAGTAGTAGTAGCTGTAGCAATAATAGGATTAGTAGTAGTAGTAGTAGCAATTGTTGTAGTTATAGCAGTCACTACAGTTGTAGTTGTGGTAGTAGTGTAGTAGTTGTGTAGTAGTACTAATAGTAGAAGTTGTTGTAGAGGTAGTAGTAGTAGTGGTGGTGGTGGTGGTGGTGGTGGTGGTGGTGGTTGTGGTGGTAGCAGTAGTTGTTGTGGTTATTGTAGTAGTGGTGTAACAGTAGTAGCAGTAGAAGTAGTGGTAGAGGTAGTAATAGCAGTGGTCATAGCATTAGTTGTAGGAATAGTAGTAGAAGTAGTAGTTGTTGTTGTTGTTGTCATAATGGTTGCAATAGATGGAGTGTTAGTTGTAGAAGTCATGGTAGCAGAAGTAGCAGCAGCAGCTATAGTAGTTGTAATAGTTACAATAATTGTAGTAGTAGTAGCAGTTGTAATAGTAGTCGTAGTAGTAGTAGGAGTAATGGTAATAGAGGTCAGAGTAGTAGTAGGAATAGCAGTATTAGTTGTAGTTGTTGTTGTTGTAGTAGTAGTTGTTGTTCTTGTTGTTGTTGTAGTTGTAGTAGTACTAGTAGTAGCAGTACTAGTAGTCGTGGTAGCAGCAGTAGTTGTTGTTGTTGTAGAAGCAGTAGTAGCCATAGTAGTAAAAGTTGCAAAAGTAGTAGAACTAGGGGAAGCAGTAGTAATAACTATAGTAGTAGTAGTAGCAGTGACAATGGTAGTAGTTGTAGAAGGAGTAATTTTCTTAGTAGTAATAGAAGTAGTAGTTGTAGAAGCAGTAGTAGTAGCAGTATTAGTTGTGGTTCTAATTATAATAGTAGTAGTAGTGGCAGTGGTAATAGTTATAGTAGTAGTGGTAGTAGCAGCAGCAGTAGTGGTGGTGGTGGTAATAGCAACAGTAGTAGCAGTAGTGACAATATAAGCAGCAGCAATAGTAGCAGTAGTGGTAGTAGTAGTAGTAGAAATAATAGTAGTAGCAGTAGCAATAGTAGTAGTAATAGTAGTAGTGGTGGCAGTAGTGGCAGTAGTAGAAGTGGTGGTAATAGCAACAGTAGTAGCAGTACTGACAATATAAGCAACAATAATAGTAGTAGTTGTTGTTGTTATAGTAGTAGTAGAAGTAGCGGTAGGTGTAGGAGGAGCAGCAGCAGCAATAGTGGTAGTAGTAGTAGAAATAGTAAAGTAGTAGTAGTAGCAATAGTAGCAATAGTAGGGAAGTAATAGGAGGAGTAGTAGTAGTATCAACAGCAGTAATAGTAGTAGTAGCAGTAGTAGTTGTAGTAGCAGCAGCAGAAGCATAGTAGTAGTACTTGAAGTAGTAGCGACAACAACACTAGTAGTTGGAGCAATAGTAGTAGTTGTAATCGAAGTAGTAGCAGTAGTAGTAGTAGTAGCAGTAGTCGTAGTAGTAGCAGTAGTAGGAGTAGGAGTAGTAGTAGTTGGAGTAGTAGTTGTTGTAGTAAAAGTAGCTGTAGCAATAGTAGTAGTAGTAGTAAGAGTAGTAGGAGTAATAGTAGTAATATTAGTTGTAGTAGTAGCATTGGTAGACAAAGTAGTAGTATTAGTAGGAGTGCTAGTAATAGTTGTAGTCATTATTTTAGTTGTCATAATAGTAGTAGTAGTAGTAGTTGTAGTAGTAGTATTATTATTATTATTTATTATTATTATTATTAGTAGTAGTAGTAGTAGTATTTGTAGTAGTAATAGTAGTAGTAGTAGTTGGAGCAGTAGTAGTAGTAGCAAAATTAGTAGCATAAGTACTAGTAGTAGTAGAAGCAATGCTAGTGGTAGTAACAGTAGTAGTAGTGGTAGTAGTAGTAGAAGTATTAGGAGTAGTATATGTGGTAGTAGCAATAGTAGTAGTAGATGTATTAGGAGTAGTATATGTGGTAGTAGCAATAGTAGTAGTAGTAGGAGAAGTTATAGGAGGAGTAGTAGTAGTAGCGATAGCAGTAATAGTAGTAGTAGCAGTAGTAGCAGTAGTAGTTGTAGTAGTAGCACAGTAGCCTAGAAGTAGTGCTTGTAGTAGTAGAAGCAATAACACTAGTAGCTGTAGCAATAACAGTAATTGTAATCGAAGTAGTAGCAGTAGTCGTAGTAGTAGCAGTAGTAGGAGTAGTAGTAGTAGTTGAAGTAGTAGTTGTTGTAGTAAGAGAAGCAGTAGCAGTAGAAATAGTTGGAGTAGCAAGAGTAGTAGGAGTAAGAGTAGAAGTAGTAGGAGTAGTAAATGTGGTAGTAGCAATAGTAGCAGTAGTAGGAGAAGTTATAGTAGTAGTAGTAATAGCAACAGCAGCAATAGTAGTAGTAGCAGTAGTAGCTGTAGTAGTTGTAGTAGTAGCAGCAATAGCCTAGAAGTAGTACTTGTAGTAGTAGTAGCAATAACACTAGTAGTTGTAGCAATAGCAGCAGTTATAATCGAAGTAGTAGCAGTAGTTGTAGTAGTAGCAGTAGCAGGAGGAGTAGTAGTAGTTGGAGTAGTAGTAGTTGTAGTAAGAGTAGCAGTAGCAGTAGAAGTAGTTGGAGTAGCAAGAGTAGTAGGTGTAGTAGTAGTAATAGTAGTTGTAGTAGTAGTATTGGTAGCCAAAGTAGTAGTATTAGTAGGATCAGTAGTAATAGTTGTAGTAGTTGTTTTAGTAATTGTATTATTATTAGTATTATTAGTAGTAGTAGTAGTAATAGTGGTAGTAATAGTAGTAGTAGTAGTAGAAGCAGTAGTCGTAGTAGCAGAATTAGTAACAGAAGTACTAGTAGTAGTAGAAGCAATGCTGGTGGTAGTAACAGTAGTAGTAGTGGCAGTAGTAGTAGAAGAAGTAGGAGTGGTAGATGTGGTAGTAGCAATAGTAGTAGTAGTGGCAGTAGTAGTAGTAGCAACAACAGCAATAGTAGTAGTAGTAGTAGTAGTAGTAGTAGCAGCAGCAGTAGTTGTTGTAGTAGCAGCAGCAGTAGCACTAGTAGTAGTCTTAGTAGCAGTAGCAGCAGCAGCTGCAGCACTTGTACTAATAGCAATAGTAGTTGTAGTAGTCGAAGTAGTAGCGGTAGTGGTAGGACTAGCAGTCGTGGTAGTAGTGCTAGTAGCAGTAGCAGTAGTAGTAGTAATAGTTGCAATAGTTGTAGCAGTAGTCGAAGTAGTACTAGTAGTAGGAGTTGTAGTTGTTGGAGTAGTAGTAGTTGTGGTAGTTGCAGTAGTAGTAGCAGCAGCAGCAGTAGGAGTAATAGTAGTAATAATAATAGTTGTTGTATTAGTAGTTGTAGTAATAGTATTAGCAGGAGCAGTAGTAATAGTAGTAGTAGTTGTTGTAGTAGTTATATTATAGTAGTAGTAGTAGTAGTAGTAGTAGTAGTAGTAGTATTTGCAGCAATAATAGTAGTAGTAGCAGTAGAAGCAGTTGTAGTAGTAGAAGCAATGCTAGTAGTAATAACTGTAGTAGTAGTGGCAGTAGTTATAGTAGAACTGGTAGTAGTAGCAAGGTAGTAGCAATAGTAGTCATTGTAGCAGAAGTAGTAGTCGTGCTAGCAGCAGCAGTAATAGGAGCAAGAGTAATAGAAGTAGTAGTTGTTGTTGTAGTAGTAGAATTGTTAGTAGTAGCAGCAGTTGTAGTAAAAGTAGTAGTCGAAGCAGCAGTTGTAATAGTGATAGTAGCAGCAACAGCAGCAGCAGCAGCAGTAGTAGTAGTATTAGTAGTAACAGTAGTAGTTATAGTAGTATTAGGAGTAATAGCGCTAGTAGCAATAGAAACTGAAAGAGTTGTAGTAGCAGCAATAGCAGTATTAGTAGCAGTATATGGGGCTGAGTAGTGTAGCAGTAGTATTAATAGTTTTAGGAGTAGTAGTAATAGTAGCAGCAGTAATAGTTGTAGTGGTAGCGATAGTAATAGCAGTAGTAGTAGTAATAGGCATAGCAGTAGTTGCAGTAGCGGTAGTAGGTGCAGTAGTAGTTGTTCCAGTGGAAGTGGTAGGAGAAGTAGTAGTAGTAGTAGTAGTACTAGTAGTAGCAATAGTAGTCGTAGCTATAGAAGTAGTAGTAGGAGAAGTTACAGGAGTCGTACTTGTAGTAGCAGCAGCAGCAATAGTCGTAGTAGTAGTAGTAGTTGTTGTTGTTGTTGTAGTGGTGGTGGTGGTAGTAGTAGCAGAAGTTGCAGCAGTAGTAGTAGTGGGAGTAATAGAGATAGTATTAGAAGTAATTGTAGCGATAGTAGTTCTACAAGTAGTAGTTGCAGTAGAAGTAGTTGTAGTGGTGGCAGAAGTCGTAGTACTAGCATAAATAGGAGTAGTAGGAGTAATAATAGTAGTAGTTGTTGTTGTAGTAGTAGTTGTAGTAGTAGTAGCAGTAGTAGTAGTCGTAGTAGGAGTAGTAGTTGTAATAGTTGTAGAAGCAGTAGTATTAGAAGGAGTAGTAGTAATAGTAGTAGTAGTAGTTGTTGTTGTTGTTGTTGTTGTTGTTGTTGTAGTAGTAGTAGTAGTAATAGTACTACTACTAGTAGTAGTAGTATTGGTAGGAGGAGTAGTAGTATTTGTAGAAGCAATAGTAGTAGCAGCAGAAGTAGTACTTGTGGTACTAGTAGTTGTAGAAGCAATACTAGTAGTAGTAACAGTAGTAGTGGCAGTAGTAGTAGTAGAAGTAGTAGGAGTAGTAGCAGTGATAGTGGCAATAGTAGTAATAGTAGTAGAAGTAGTAGTTGTATTAGTAGTAGTGGTAGGAGCAGCAAGGGTGGTAGAAGTAGTGGTTGTTGTTGTGGTAGTATTATTATTAATAGTAGCAGCAGTAGTAGTGGAAGTAGTAGCAGCATCAGCAAATGTAATAGTAGTAGCAGCAACAACAGTAGTAGTAGTAGTAGTAGTATTAGAAGTAGCAGTAGTAGTTGTAGTGGTAGTAGTAGTAATAGTAGTAGTTCTTGTAACAGTAGTAGTAGTAGTTGCAGTAGCAGTTGTACTAGTGGAAGTGGTAGGAGTAGTAGTAGTAGTAGCAGTAGTAGTAAAAGTTGCAGTAGCAGTAGTAAATGCAGTAGTAGTTGTACCAGTAGAGTCGCAAGAGTAATAGTAGTAGTAGTATCTATTTTAGTAAAAGTAATAGTAGTAGTTCTTGTAGTGGTAGTAGTAGGTGAAATAATAGTAGTAGCAGTTGTCGTAGCAATAGTCATAGTAGTTGTAGTAGTAGTAGCAGTAATAGTAGTAATAGAATTTGTAGTGATAGTTGCTGAAGCAACAGTTGTAGTAAGAGTATTTGCAATAGCAGTAGTAGGAGAGGTAGTCGCGGTTGTCGTATTAGCAGTAGCAGTAGTAGTACGAGAAGTAGTAGTGGTAGTAGTGGTGGTAGTAGTAGTAGTAGCAGCAGCAGTAGCCGTAGTAGTGGTCGTAGTAGTATTAAAAGTAGAAGTAACAGTAGTAGTTGTAGTATTAATAGTAATATTAGTAGCCGCAGTAGTAGTCGCAATTGTAGCATTAGTAGTAGGAGTAAAACTATTGCTATTACTACAACTACTAAAACTGCTATTACTACTACTACAACTACTAGTAGCAATAGTGGTAGTTGTAATAGAAGTAGTGGTACGAGCAATAGTCATAGGAGTAGTCATAGTACTAGTGGTCACAATTGTAGCAGTACTAGTAGGAGTAAAACTGCTACCACAACAACAACAACTACTACTAAAACTACTACTACTTCTACTAAAACTACTATTACTACTATAGTTGCTGCTACTACTACTACAATTACTTGTATGGCTACTACTGCTAATACTACTGTTATTATCACTATTAATACTACTACTGCTATTGCTACTCCCACTACTACAATTACTGCTACAACTGCAACTACTACACCTACAACTACAGCAACTACTACTACTACTGGTACAAAAACTATTATTACTACTACTACAACAACAACAACAACAACTACTATTACTGCAATAGCTGTTGTGGCTACTGCAGCTGCATCCACAACTGCTGCTACTACTACTACTCCCATTACTAGTGCTACTCAAACTACTACTACCCGTACTGCTATTACAACTGCTACACCTACTACCACTGCTGCTACTACTATTGTTGCTACTAATGCTACGACTACTACTAATACTACTACTACAACAACTGCTACTATAACTATTATTACTACCACAACAACAACTACTACTCCTACTACTACTGCGACTCGTACTCAGACTCCTACTCTTACTCGAACTACTACTACACCAACTAGTACTACTACTACAAAAACTACTACTACAACAACAACAACTACAACTCCTACTACTACAACAACAACAACTACAACTCCTACTACTACTACTGCAACTACTACAAATCCTGCTGCAAATACTACTACCACTATGCCAACTATTGCTACTCCTATTACAACACCTACTCCTACTCCCAGTACAACTACTACATCTCCTCCTCCAACTATAACTACTACTACTAGTAATACTACTGCAACTGCTACTACGACTACACCTCGTCTTACTCCTCCTACTACTACTACTACTACTACTCGTACACTTTCTACTGCTATTACTACACCTACTGCTGCTCCTACTCATACGACTCCTCCTACCAATACTACTCGTACTCCCACTCCTACTCCTACTAATACTCCTACCAATACTCCTACTTCTACTCCAACTACCTATACTATTACTACTACTACTAATGTGCCTACTCCTACTTCTTCTACTACTACAACTACTACTACAACTACTATTACTACTACTACTACTACTACTACTACTACTACAACAACTCCTACTCCTACTTCTACAACTGATACTACTGTTATTCAATATCTACTACTTGTAGTACTACTACTACTACTACTGCTACTATTGCTACTACTACTATTATTGCCGCTGCCGCAACTACTACTACTACTGCAATTAGTACTACTACTCCTATAATTGCTACTACTACTATTACTACTACTTCTACGCCAACTACTACTACTACGAATGCTAATGCTACTAATACTACTACTACAACTATCACTACTACTACTCTACTACTAGTTCTACGATAACTTGTACTACTAACGCTACTACTATTACTACCTCTACTACTGCTACTACAACTACACTACTACTGCTGCTGCTTCTTCTTCTACTACTACTACTACTACTACACTACTAATTCTACAACTACTACTACTGCTTCTAGTACTACTACTCCTGCTATTACTACCACTACTACTTCGGCTACTACATCTACTACTATTAGTAGTATTAATACTACTATTACTAGTACAAACACTACTACTACTACTTCTACAACAACAACTACTGGTACTACTCCTACTACTACATCTACAACTGCTACGACTCCTACTTTTACAACAACTTCTACTTCCACTAGTCCCAAGACTTCTGCAACTACTACCACTACAATTACAACTACTACTTTTACTGCTACTACTACTATTACTACTTGTACTGCTAATACTACTACTACGATTGCTATTACTACTACAACTACTATTGCTGCTAATACTACAAGAACTGCTACTACTACATCTCTAACTAATACTACTCCAACGACTTCTGCTACAGCTACCACTACAATTACAACTACAGCATTTACTACTACTACTATTATAAATACTACTACTACTATTACTACTCCTACTGCTAATACGACAACTACTATTACTATTACTGCTACTGCTGCTATTTCTCCTCCCACTACAACTACTGCTGCTAATACTACTAGTGTTGTTACTTCTACTGCCACTGCTACTCCTACTACTATTGTAACTACAACTATGACTTCTACAACTTCAACTACTCATACTGCTACTAATTTGCTACTTCTATTACAACTATAATTACTCCTATTACTAGTACTACTACTACTCCAACTACTACTACTACAACTACTGCTATTACTACTGCTGCTACTATTACTACTACCACTACTATTACTATTTCTTCTACTACTACTTTTGCTTCTACTAGTACTACTACTGCAACTGTTACTACTACAACAATTGCTACTATTACTACTACTACTACTTTTGCTACTACTTGTACTACTATTACTACAACTTATACTACCACTACTACTACTACCACAACTACTACTGCTACTGCCTCTACTACTGCGACTACTGCTACTACAACTACTAGCACTACTTATACTACAGCTACTCCTACTCCAACTCCTACTCTTACTCCTACTACAACAACAACTACCACTACAATTACTACTAACTCCTAATACTCCTACTTCAATTACTACTATTACAACTATTACTACTACTACTGCTATTTCTACTACTACTACAACAACAACTACTACTGCTATGACTTCTACTCTTGCAGCTACTACTACTCCAACTACTACTAATAGTACAACTACTACAGCTACCACTTCTACTACTGCTACTACTGCTACTTCTACTACTACTGCTACACTACTACTACCTGTACAACTACTACTACTCTTAACTCCTACGACTACAACTACGACTACTATAACTACTACTACTACCACTACTACTACTACCAATCCTACTACAACTCCTACTACTACCAGTACAATTACAACTACTACTATTACAACAGCAAAAACTATTACTATTATTACTACCCCTACTACTAATACTACTCCTACTATTGTGACTATGACAACTACTGCGACTACTTCTCCTTCTACTGCCACTACTACTATTATTACTATTACTACTACTCCAACTACTACTGTTGTTGCTGCTGTTGGTTGTACTACTACGACTACGACTACTACTACTACTAGTAGTGCAACTATTACTATTACTACTACTTCTACAACTACTACTATCACTACAACAACTACTACTACTACAACTATTGCTACTTCTATGACTATTACTACTAGTTCTACTACTTCTAATACTACAACTATCACTACTTCTGCTACTGCTACTACTACTACACTACTACTACAACTAGTATTACAGCTGCTCCTATTGCTACTATACTACGGCTACTTCTACTACTACTTCTACTACTACTTCTGCTGCTGCTACTACCACTACTATTACTACTACTAGTACTACTTCGGCTACTACCTCAACTACTACTACTAATACCAATACTACTGGTACTAGTATAAATACGATTACTACTACTACTACAACAACAACAACTACTACTACGGCTATTACTATTGCTACTACTTCTACTACTGCTATTACAACAACAACAACAACAATAACTACTACTACTACTACTACTACTACTACTACATCTACAACTACTACTCCTTCGACTCTAACTATTACAACTTCTACTACTACTATTACTCCAACGAGAACTACTATTACCACTACAATTACAACAACAACTACTATAAATACTACTACTACTACTGCTACTATTACTACTCCTACTACTACTCCAACAATAACTACTACTACTACTTTTGCTACTTCTTCCACAACAACAACTACTAATAATGCTACAACTACTACTATCACGACTGCTACTACTCCTACCGAAACTACTACTACCACTACTAGTACTACTACTAGTACTACTACTACTACTAGTGCAACAACTCCTATTGCTACTTCTACTACTATAACAACTTCAACTACAACTTCATCTACTTTTATCAATACTACCACTTCAATTACTACTACAACTATGACTGCTACTAGTACTAGTACAACTCCAACTCCTACTATAACAACTTCTACTACTACTACTACTCCTACAACTACTCCTACTGCTACCACTACAATTACAACTACTATTACTACGAATATTACTACTACATTTACTACTCCTACTGCTAATACCACTCCTACTACTATTACTATACTACTACTGCTACTACTTCTTCTACTACTACTACCACTAGTACTAATGCTACAACAACTACTACTAGTGCTGCTACTCCTACTGCTACTACTTCGCCTACTACTATTACAACCTCTAGTACAACTTCTACTACTTCAACTACTAATACTACTACTAACACTACTACTTCTATTACTACTACAATAACTACTACTACTAGCAATACTAATACTCCGACTACTACTGCTACAACTTCTGCAACTACTACTATTGCTACTATTATTATTACCACTACTGCTACTACTTCTTCTTCTACCACTACTGCTACTACTGCTGTGACTATTACAATTGCTACTATTACCACCACTACTACTACTTCTGCTACTATTTCTACTACTACTACAACATCTAACACTACTACTACTACTATTACAACTACAACTACTACTATTATTGCTAGTACAACGTATACTACGGCTACTCCTACTCAAACTCTACTCCTACTCCTACTACTACAACAACTTCTACTACTACTACTGCTACTTTTGCTACTAACTCCTAATACTACTACTTCTTCTACTACTACGAAAATTATTACTACTACTATGACAACTACCATAACAACAACAACAACAACAACTACTCCTGCAGTTACTACTACTCCTAATACTATTACAGTAGTGCTACTACTGCTACCACTTTTGCTACAACTACTACAAATAATACTATTACTACTACAAGTACTATCAGTCCAACAGCTACAACTACTACCACTACTGCTACTACTACTACTGTGACTATTACTACAAGTACTACTACTACTTCTGTTACTCCAACTCCTATTCCAACTACCTCTACTACTACTACTACCACTACGACTACTACTCCTCCTCCTACTACTACTATTACTAATCCGTATACTCAACCTACTACTACTACCACCACCACCACTGTTACAACTAATACAACCATTACTACTACTACTACAACTCCTAACACTCCTCCTACTACAACTACTGCTACTACTACTACTACTACTACAATTGCTATCACTACCAAAACTACCACAACTACTACAAATACTACTACAACTGCTATTACTACTACTACTGCTGCTGCTACTACTACTACTTTTACTACTACTACTTCTACTACTACTACTAATACTACTACTACTACTATTACTATTAGTACTACTACTGCTACTACTATTGTTGTTAATGCCACTACTACAGCTTTTACTACAACCAAAACTTCTACTACCACTACTCCTACAACTGCTATTTTTCTCCTACTACTACTATCGCTACAATTGCTGCTGTTACTATGACTGCTGCTCCTGCTATTACTGCTACTACTAGTACAACTGGTGCTACTGCTACTGCTCCTACTACTGCTATGGCTATTACTACCACTACTGCTACTACTATTACTACTCCTACTACTATTGGCACTACTATTACTATTACAACTACTGCAACTACTACTACTACTGTTGCTGCTAGTACTCCTACTATTGCTACTGCCACTACTACTTCTACAACTACTATTGCTGCTGCTGTAATTTCTTCGACTATTACAACAACAACCACTACTGCTACTATTACTAACACTATTAGTATTGCTACAGCTGCTGCTGCTACTCCTCCTACCACTATTGCTACTACTACTACTACTGTTGGTCCTATCTCTACTACAACTACTACTACTGCTACAACAACAACTACTATAACTACTACTACGACTGCTACTACTACTACCACTAATGTTGCTGCTGCAACTACTACTACAACTACTTCTTTTACTACTACCACTGCTACTACTACTATTAGTACAACTGCTGGAACTACTGCAACTTCTACTAATACTACTACTATTGCAGCTGCTGTTTCTACTACTACAACTTCTGCTGGTACTACTGCTGCTATTACTACAACTAATACTGTGACTACTAGTACTGCCGTTGCAGGTACTACTACTATTACTTCTACTACAATAAGAACAACTACTACTACTATCACTACTACTGCTACAACTACTACTACTATGGCTACTACTACTGCTAGTACAACTACTAGGACTACTACTACTACCACTACTAGTACTACTGCTGCTGCTACTACTACTACTACTACTCCTGCTGCTACTAACACAAATACTACTACTACTTCTACTACAACTACTATGACTACTATTTTTGGTACTACTCCTGCAACAATTACAACTTCCACTACTACTACTACTACTACTACAATTACTATCAGTAGTTGAAGTGGCAGTACCAGTTGTATTAGTACCAATAGTAGCAGTAGCTGTCCTGGAAATAGCAATAGAAATAGTAATAGTAGTAGTAGCAGTAGTAGTAGCTGTAGTAGCAGTAGTACTGAAGTAGTTGGAGTAGTAGCTATAGTAGCTATAGTAGTCGCGGTAGTAGCAGTAGTAGTAGGAGTAGTTGCAGTAGCAGTAGCATTAGTTGCAGTAGCAACAACAATATTTGTAGTACAATTAGCAGTAGCAGTAGTAGCAACAGTAGTTGTTGTTGTAGTAGTAGTTGGAGTAGTAGTTCTAGTAGTAGCAATAGTCGTAGTAGTAGTAGTAGTATTAGCAGCAGTAACAACAGTAGTAGTAGTAGTAGTAGTAGTAGTAGTAGTTGCATTAGTAGTAGTAGAAATAGCAAGAGAATTACTAGTAGTTGTTGTAGAATTAGTAGTAGCAGAAGTGGCAACAGTAGCAGAAGAAGTAGTACCAAAAGTAGTTGTAGTAGTTATAGTAGCAATAGCAGTTGTAGTTGTAGTAGTAGCAGCAGTGGTAACTACTACAACTACTACTACTAGTGCTGCCATTTGTAGCAACAGTAGTAACAGGAGAAGTAGTAGAAATAGCAGTAATAGTAGTAGCAATAGAAATAGCAGCAACAGCAGCAATAGTACTACTACTACTACTATTACTATTACTACTGTTGCTGCTACTGCTACTATTATTACTAGTACTAGTACTATTATTACAACTCCATTAGTAGTGCTACTATTACTACTTCTACTACTTCTTATACTACTACCACTTCTCCAATTCGTACTATTGCTACTACCACTTTTGCTGCTACCGCAGTTATTATTATTGCTTCTACACCTATTCCTACTCTTGCTACTACTAATACAACTCCTACTCCTGCTATAGCCACTCCTAATCCTGTTGTTGTTGCGACCACTACGACAACTTCTTCAAATGCTACTGTTGCTACTGCTGCTCCTACTTCTACTTCTACTCCTACAACTACTACTGCTACAACTACTAATACTACTAGTTTAAGTACTACTAGTCTTACTACTACTACCACTACTACTACTACTACGAATGCTACTACTACTCTATTGCTTCTACAACTACTTCTACCACTGATACTAATACAATTACAACTTCTTCCATGACTACTGCTACTACTACTACTCCAACTACTACTACTACTACTACCATTACTACTACTATTGCTACTACGACTACTACTCCTACTCCTACTCCAACTACTGTCACTACAACTACGACTACTACTTCTACTTCTATTATTACTACTACGGGTAGTACTAATACTACTACTACCATTCCTACTACAATTAGCAACTGCTACAACAACAACAACAACTACTACTACTGTTGCTACTACTGCTACTATCCTACTATGACAACAGCTACCACTACTACTACTGCTGCTGCTGCTAGCACTCCTACTATTTTTGCTCCTACTTCTACTGCTATTACACCTACTACTACGAGAACTACTAAAGCTACTACTATTACTTACTACAACTACTACTACTACAACTCGTATTACTACTTCTACTACTGCTGCTGCTGCTAGCACTCCTACTATTTTTGCTCCTACTTCTACTGCTATTACACCTACTACTACGAGAACTACTAAAGCTACTACTATTACTTACTACAACTACTATTACTACAACTCCTATTACTACTTCTACTACTGCTGCTACAACTACTACTACTACTACTACTACTACTACTACTACTACTACTACTACTAATACTACAGCTTATTACTACTACTTCTGCCACTACTACTGCAACTGCTACCACTCCACATACTACTACTACAACTACTCCTACTATGACTAGTGCTACTACTACTATTACTACTATAGCTACTACAACTACTACTACTACTACAACTAGTACTCCTACTACTATTGCTGCTGCTACTACTACAACTACAACTCTTATTGCTGCAACTGCTACTGCTATTACTCCTACTACTACAATTACTATTACTACTACTACTATTCTGACTACTACTACGACAACCACTAGTACTACCAATACTACTGCTTACGACTACTCCTACTACTACTACTACTACTACTATTTCTTACTATTACTATTTAGTATTACTGCTACTACTCCACCTACTACAACTATGACTAATACTTCTGCTGCTTCTAAAAGTATTACTACTATTACCACTACTCCTACTATTTCAGTAGCCAAAACTACTATCCTACTATTACGACCACAACAACAACAATTACTAAGACTGCTACTACTACAACTACTACTTCTTCAACTAATACTACTGCTGTTACAACTACTACGACTGCAACTACTACACCACTAAAACTACTACTTCTACCGCAACTACTGCTACTATTGCTACGACAGCTACTATGGTTACTAATACTACAACTACTAGTACTACTATTACTACTAATGCTACTACTGCTACTGCTACTATAGCCACTACTATTGTTGTTGCTACCACTACTACTACTACTATCACTACTCTTGCTTCTACTACTACAGCAGCCACTACTACTACTGCTACTAATACTACAACAACTACTACAACCGCTACTCCTACTGCAATAGCTATTGCTACTACTACTATTACTACAACTACTAATCCTGCTACTACAACGACTACCGCTGCTGTTGCTACTACTTCAACTACTACTACTGCTATTGCTACTACTACTACTTGTACTACTGCTACTACTATTACTACTACTACTCCTATCACAACAACAACTACTACTAGTACTACCACTACAACTACTATTACATCAACTACTAGTACAATTGCTACTACTATACCCCTACTACTACTGGTACTACTACTACTAATGCTAACACTACAACTACTATGCCTACTACCACTACTACACCATGTACTACTACTACTACTACTATTAATACTACACATACTACCACTCCTCCTACTACTACAACAACAATAACTACTACTGCTACTTCGACTACTACTACTACCACTACTACACTACAATAACTATTACACCTACTACTACTGCTATAACTACTACTGCTACTACCAATACTCCAACTACTACTATTACTACATTTATTAGTACTAGTACTACTGCTACTACAACTACTACTATAGCTACAATGACAACTAAAACTCCAACTACTACTGCTGCTGCTGCTACTACTACTACTCGTACTACAACTATTACTACAACAACAACAACTGCCACTACTACTACTACTACTACTACTACTACAACTGTCACTACTACAACTACTCCAGCTTTTGTTGCTGTAGCTGCAGCTACTACTACTATTGCTACTAATAGAGCAACTGTTACTACTACTGCTACTACTACAACTACTGCTATTACTACTACTACTACTACTACTACTAATACAATTGCTGCTACTACTGCTACTACTACTACTACAACTACCACTCCAACTACTGTTAATACTTTTACTCCTACTACTCCATCTACTACTGCTGCAACTACTACTACTACTACTAAAGCTATTACCACCACTGCTCCTACTGCTGCAACTACTCCTTCTACTACTCCCATAACTACTACTACTAAAACTACAGCTACTACTACTACTCCTACTACAACTACTACTACCAAAACTACTACCACAACAACTACTCCAACTACTACCACCACTATAACTACTGCAACTGCTACTACTAATGCTGCCACTAATGCGGCTGATGCTACTACTACCACTACTGCTACTACTTCTGTTAGTCCTACTTCTCCACCTACTACTACTACTATGACTACTAATCCCACGACGATAATTGCTACCACTACTCCTATTGCAGCTACTACTCCAACTGCTACTCCTACAATAACAAATACTACAACTGCTTCGACTACAACTATTATTACCACAACTACTACTTCTGCTGCTGCTACTACTGCTTCTACAACAACTCTTACCACAACAACTACTACCATAACAACAATAACTACTACTACTACTATTGCTGCTACTAATGCTACTACTACTGCAACTACTACTACTGCGGCTACTATTGCTACTTCTACTGCTACTACTGCTACTACTGCTACTACTGCTGCTACTATTGCTACGATTCCTTCTACCACTACTGCTACTACCACTAGTACTACGGCTACTGCTACTACAGCTACTGCTCCTACTACTGCTATTGTTACTACTGTTACTACTACTGCTGCTACTACTCGTACTGCTACTAGTACTACTGCTACTATGACAACTACTGCCACTACTACTACTGCCACTGCTGCAAGTACTCCTACTATTTTTTCTCCTGCTACTACTACTACTACTGATTCTGCTATTGCTACTACTGCTATTACTCCTACTACTACGAGAACTATTACTTACTATAACTACTACTGTTACAATTGCTACTACTACAACTCCAACTACTACCACCACAACTACTACTGCGACTGCTCCTAGTACTACTACTAAGACTACAACAACAACAACTACTTCTACAACTACCTACTATTACCACTTCGACTACTACCACTACAACGACTCATTACTACTGCTGCTGCTACTACTAGTACTACTAGTACCACTCTACTACTACTATGACTTATTACTACTACTTCTGCTACTACTATTGCTACTGCTACCACTCCACATACTAGCACTACTACTACTATTATGACTTATTACTACTACTGCTGCTACTACTACAGCCACAATTACTTACTACTACAACAACAACAACAACTACTACCAATACTACTGCTTATGACTACTACTACTACTACTACAACAACAACTACTACTACTGCTACTACTACTACTTATTACTACTACTTATTATTACTGCTGCTAGTACTACTACTACTACTCGACCTATTGCAACTATGGCTACTACTACTACTGCTACTTCTACTACTACTGATACAACTGCTACTACTATAGCTACTATAACTATTACTACTATTATCACTACTCCTTCTACTAGTACAACAACCACAACAACTACTACCACTACTACAACAACAACTACTACTACTACGACTGCAACTACCACAGTACTAAAACTACTACTACTACTACAACTACCTCTACTATAGTTACTACTATTACTAATACTGCAACTGCTACTACTACCATTAATACTAATACTACTGCTGCTGCTACGACCGCTACTTTTACTACTACTTCTACTACTACTCACTACTACTACGACTACTACTACTAATACTACGACTACTTATTACTACTACTCCTGCTATTACTGCTACTGCTCCTACTTCTGTGACAGCTACTACTACAACTA
Organism: Trichopus zeylanicus subsp. travancoricus; assembly: GCA_005019695.1. Taxonomy (NCBI): domain Eukaryota; kingdom Viridiplantae; phylum Streptophyta; class Magnoliopsida; order Dioscoreales; family Dioscoreaceae; genus Trichopus; species Trichopus zeylanicus. The sequence continues at coordinate 40,497 of RXID01022526.1, forward strand.
CTATGACACGTACTACTATTACTACTATAGCAACTACTACTACTACTTCTACTACTACAATTGTTATGCCTTCTACTACTACTACAACTACTGCTTCCACTACTATTACTACTGCTTTTGTTACAAGCACAACTACTACTATTACAACTACCACTACAATTACTACCATGGCTTGTACTGTCACTATTGCTCCTACTCCTACCACTACTACAACTGCTACAACTGCTACTACTCATTCAACTACTACTATTATTGCCACTACTGTCACAGCTGCTACTGCTTCTATGATTGCTACTACTGCGCCTACTTCAACAACAACTACTACTATTACAACAACTTCTACTAATTCTCCTACTACTACTTCACGTGCTACTACTACTACTCCAACTACTACTACCACTGCTACTACTAATCCTGCTATTGCCACGACTGATACTCATACTACTACTGCTACTACAACTAATTCTACCACTACAACAACTTCTGCCACTGCTACGATTGCTACTGCTACTGCTACTGCTGCGATTGCTACAATTGCTATAGCTATGACTCCTATTGTTTCTAGTCCTACCACTGCTACTACTACTTCCAGTGCTACTATAATTACTACTACTTCTGCTACAACTACTACTGCTACTTCTAGTACAACTACTGCGACAACTAGAACTTCAGCTATTACTACAACTACTACAACAATTGTTGCTACTTCCACTACTACCATTGGGATAGCTACTACTACTATAGCTACTACCCCTACTACTACTACAACTACTACTAGCACTACTACTACTATGATGGCTGCTACTACCACTACTAATGTGGCTGCTATTACTACTGTTACAACTACTACTGCTTCTGCCACTACTACTACAACTACCCCTACTACTGCTACTACTATTACTACTAGTACAACTACTAGGACTCCTACTACAACTACTGCAACCACTATTGGTACTATTGCTGCTACTACTACTACTCGTACTGCAACTAATACTAATACTAGTACTACTACTACTTCTACTTCAATTGCTACTACTATGATTACTACCTCTGGTACTACTCTTGCAACAACTACAACTGCCACTACTACTACTACTACTACTAGAATTACTATCAGTAGTAGTAGTAGTAGTAGCAATCATAGAAATAGCGGTAGTAGTAGTAGTAGTTGTAGCAGTAGTAGCTATAGTAGTAGAAGTAGTACTAGAACCAGCAGGAGTAGTAGTTGTAGTAGCTATAGTAGACGCAGTAGTAGCTGTAGCAATAGGAGTAGTTGCAGTAGAAGTATCATTAGTTGCAATAGCAACAACTATACCTGTAGTACCATTAGCAGTAGTAGTAGTAGCAAAAGTAGCCATAGCAGTAGTAGTTGTTGGAGTAGTAGTACTGGTAGTAGCAATAATCATAGTAGTAGTAGTAGTAGTAGTATCAATAGTAGTAGTAGTTGTTATTATTATTGTTGCATTAGTAATAGCAGAAGTAGCAACAAAAATAGTAGTAGTTATTGTAGAATTAGTAGTAATAGATGTGGCAGCAGAAGTCAAAGAAGTAGTAGCAAAAGTAGTTGTAGCATTTATAATAGCAATAGTAGTTGTAGTAGCAATAGTACCTGTAGCTGTAACTACTACAACGACTACTACAAGTGCCGCCATTAGTAGCGACAATAGTAACAATAGCAGTAATAGTAGAAACAGAAGTAGTAGTAGATATAGTAGCAGTCGTAGCAGTAGTAGTCACAGTAGTAGTAGTAGTAGTAATAGTAGTAGCAACAATAGTAGCAAGAGCAGCAATAACTATACTACTACTACTCTTACTACTAATACAATTGTTACAGCTGCTGCTATTACGACTACCACTATTACAACTATTATTATTACTATTATTACTAACCCATTAGTAGTGCAACTATTACTGCTACTACGATTAGTACTACTACTACTACTACTACTTCCACTTTTACTACTAGTGCTGCTATTATTACTACTTCTATACCTATTCCTGCTCTTGCTACCGCTACTACTACTCCTGGTCCTACTTCAACTACTCCAAATCCTCCAATTGTTGCAGCTGCTATGACAAATTCTATAACTGCTACTTCTTCTACTACTCCTACAACAACAACTACTAGTAGTTTAAGTGCTACTAGTCTTACTACTACTACCACTACTGCTGTTGCTGCTGCTGCTGCTCCTACTACTACTAGTATGAATACTACTACTACTCTACTACTTCTACTACTAATAATAATATAATTACAACTTCTTCCATGACTACTGCTACTGCTATTACTACTACTACTACTACAACAACTACTACTACTATTACTATTACTACTACTACTACTACTACTACTACTACTACTACTACTACTACTATGCCTACTACTACTACTAGTACAACTACTAGGACCACTACTATAAATACTGCAACCACTACCGGTACTACTGCTACTGCTACTGCTACTACTTCTACTGCTACTAATATTTAAACTAGTACTAGTACTACTTCTACTTCAACTACTACTACGACTACGACTACTACTTCTGGTACTACTCTTGCCACTACTACAACTGCCACTACTAAGACTACTACAATTACTACCCGAACTAGTAGTAGTAGTAGAGTAGTATTAGTCACAATAGTAGCAGCATAGGTAGTATAAGGAGTAGTAGTTGAAGTAGGAGTAGTATTAGCAATCATAGAAATAGCGGTAGTAACAGTAGTAGTAGCAGTAGTAGTAGTAGCCATAGTAGTAGTAGTACTAGAAGCAACAGGAGTAGTAGCTGTAACAGCTGTAGTAGTTGCAGTAGTAGCAGTAGCAGTATCATTACTTGCAGTAGCAACAGCAGTATTTGCAGTACCATTAGTAGTAGTAGTAGTAGCAATAGTAGTAGTAGCAGTAGTAGTTGTTACAGTAGTACTACTAGTAGCAGCAATAGTCCTAGTAGTAGTAGTATTAGTAGTAGCAGTAGTAGTTGCATTAATAGTAGCAGAAGTAGCAACAAAATTAGTAGTAGTTATTGTAGAATTAGTTGTAACAAAAGTAGGTGTAGTAGTTATACTAGCAATAGCAGTTGCTGTAGTAGTAGTAGCAGTAGATGTGACTACTATAACTACTACTACAGGTGTTGCCATTTGTAACAACAGTAGTGACAATAACAGTACTAATAGAAACAATAGTAGTAGTACCAATAGTAGCAATAGTAGCAGTCGTAGTCGCAGTAGTAGTAGCAGTAGTAGTGGCAGTAGCAATCGCAGTGGTAGTAGTAGGAGTAGTACTCCTACTACTCCTACTGCTACTAATATAATTACTACTACTATTAGTACTACTACCACTACTACTGCTACCACTTCTCCAATTTCTACACCTATTCCTACTCTTGCCACCGCTACTACTAAACCTTCTCCTACTTTATCCACTCCCAATCCTGCTGTTGTGGAAACTGCTATGACAACTTCTACAACTGCTTCTACTACTGCTACCTCTACTGCTACTCCTACAATAACTACTGCTACAACAACAACTGCTACTACTACTATAGCTTTTGTTGCTGTTGCTGCTACTACTACTACAAATACTACTACTACTCTACTATTTGTACTACTACTTCTACTACTAATACTAATACAATAACAACTTCTTCCATGACTACTACTACTGCTACTACTACTACAACTACTAATACTCAGACTACTACTACTGTAACTAAAACTATATCTATTTCTACTACTGTGACGATTACTAATAGTGGTAGTACTACTAATACTACTGCTACCACTCCTACTACTATTAGCAACTAGTACAACAACAACAACAACTACTACTACTACTGCTATTGCTGCTGTTGCTGCTACTACAACTACTACTACTACTACTACTACAATTACTACTGCTGCTGCTACAACTTCAGCTACTACTACAATTACTACTACAAAATCTACTACTACTACTACAACTGCTACAACTAATAGAACAACTACTGCTACTGCTAATACTACTACTACTATGGCTACTACCACTATTACTACTACTACTGCTACTAATATTACTACTACTACTACTACTACTTCTAATATTAATACTACTATTATTGTATTACAACAACAATAGCAGCAACAACGATGACTCCTACGACTACTACAACTACTACTATTATTTCTGCTACAGCTACTACCACTACTATTACCTCTCCTACTATTACTACTACTGCTCCTACTACTTCAGCTACAACTACTACTTCAGCTATGACTACTACTTCAGCTACTTCTACTACTACTATTACTAGTACAACTACTACTACCACTACTACTATAACTCCTACTACTACTCCTACTACTACTATTACTATTACTCTTACTACTATTACTACTAATATTACTTCTACTACTACTACTACTACTACAACAACTTCTACTACGACCACTACAACTACTTCAATTACTTCTCTTACTGTTACTACTACTTCTACTACTACTTCAGCTACTACAACTACTACTACTACTACAACTACTACAACTAACTCAACAACTACTGCTATTGATAATACTACTATTGTTGCTGGTACTACTTCTGATACTACTACTACTACTCTACTCCAACTCCTACTGCTACTACTACTCATACTCCAACTTGTACTACTACAGCTACTACTACTACAACAAGAACCACAACAACAAGAACAACTGCTACTACTACTACTACAACAACAACAACTACTACTACTACTACTACTATTGCTAGTACCACTACTCCAAGTGCAACTACTCCTACTGCTACTAATGCTATTACTATTACTGCTACTGCGACTACTGCACCTTCTTCAGCTACTACTACTACTACTACTACTTCCACCATTACAGCTGTAGCTACGACTACTACTACTGGTACTACTACCACTGCGGCTACTACTACTACTACCACCATGACAACAACTACTACTACTACTGCTGCTGCTACTACAACTACAACTATTGCTCCTACTACTGCTACTACTACTTTCACAAGTATTGCAGCTACTACTACTATTACTACAACTACTACTCGTTCTGCTACTACTGCTTCTTCCACTACTACTACTTCTAATCTTATTGCTACTTCTGCTATAACTTCTCCAACAAATACTACTCAAACTATTAGTACTCCTACTCCCGCGATGACCAATTCTACTACTACTACTACCACCACCACTATTAATACCACTACTATTTCTACTACTACTACTACTACTACTACTACGGCTACTACTACTACTATAACTACTGCTATTATTACTGATTATACTACTACTACTACTACTATAACTACTATTGTTGTAGCTATTGATGCTACTACTACTACTACTACTACTACTACTACTACTACAGCTACTGCTACTGCTAATACTTCATCTGTTACTACTCTTACTACTACAACAACTGCTACTACTACTGCAATTTCTACTACAACCGCCACTACTACTACTACTGTGGCTACTAACACTACTTATGGTACTACTACTACTATTACATCTACTGCAACTACTACTACTACTACTTCTGCAAGTGCTACTACTACTACTACTTCTACTACTGCTACTACTACTACTACTACTAGCACCTATCATTTTACTACAACTGCGGCTACTACTTTTCCTACTCAAACTTCTGCTATTACTACTACTACAGTTGCTTCAACTATTACAGTTATTGGTACCACTACTACTTTTATTACTATTGCTATTACTATAACTTCCACCACTACTAATACTTCTACTACTTCGCCAACTACCACTACTATAGCTACTACTTCTACTGTAGCAATGACTACAATAATTTCTACTACTGCTACTATTACAGCTACTACAGCCACAACTAAAACTATTATTACTTCTACTACTACTATTGCTGCTATTGACTTCTACTGCCACTAGTACTACTAGAGCTACAACAACTATTGCTACCACTATAACTACTACTACTACTTATACTACTACTACTATTGCTACTGCTACTACTACTACTACTGCAACTGCTGCTACTACTGCTACTAATACTACTACTTCTATTAACACCACAACTACTACCACCACCACTTCTACTACTACCACCACCACTTCTACTACTACCACCACCACTTCTACTACTACGACTACCACTACTACAAATATAGCTACTCCAAGTACTACTTCTGCAACTACTGCTCCAAATACTACTAGTTCTACTAATGATGCTGCCACTACTGCTACTACTATTACTACTACTACTACTACTACTGCTACTACTACTACTATCGCTACTACTATGACAACTACGACTACTACCACAATAACTACTAATGATGCTACTGCTACTACCCTTGTTGTTGCTACTACTGGTACTGTTACTACTATTAGTACTAGTACTACTGCTGCTGCTACTACTTATACTACATCTACTACTACTACAACAAATACTGCTACTAATACCAGTAAGACTACTACTAGTACTACTTATACTACTGCTATTACTAGAACTACTGTGGCTTTAGCTGCTACTACTACAACAACTACTCTTACTACAACTACAACTTTTACTACTACCGCAACTAAAACGATAACTACTACTACTACTACTACTAGTACAACAACTACTACCTCTAATACTACTACTACTCCTAATACTACTACTACAACAATTATTCCTTCTACTACTACTGCTACTGCTACTGTTACTACACCTATGACTTTTGCTTCTTCTTCTACTACTACTACTACAACAACTGCTACTACTACTACTACTCCGACTAATACTTCTGCTCTATTACTACTTATAAAACTTCTACTACTACAACAAAAACTCCAACTACTTCTATAGCTATTCCTACTACTGCAACTGCTACTCTACCACTACGGCTATTACCTATACTAATACTACTAGTACATCTTCTACTACTGCTGCTAGTACTACAATTTTTCCTACTACTACTACTATAGCTACTTCTACTACTACTATTGCTATAACTGTTACTACTATTGCTACTCCTACTACTACCACTAGTATTATAACAGCTACTACTACTGTTAGTACTAAGACTACTTCTCCTACTACTACTACTTCTACTACAACTATAGCTACAATAACTTTTGCTACTAGTACTATTACTAATGTTGCTACTACTACTACTGCTACTACTTATACTTTTACTACTACTACTACTACTAGTACTACAACTACTTTTATTACTACTACTTCAACTACTACTACTACTACTACCGCTACTACTACTACAACTATTACTACCACCACTACTGCTACTACTGCTACTATTGCTACTACTGCTCCTACTAGTACTCCCGCTACTACTACTACTGCTACTACTGCTACTACTACTACTACTATTAATACCATGACTACTACTACTACCTCTATTGCTCTTTCTGCTACTACTGCTACAACTACTACTATTACATCAATTGCAACAACTAGCACCTCCGAAATAGCTACAACAACAACTACTACTACTACTTATGCTGCTGCTGCTACAACAACTACTATTACTACTACTGCAACTGCTGCTACAATAGCTACTACTACTGCAACTATGGCTACGACTACTATTACTTCTACTATAACAACAACTACTACTACTACGATAACAACAACAACTACTACTACTACTACTACCACTTTTACTATGATAACTACTATTATTAATACTTCTACAACTGTTGCTACTCTTGCTACAGCTACTAGCACTCCAGCTCCTACTGCTAGTGCCACTCCTACAATAATAACTACTACTACTAGTTTAAGTACTACTAGTCTTATTATTACCACCACCATGACTACTGCTACTAGTACTACTACTACTACTACTACTATGAATACTACTACTACTACTACTAATACTACTACTACATCTACTTGTACTTCTACCACAACTAATGCTACAACTACTGCCACTAGTTGTAGTAGCGGCAGTTGTGGTAGTAGTAATAGTAGTAGTAGCAGCAATAATAGTTATAGTAGTACTAGTAGTAGCATAAATGGAAGTAGTAGTTATTGTAATAAGACTAGTAGTAGTAGTAGGAGTAGTATTTATAGTAGTAGTAGTAGCAACTATAGTAGTAGCAGCAGTTGTTGTTGTTATTATTATAGTAGTAGTTGTAGCAATAGTAGTTGTAATGTTAGTATTAGTAGCAATAGTAGTAGTTGTAGTAGTAGTTGTTGTAGTAGGAGTAGGAGTAGGAATAGGAATAGTAGTAGTGGTAGTAGTAGTAGCAGCAGTAGGGGTAGGAGTAGGAATAGTAGTAGTAATAGTAGTAGTAGAAGTAGTAGTAGTAGTAGCAGTAGCAGTGGCAGCAGCAACAGTAGTAGAAGTAGTAGCGATAATAGTAGTATTCATAGTAGTGGTAGTAGTACCAGTAGTAGAAGGAGTAGTTGTAGTGGCAGGTGTACTTTTAGTAATGTAGTAGTAGTGGTAGTAGTAGTGGTAGTAGAAGCAGTAGCATTGATTGCAGTAGTAGCAGTAGTAGTAGCAGTTACTGTAGTCGTAATAGTAGTAGTTGTTGCAGTGGTAGTAGTACTAGTAGTAGTAGTAGTAGTAGTAGTAGTAGTAGTAGTAGTAGTAGTAGTAGTAGTAGTAGTAGTAATAGGAGTGTAGTAGCTACAGTAGTAGTTGGAGTAGTAGTCATAGAAGTTGTTGGAGTGTTAGGAGTAGTAGTAGGAATAGTGGTAGTAGTAGTAGTAGTAGTAATAGTAGTTGTGGTAATAGGAGTAGTAGTAGTAGTATCTGTAGCATCAGTAGTAGTAGTAGTAGTAACAATAGCAGTAATTGCAGTTATAATAGCGGCAATAATAGTAGAAGTAGTTGGAAGTAGTAGTAGTTGTAGTAGTAGAAGTAGTAGTAGGAGTAGGAGTTGGAGGTGTAGTAGTAGTAGTAGTAGTAGTAGTAGTAGTAGTAGTAGTAGCAGTAGTAGCAGTAGTAGTAGCAGTGGTTGTTGTAGTAGTAGTAGGAGGAGGAGTAGTAGAAGTGGTATTCAAAGTAGTTGTCAATGTAGAAGCATGGCAGTTGTGTTTGTAGTTATTGTTGTATTAGTAGTAGCAGTAGGATTAGTTGTAGATGTAGTAGTAGAAGTAATAGTAGTAGTAGTTATAGCATTCTAAGTGATAATAGCAGTAGTTGTATTAGTAGCAGCAACAGCAAGAGCAACAACTATAGTAATAGTAGCAGTAGTAGTAATAGTAGTAGAACGAGCAGTAATAGTAGCAATAATAGTAGCTATACTAGAGTAGTCGTTGTTGTACTACTTGTATCAGCCAAAGTGGCTGCATTTGTTTGTATTATTAGTTGTAGTACTTGTAGCTGTAGTACTAGTGGTAATAGTAGCAGCTATTTTAATTGCAGTAGTACTAGTAGTCATAGCAGAAGTAGTAGTAGTAGAAGTAGGAGTAGTAAAAGTAGCAGTAGTAGTAGTTGTAGTGGTAGTAGTAGTAGTAGTAATAATAGGACTAGTTGTAGTAATAGTAGGTGTCGCAGTTTTAGTAGTAAAAGTAAGAGTAGTTATAGTAGTAGTAGTGGTGGTAGTAGTAGTATTAGTGGTAGTAATAGTAGTAGTTGTTGGAGTAGTAGTTGTGCTAGTAGTAGTTGTTGTAGTAGTAGTGTAGTAATAGTAGGAGAAGCAAAAGTAGTGGTGGTGGTGGTAGTACCAGCAGTAGTAGTAGTAGTAGTAGCTGTACTAGCTGTGGAAGTAGTAGTACTAGTAGTTAAAGGACTAGTTGCAGCAATAGAAGTATCAGCAGCAGTAGTCGTAGTAGTAGTAGTAGTAGTAGTAGTAGTAGTAGTAGTAGTAGTAGTAGTAGTAGTAGCAGCAGCAGTAATAGTAGTAGCAGTTGTTGTAGTAATAGAACTGCGACAATATTAGTCGTACTAGTAGTAGTGATAGTTGTAGCAAAAGTAGAAATAGCAGTAATAATTATAGTAGTAGAAGCAGTTGTAGTAGTGGTCGCAATAGGTGTAGTAGTACTAGTAGTGGAGGTAATAGCGATTGTAGCAGTAGTAGTGATATTAGCAGTAGTAGTAGTAGCAGTGATAGTGGTCGTAGTAGTAGCAACACAAGTAGTAATACTAGTAATCATAGTAGTAGTAGTAGCAGGAGTAGTTATAGTAGTTGTTGTTGTTGTAGTTGCAATTATAGCAGTAGCAGTAGTAGTAATAGTAGTAGTAGTAGCAGAAGTAGTAGCAACAATAGGATAATTAGTAGAAGTAGTAGTTCTATGGTAGTAGAGGTAGTAGTAGTTGTAGTAGTAGTAGTAGCAGCAGTAGTCGTAGCAGTGGTAGTACAAGTAATAGTATTATTAGTATAAAATATGGTAGTACCAGTAGTAGTAGTGTTAGCGGTAGCTGGAAGAGGAGCAGCAGTATCTATAGTAGTAGTACTTGTTGTTGTTGTTATAGTAGTAGAAGTTGTAGCAGTTGTAGTAGACGTGGTAGTAGAAGCAGCAGCAGCAGTAGTAGTAATAGTAGTAGCTGTAGGAGTAGCTACAGTAGTAGTAGTAGCAGTTGTAGTATTACAGGCAGTTCTAGTAGTAGTAGTCGCTATAGTTTAGGTAGTAGTAGTGCCAGTAGTTGTAGTTGTCATAGTAGTGGTAGCAGTAGGAGTAGTTGTCGCACTAGTAATTGTAGTAGTAGTGGTATTAGTAGTGGTAGTAGTAGCTGTAATAGTAGAAGTAGTAGTAGTAGTAGTAGTTGTTGTATTAGGGGTAGTAGTGGTAGTAGGAGTGGGAGAGGTAGTAGGGGTCACAGTTGGAGCAATAGTAGCTGTAGTGGTAGTAGTAGAAGTAGAAGTAGCAGCAGTAGTAGATGTAGTAGTGGCAACATTAGTTGGAGTAGTAGTGGTAGTAGCATAAATTGTTGTAGTTGTAGTAGTAATAGGACAAGTAGTAGTAGCAGTCAGAGTGGTATTTATACTAGAAGAAGTAGTAATACTAGGAGTAGCAGTAGCAGTAGTAGTTGTTGTAGTTGCAACTGTAGCAACAACAATTGTTCTGTTAGTATTAGTAGTTGCAGTAGTAGTAGGAGTAGTATTAGTAGTAGTAGTAGTAGTAGTAATAATAGTAGGAGTTGCAGTAGGAGTTGTAGTAGCTGTAGCGGTAGTACGAGAGAGTAGTAGTTGTAGTAGTAGTAGGAGTGGGAGTAGGATCAGTAGTAGTAGTAGTAGTAGTAGGAGTAGTAGTAGTAGAAGTATTCATAGTAGTCGTAGAAGTAGCACTACTAGAAGGAGTAGTAGTAGTGGCAGGTGTACCTTTTGTAATGTAGCAGTAGCAGTAGAAGTTGTAGCAGTTGTTGCAGTAGTAGTAGTAGCAGGAGTGTTTGGATTGGTTTTCTTCATATGGCTTGAAGTAGTAGTAGTAATAGTAGTTGGAGCAGTAGTAGGATTTGCAGTAGTCATAATTGTAGTAGTAGTAGGATTAGTAGTAATAGTAGTAGTAGTAATAGTAGTAGTAATAGGAGTGTAGTAGTTGCAGTAGTAGCTAGAGTAGTAGTCATAGATGTCGTAGGAGTTTTACGAGTTGTAGTAGTAAGTGGAGTAGTAGTAGTAGTAGCAGTAGCATTATGGTAATTGAAGTTGTAGTAGTAGTACCAGTAGCAACTATAGATGTAGTAGTAGTAGCAGTAGCAATAGTTTTAGTAATAGTAGCAGCAATAGTACTAGAAGTAGTAGTAGCAAAAGTAGATGTTGTAGCAGTAGTTGTAGCAGCAGAATTAGTAGTAGGAGTAGCAATAGGAGTAGGAGTTGGAGTAGTATTAATAGTAGTAATAGTAGTAGTAGTAGTGGTAGCAATAGCAGTAGTAGCAGTAGTAGTAGTAGCAGTGGTAGTTGTAGTAGTTGTAGGCGGAGGAGTCCTAGAATTGGCTAGTAGTATTGATTGTCGGAGTAGTAGCGGTAGTAGTAGTAGTAGTAGTAGTAGTAGTTGCGGTAGTATTAGTAGTAGCAGTAGGAGTAGTAGTAGTTGTAGCAGTGGAAGTAATATTACTAGTAGTAGTAGCAGTAGTAGTACTAGTAGTACTAGTAGTTGTAGAAGTAATAGTAGTAGTAATTGTAGCAGTAGTAGCAATGCTAGAAGTAGTAGTTGTAGCAGTAGTGCTGTACTAGTAGTAGCAGCAGCAACAGCAGGAGTAGTAATAGCAATAGTAATAGTAGTAGTAGAAGTAGTAGTAGTAGGAGCAGGAGTAGTAGTAGTAGTAGTAGTAATAGTAGTACTAGCAATAGGAGTAGTAGTAGTACTTGTAGTACTTGTAGTAGAAGTAGCAGCAGCAGTAGTAGTAGTATTAGTAGAAGTAGAAGTAGTAGTAGTAGCAATAGTAGTAGTGGTGTATTAGTAGGAGTAGTAGTTGTAGTAGTAGTAGTCGTAGTCATAATAATAGTAGTAGTACCCGAACTAGCAGCAGCAAAAGTTATTATTATTGTAGTCATAGTAGTTGGAGTAGTAATAGTAACAGTATTTGTAGTAGTAGTAGTAGTGGTAGCAATAGCATAATTAGTAACAGTAATAGGAGAAGTAGAAGTAGTAGTACATGTTGTAGAAACAGTAGAAGTAGAAGTAGAAGGACTAGAAGTAGTAGTAGTAGTACTCGTAGTAGTAGTAGTAGTAGTAGATGTAGTAGTACTAGTAGTAGCCATAGTAATTACATGAGGAGGTGAGGAGGAGCAGTACTAGTAGTAGCAACAATAGTAGTAGTAGTAGTAGTAGTAGTAGTAGTAGAAGTAGTAAAAGTAGTAGTAGTAGAAGTAGAAGTAGTAGTATTAGTAGTAGTTGTAAGGGTAGTAGTTGTAGCAGTAATGTACTATTTGTAGCTGTTGTAGTTGTAGTAGTAGTACTAGTATTAGTAGTAGTGGTAGTCGTAATAGTAGCAGTAATAGTAGTAGTAGTAGTAGTAGTAGTAGTATTAGTAGCAGAAGTAGTAGTAGTAGTAGAAGTAGAGTAGTAGTTGAAGTTGTAGCAGCAGCAGCAGCAGTAGTAGTAGTAGTAGTAAGAGTAGTAGCAGCTGAAGTAGCGGTAGAAGTAGTAGCAACAGTAGTATTCCTAACATTCTCAATAGTAGTAATAGTAGTAGCAATAGCAGTAGCAGTAGTAGTAGTGGAAGTCTTGGTAGTAGTAGTAGTAGTAGTAGCCATATTGGAAGTAGCAGCAGTGTTAATTGTAGTAGTAGGAGCAGCAATAGTACTAGTTATACAAGTAGTAGTAGCATTTTTAGTAGCAGAATCAGACGCAGTGGTTGTATTTGTTGCAATATTGGTAGTAGTACTAGTATTTGTTTTACGAAGAGTAATAGTAGAAGCAATTGCAGTTGCAGTAGTAGTTTTATTAGTTGTAGCTGAACTAGTAGTAGTAGGAATAGTAGCAGTTGTAGTAGTGGTAGTTGTATTATGAGTAGGTGTTGTAGTAATAGGACTAGTAGTAGCAGTAGCAGTGGTAGTTGTAGTGGACGTACTAGGAGTAGTAGTCATGGGAGAAGTAGTTATAGCAGTAGTAGTAGTAGTAGTAGTATAGTAGTGTTAATAGTAGTCATAGTACTAGTTGTTGGAGCAGCAGTAGTTCTAGTAGTAGTAGTTGTAGTAGTAGTGTAGTAATAGTAGCAGCAGCAGTAGTAGTAGAGGTAGTAGTAATAATAGTAGTACTAGTAGTGGTAGCAGTTGTACTACTAGTAAAAGGACTAGTTGTGGCAATAGTATTAGGAATAGCAGTAGCAACAGTAGTAGCCATCGTAGTAGTCTTAGTAGTAGCAAAAGTTATTTTAGTAGTAGTAGCAACAGTAGTAGCAGAAGTAGAAATAGCAGTAATAATAGTAGTAGCAGAAGTAGTAGTAGTAGTAGCAGTAGTAGTAGTCATAGTAGTAGTAGTGGTGGCAGTAGTAATTATCATAGTCGTAGTAGTAGCAGTAGTAATGACAGCTGTGGTAGCAGAAGTAGAAATAGCAGTAATAATAGTAGTAGCAATAGTAGTAATAGTAGTAGCAATAGTAGTAGAAGTAGCAGTAGTAATAGGAGAAGTATTAGTAGTAGTAGTTTTAGCAGTAGTAGAGTTAGTAGTAGCAGTAGTAGTGTTGGTGGTAGTAGTAGTAGTAGTAGCAGTACTAATAGTAGTAGTACTAGTAGTAGATGTAGTAGTAGTTGCAATTGTAGTAGTAGTATTATTATTATTAGTAGTAGTAGTAGTAGTAGTAGTAGTCGTGTTAGAAGTAGTAGTAGTAGTAGTCGCTTTAGTAGAGGTAGTAGTACCAGTTGTTATAGTTGTTGTAGTCGTAGTAGGAGTAATGGTAGTAGCAGTTGGAGTAGTTGTCGTACTAGTAGTTGTAGTAGTTGTAGTGTAAGTAGTAGTAGTAGTATTGGTAATAGTAGTAGTAGTAGTAGTAGTTCTAGTAGTAGTTTTACAAGTAGTAGTAGTTGTGGTAGCAATAATACAAGTTGTAGTAGTAGTACTAGCAATAGTAGTAGTTGTAGTAGTAGTGTAGTAGTAGAAGCAGTAGCTGTAGTTATGGAGGTTGTAGTAGTAGTAGTAGTAGTAGTAGTAGTAGTAGTAGTAGTAGTAGTAGTAGTAGTAGCAGCAGTTGTTGTAGTAGTAGCAGTAGTCGCAGCGGCAACAGTAGTAGTTGCAGTTGTAGTGGTAGTAGTAGTTGTAGTAGTGGTGTCACTGTAGTAGCCGTAGTAGTAGTGGTGATAGAAATAGTTGTTGCAGTAGTAGTAGCTGTAGGAGCAGTGGTAGTAGTCGTCATAATGGTGACAATAGAAGTAGTAGTAGTTGTAGAAGTAGTAGTAGCAATAGTTGTGGTAGTAGTAGGAGTTGTAGTAGTAGTAGCAGTAGTAGTTGGTGTAGTGGTAGTAGAAGTCAAAGTAGTGGTATGAGTTGAAGTAGAAGTAGCTATAGTGGCAGTAGCAACAGTAGTAGTAGTAGTAGTAGTACTAAAAGTAGCCTTAGTAGTAGCAATAGTAGTTGTAGTTCTGGTAGTAGCAGAAGTAGTAGTAGTAATAGTAATAGTAGAGGTAGCATTAGTAGTAGTAGGCATAGTAGTGGGAGTAGAAGCAGTAGTGGTTGTATTAGGAGCAATTACATGAGTCGTAATAGTACTAGTTGTTGTAGCATAAATAGCAGTAGCAGTAGTAGTAATTGTAGTAAAAGTATAGTAGTAGTAGCAGTAGTAGTACTAGTAGTAGTAGTAGTGGCAGTAGTAGTTGTAGTAGTAATAATAATAATCATAGTAGTAATAGCCATAGTAGTAGGAGTAGCAGCAGCAGCAACAACAATAGAAGTGGTAGTAGTAGTAGTAGTAGAAGTAGTAGTACTAGTGGTAGTTGTTGTAGTACTAGCAGCAGTAGTAGCAGTAGTGCTGGTAGCAGTTGTAGTAGTAGTAGGAGTTGTAGTAGTAGTAGCAGTAGTAGTTGGTGTAGTGGTAGTAGAAGTTGAGGTAGTGGTATGAGTTGAAGTAGAAGTAGGTATAGTGGCAGTAGCAACAGTAGTATTAGTAGTAGTAGTACTAAAAGTAGCTTTAGTAGTAGTAATAGTAGTTGTAGTTCTGGTAGTAGCAGAAGTAGTAGTAGTAATAGTAATAGTAGAGGTAGTATTAGTAGTAGTAGGCATAGTAGTGGGAGTAGAAGCAGTAGTGGTTGTATTAGGAGCAGTTGCATGAGTCGTAATAGTACTAGTTGTTGTAGCATAAATAGCAGTAGCAGTAGTAGTAATTGTAGTAAAAGTATAGTAGTAGTAGCAGTAGTAGTACTAGTAGTAGTAGTAGTGGCAGTAGTAGTTGTAGTAGTAATAATAATAATCATAGTAGTAATAGTCATTGTAGTAGGAGTAGCAGCAGCAGCAGCAACAATAGAAGTGGTAGTAGTAGTAGTAGTAGAAGTAGTAGTACTAGTGGTAGTTGTTGTAGTACTAGCAGCAGTAGTAGCAGTAGTGCTGGTAGCAGTTGTAGTAGTATCAGAAGCAGCAGTAGGAGTAGTTGTTGTTGTGGTAGTAGTAGTAGTCGTAGTTGAAGAAGTTGTTGTTGTTGTTGTTGTAGTAGTAGTAGTAGTAGGAGTAGGAGTAGGTTTAGCATTAGAAGTTGTAGTAGTGGTAGCAGTAATAGTAAAAGCTATAGTAGTATTAGGAACAGTAGTAGTAGTAGTTATAGTAATCGTATTAGTAGTTGTAGTTGTAGTAGTAATAGTAGTAGTAGTAATAATAGTACTAGCTGTAGTAGTAGTACCTGAAGTGGTAGGAGTAGTAGTATTAGTTGTAGTAGTAGCAGTAGTAGCAGTAGGGATCTTCTAGTGCAGTTGAAATAGAAATAGTAGTATTTGAAATAGCACTATTAGTAGTAGTAGTAGTAGCAAAAGTAGCAACACTAACAATAATGGTAGCCTTAGTAGTGGTAGTAGCAGTAGCAGTAGTAGGAGAAGTAGTAGTAGTACTAGCTAAAGTAGTAGCAGTACTTGCAGTTGCAGCAGTATGAGAAAAAATAGGTATAGTAGTATGAGAAGTAGTTATAGTAGTAGTACTAGCAGTTGCAGCAACAGTATCAGCAACAGCAGCCGTAGTAGTATTAGCAATAGCGGTAATAGTAGTAATAATAGTAGTAGTTGCAGTAGCAGCAGCAACAGCAGTAGAAGTCGTAGTAGCAATAGTAGGTGAAGTAGTAGTAGTAGTAGCCACAGCAGCAACAATAGTAGCACTAGTAGTAGTAATAATAGTAGTAGTAGAACCTGTATTAGTAGCAATAGAAATAGTAGTAGTAGCTGCATCAGAACAGTAGTACAGCGATAGTAGTAGCAGTAGTAGTAGTAATAGTAGTAGTAGCAGTGCTAGTAATAGTAGTGGTTGTAATAGTAGTGGTAGTAGTAGTAGTTGCAGCAGTAGTAGTAGTAGTCGTAGTATAAGTTGTAGCAGTAGCAATTGTACCAGTAGTAGTAGTTGGAGAAGAAGTAGTAGTAGTAGTAGTAGTAGTAGCAGTAGTAGTAGTAATGGTGGTAGTAGTAGTAGTAGTAGTAGCAATGGTGGTTGTAATAGTAATGGTAGTAGTACCAGTAGTAGTAGTTGGAGCAACAGCGACAGTATTAGTAGTAGTTGTAGTAGTAGTAATGGTAGTAGTAGTAGTAGTAGCAGTCATAGCAGTTGTTGTAGTAGAAGTAGCAGTAGTAGTAGTGGTAGTAGTCATAGTTGTAGTTGTGGAAGTATTACTAGTTGTAGTAGTAGCAGTATTAATAGTAATACTAGTAGTTGCAGAAGTAGTATTAGTAGGAGTAACAATAGTAGTAGCGGTAGTAGTAGTAATTGTTGTAGTATTAGCAGTAGTAGTAGTAGCAGTAGTAGTAGTAGTAGCAAGAGTGGTAGCGAAAGCACTAGTAGTAGTAGGAATAGCTATAGTAGTTGCAGTAGTAGTAGTGGAAGTCGAAGCAATAGTAGTATTAGTAGTAGTAGTGCCAGTTGAAGTAGTAGTAGCAGTGGCAGTATCAATAGTAGTAATTGTAGTAGTAGTAGTTGTTGTTGTGGCACTAGTAGTATTTGTTATTGTAGTAGCAGTTGTGGCTATAGTGGTAGCAATAATACTAGTAGCTTAAGTAGTAGCAGTTGTACTAGTAGTAGTAGTAGCAGAAGTAGTCACAGTAGTAGCAGCAATAGTAGTTGTTGTTGTAGTTGTAGTAGCAGTCACAGTAGTAGTAATGGTAGTTGTAGTAGTAGTCGTATTAGTAGCTATAGGAGCAACTGCAGTAGTAGTAGTAGTAGTGGCCGCAGTAGTAGCAGTAGCGGTAATAGTAGTATCAACAGGAGTAGTTATAGTAGTCACCGTAGTTATAGTCACAATAGCAGCAGCAGCAACAGCAGTAGTAGTAGTCGCAGTACTAGAGGTAGTAGCGGTAGTAGTAGGAGCAATAGTAGTAGTAGTAGTAGATGTAGAAGTAGTATTAGTAATACTACTAGTAGTAGTAGTTGTTGTTATTGTAGTTGTAGTAGTAGTGGTAGTAGTGGTAGTAGTGGGAGTAGATGTAGGAATACGTGTTGGAGAAGGAATACTAGTTGGAGTAGTAGTACTTGTTGTAGTAGTAGTAGTAGGAGTAGTAATAGTAGTTGTAATTGTTGTAGTAGTAGCAGTAGCAGTAGTAGAGATTATAATAATAGTAGTAGTTGTAGCAGGAGTCGTATTAGTAGTAGTAGTAGTGGTTGTCGTTGTAGTAGTAGTAGTAGTAATATTAGTAGCAACAGTGATAGTAGTAGTCATAGTAATAGTAGTAGTTGTAGTAGTAGTAGCAGTCGTAGTAATATTTGTAGTAGTAGTGTAAGTAGTAGTAGGAGTATTACTCATAGTAGTAGTGTAGTACTTGTAGTACTAGTGGTAAGAGTAGTAGTAGTAGGAGTATTACTCATAGTAGTGGTGGTGTAGTAATAGTAGGAGTAGAAGGAGTAGTAATAGTAGTTGTAATTGTAGTAGTAGTAGCAGTAGCAGTAGTAGAGATTATAATAACAGTAGTAGTTGTAGTAGTACTAGCAGTAAGAGTAGTAGCAGTAGTCATAGTAAAAGTCATAGTAGTAGTAATTATAGATGTATTAGTTGGAGTAGCAGTAGTAGTAGCAAAAGTCATAGTAGTAGTAGTAGTAGTGGTAGTGGTAGTAGTAGTAGTAGTAGAAGTAATAGTAGTAGTCAAAATACAAGTTGTAGTAGAAGTGGTAGTAGTAGTAGCAGTAATAGTAGCACTAGTGGTAGTAATAATAGTAGTAGTTGTTGTAGTAGTTGTAGCAATATTAGTTGCAGTAGAAAAAGCAGTAGTAGCAACAAAAGTAGTCGTAGTGGTGGTGGTGGTACAAGGCGTAGTAGTAGTAGTGGTAGGAGTTGTAGTAGTAGCAATAGGAGGTAGCATTAGTACTTGTAGTAGTGATGGTATTAGTTATAGTAATAGTAGTTGTTGTTGGAGTAGTAGTAGTGCTTGAAGTAGTAGTTGTAGTAGTAGTGTGGTAGGAGCAGCAGCAGTAGTAGTAGTTTAGGTACTTGCTATAGCAGTAGTTGCAGTAGTTGTAGTTGTAGCAGTAGCATCAGAAGTAGTAGTCATAGTTGTAGTAGTAGCATTAGAAGTAGTAGTTATAGTAATCATTGTAGTAGCAGTATCAAGAGTAGTAGTAGTTGTTATTGTTGTTGTAGTCGTAGCAGTAGCAGTAGCAGCAGAGGTTGTAATAATAGCTACCCTAGATGTAGTTGCCAAACTACTACAAGTAGTAGTAGTAGCAATAATAGTAGTAGATGTTGTAGTAGTAGTAGTAATAGTATTAGTTGTAATACTAGTAGCAGCAATAATAGTATTAGTTGGAGTAGTAGTAATTGTAGTGACACAAGTAGTAGTAGTAGTAACTATAGTGAGAGTAGTAGTACTAGTAGCAGTAGTAGTAGTTATAGTAGTAGCAACAGTAGTAGTAGGAGTACTAGTAGTAATAGTAGTAGTTCTTGGAGTAGTACTAGTGCTAGTAGTGCTAGTTGTAGTAGTAGTGTAGTAATATTAGTCGCAGTAGTAGTTGTATTAGTAGTAGTAGTTGTAGTAGTAGAGGTAGTAGTAGTAGTTGTACTACTACTACTACTAGTAGCAATAGTAGCAGTGGTACTAGTTGTACTAGTAGTAAAAGGAGTAGTTGTAGTAGTACTAGTAGCAGTGACAGCAATAGCAGTAGTTGACATTGTAGTAGTTATAGTAGTAATAGTAGCAGTTGTTGTAGTGGTAGAAGTAGCCGCAATAGTAGCAGAAGTAGAGGTAGTACTCGTAGAAGTAGTAGAAGTACTAGTAGTAGTCGTAGAAGAAGTAGTTGCGGTAGTAGTAATAGTTATAGTCGTAGTAGTAGTAGTTGTTGTTGTAACTGTAGTAGAAGTAGTAGTAGTAGCAGCTGAAGTAGTAGCAGTAATCGGAGAAGTAATAGTTGTAGAAGTTTTAGTAGTAGTAGTAGTAGTGCTAGTACAAATAGTAGTAGTTGCAATAGTAGTAGCCGTAGTACTAGTAGCGGTGGTGGTAGTAGTAGTGGTAGTAGTAGTAGTAGTAGTAGTGGCAATAGTAAGAGTAGTAGTGGTAGTAGTCAAAGTAGTAGTATTAGTAGTAGATGTAGTAGTAGTATTAGTAGTAGTAGTAGTAATAGTAGGAGTAAAAGTAGTAGCTAGAGGAGCAGCAATAGTAGTAGTAGTAGTAGCAGTTGTAATATTAAAAGTAGTAATAGTTGTAGTAGTCGCTATAGTGGAGGTAGTAGTAGTGCCAATAGTTGTGGTTGTTGTAGTAGTAATAGGAGCGGTAGTAGTAGCAGTAGGAGTGGCTGTCATACTAGTAGTTGTAGTAGTATTAGTATTAGTAGTAGTAGTCGTAGTAGTGCTCATAGTAGTAGTAGCAGTAGTAGTTCTAGTAGTAGTAGTAGTAGTAGCAATAATATAAGCATTAGTCGTAGTAGTACCAACAGTAGTCATTGTAGTAGTAGTGTAGTAGTAGCAGTAGCAGTAGCAGTAGTTGTAGATGTAAGAGTAGTAGTAGTAGTAGTAGCCTTAACAATAGTTGTTGTTGTAGTAGTAGTAGTAGTAGTAGAAGTAGTCACAATAGTACTAGTAGTAGTTGTAGTAGTTGTAGTACTATTAGTAGTAGTTGTTATAGTAGTGGTGTAGCTGTAGAGGTAGAGGAAGCAGTAGTTGCATTAGTAGTAGCAACAGTAGTAGTAGTTCTTGTTGTGATAATGGCAGCAATAGAAGTAGTAGTAGTTATAGAAGTAGTAGTAGCTGTAGTAGTAGCAGCAGCAGCAGTAGTAGTAGGAGTTGTGGTAGTAGAAGTTGGAGTACTTGTAGGAGTAGCAGTAGAAGTAGTTGTAGTAACGATAGTAATAGTGGTAGTAGTAGTAGTAGTAGTAGTAATAGTAGTAGTTGTTGTAGTAGTAGTAGCAGGAGTAGTAGTAGTAGTAGCAATAGTAGGGGTAGTACTAGTAGTTGGAGTAGTAGTGGGAGTTGAAGTAGTAGTGGTTGTATTAGGAGTAGTAGCGGGAGTCGTAGTAGTAGCAGTTATTGTAACAAAGGTAGTAGTAGTAGTAGTAGTAGTAGTAGTAATAGTAGTAATAGTAGAGTAGTACTAGTAACAGAAGTAGTAGGTGTAGTAGTTGTAACAGTAGTAGAGGTAGTAGTAATAGTAGTAGTGGCTGTAGCAGTTGTAGTAGTAGTAGTAGTAATAGTCCTAGTAGTATGAGTTGCAGCAACGATATTAGTAGTAGTCGTGGTAGTAGTAATTGTAGTAGAAGTAGTTGTAGTACTAGTAGTAGTTGCTGTAGTAGTAGTAGAAACAGTAGTAGTAGTGGTGGTGGTAGTAGTAGTAGTAGTATCAAGAGTGGTAGTAGTAGTAGTTGAAGTAGCAACAGCAATAGTAGTAGTAGGAGGAGGAGTAGATTTAGGAGTAGGAGTAGTACTAGTACTAGTAGCAGCAGCAGCAGTAGTAGTAGTAATAGGAGTTGAAGTAGTAGTAGTTGTGGCAATAGAAGTAGTAGCAGTAATAGTAGAAGCTATTGTAATATTAGCAGCAGCAGCAGCAGCAGTAGTAGCAAAAGTAGCATAAGTAGTAGTAGTCATAGTAATAGTAGCAGCAGCAGTTGTTATTGTAGTTGTAGTAGTAGTAGCTGTAGTAATAGTAGCAGTAGTGGTAGTAGTAGTTGTATTAGTAGTAGTAGTAGTAGTAGTTGTTGGAGTAGTAAGAGAAATAGGTATAGTAGTAGTAGTAGCGACATCAACAACGGTAGTAGTAGTAGTTGCAGTAGTAATGCTAGTAGCCACAGCAGTAGCAACAGTAGCCACAGTGGTAGTAGTAGAAGAAGTAGTAGTAACAATAGCTGCAGTAGTAGTAGTAGCTGCAGTAGTGGTAGCAGCAGCAGCAGCAGCTACAATAGCAGTAGTAGTGGTAATAGTAGTAGTGGTTGCAGCAGATTACTACTACAACAATAGTAGTAGCAGTAGTAGTAGAAGGAGTAGTAGTAGTTGTAGTAGTTGTAGCGTAAGTAACAGTAGTCGTAGTAATTGTGGATGTAGTCGTAGTAGTAGTTACAGCTGTCATAGCAGAAGTTGTAGCAATAGCAATAGTACCAATAGTAGTAGCAGTCATAGTAGCATTAGTAGTAGTTGGAAAGGTAGTAGTAGTTGCTGTTGTAGCAGAAGTATTAGCAGTAGTAGTTGTAGCAGCAACAATAATAGCAATACTAGTAGTTGTTGTAGTAATAGTAGCCGCAGTGGTAGTAGTAGTAATTGGAGCAACAACGGCAGTATTAGTAGTTGTAGTAGTAGTAGAAGTAGTAGTAATAGTAGCCGCAGTGCTAGTAGTAGTAATTGGAGCCACAGCGGCAGTATTAGTAGTTGTAGTAGTAGTAGAAGTAGTAGTAGTAGTAGTAGTAATTGTTGTTGTTGTTGTTGTAGTGGTAGTTGTAGTAGTACGAGAAGTAGCGGTAGTTGCAGAAGTAGTAGTAGTAGCAGTTGTAGTTGCAGTTGTAGAAGTATTAGTAGTAGTAGTAATAGTATTATTAATAGTAATACTAGTAGTTGTAGCAGTAGTATTTGCAGGAGTAATAGCAGTTGTAGTAACAAATGTTGTTGTAGTTGTAGTAATAGTAAGAGTAGTAGTAGCAGCAATAGTAGTAGCAGCAGTAGTAGTAGTAGCAGTATTAGTAGTAGTAGTAACAGTAGTAGTAGTAGCAATAGTAGTAATAGAAGCGCTAGTAGTTGCAGCAGTAGCTATAGGAGTTGAAGTAGTAGCAGTACCATTTGAAGCAACAGTAGTAGTAGTAGTAGCAAGAGTAGTAATAGAAGCACCAGTAGTTGTGGCAGTAGCTATAGTAGTTGTAGTAGTAGCTGTAGTATTTGAAGCAATAGTAGTAGTAGTAGTAGCAGTGGCAGTTGAAGTAGTAGTAGTAGTAGCAGTACGAAGAGTAGCAGTTGTAGCAATGGTAGTAACAGTAGTAGTTGTTATTGTACTAGTAATATTCGTTATTATTGCAGCAGTTGTGGCAATAGTAGTAGCAGTAACAGTAATATCAAAAGTAGCAGCAATAGTACTAGTAGTAGTAGTAGTACAAGTAGTAGGAGTGCTAGATTATTATTAGCAACATCAGTAGCAGTAGTTGTACAAGTAGTAGGAGTACTAGTATTATTATTAGCAGCATCAGCAGCAGTAGTAGTTGTACTAGCAGTCACAGTAGTAGAAAAAAAATTAGAAGTAGTAGCTACATTAGTAGCTGTAGGAGCAAAAATAGTAGTAGTAGTAGTAGTAGTGGTTGCTGTAGTAGCAATAGTAGTAGTAAGAGTAATAGTAGTAGCAATAGGAGCAGTAGTAGTAGTAGTAGTAGTAATAGTCGCAATAGCAGTAGCAACAACAGTAATAATTGTAATCATAGTAGTAGTAGCAGCGGTTGTAGTAATGCTAGCAATAGCAGTAGTACTAGTGGTAGTACTGCTAGTAGCAGCAATAGTAGTAGTAGAAGTCGAAGTAGAAGCAGTTGTTGGAGGAGTAGTAGTAGTAATTATCGAAGTATTTCTTGGAGTAGCAGTAGTTATAGTAGTAGTAGTAGTGGTAGTGATAGCAGTAGAAGTACTAGTAGTAGTAGTAGTAGTAGAAGTAGTATTAGTAGTAGTAGTAGTAGAACTAGTAGTCATAGCAGTAGTAGTAGTCGTAGCAGTCGTAGTAGTAGCAGTAGTAGTACTGGTTGAAGTCGTAGAAGTTGTAGTAGTATTAGTAGTAGTAGCAGTAGCAGTAGCGATAGTCGCAATAGTTGTAGTAGTAGTAGTTGTTGTTGTAGTTTTATTAGTAGTGGTAGTAGTACCGGTTGTAATAGTAGTAGTAGTAGAAGAACTACTAGTAGGAGGAGTAGGAGTAGTAGTAGGAGCAGTAGTAGTAGTAGAAGGAGTAGCAGTATGCGTAGCAATAGAAGTAGTAGCAGTAGCAGCAATAGTAGTAGTCGTATCTGCAGCAGTAGTTCTAGGAATAGTAGTTATAGGAGTAGAAGTAGTAGTAGCAGTAGGAGTTGGAGTAGTAGCAGAAGTCGTCATAGTAGTAGTAGCAGTAGAAGTAGTAGTAGTTGTTGTTGTAGTTGTAGTAGTAGTAGTACTAGGAGGAGTTGTAGATGCGGTAGTAGTAGCTGTTGTTGTAGTTGTAGTAGTAGTAATAGTAATAGTATTAGTTTTAGTAGAGGTAGTAGCAGTAGGACTAGTAGTAATAGCAAAAGTAATAGTAGTTGGTGTAGTAGTAGTAGAAGTAATAGGAGTAGTTGTAGTTTAGTAGCAGTATTAGTAGTTGGAGTAGTAGTAGTAGTTGTTGTTGTGGTAGAAGTAGAAGTAGTAAGCAGCAGTCGAGTAGTAGCAGTAGGAGGAGTAGTAGCAGTAGCAAGAGGAGTAGTTTGTAGTAGTAGTAGTATTAGTTTGTAGTAATTGTAGTATAATTGGAGAGTAGCAGTGCTAGTAGAATTAGTTGTAGTAGTAGTAAGTAGTAGCAGTAATAGTTGTAGTAGAGGTAGTAGTGGCAGTAGTAGCCAGTAGTAGTACTTGAAGGTGTTGTAGTAGTAGCAATAAGTGTAGTTGTTGTTTAGTAGTAGCAGTAATAGGAGCAGTAGCAATAGTAGCAGCAGCAGTAGTAGTATTAGTAGTAGTAGTAACAGTAGTTGTAGTAGCAGCAGAAGTAGTAGTAGTAGCAGTGGTTGTAGTAGTAGTAGCAGTAGTAATAGCAATTGTAGTCATATTATTAGCAGCAGTAGTAGTAATAGTGGATGTAGTAGTAGTAGAAGTAGTGGTAGCAGTAGTTGAAGTAGTAGTTGTTGTTGTTGAAGTAGTAGACGTGGTAGTAGTAGTAGTAGTAGTAGTAGTAGCAATAGTAGGAGTAGTAGTTGTAGTAGAAGTAGTAGAAGTAGTAGTAGTAGGAGGAGGAGGAGGAGGAAGGGAGTAGTACTAGTAGAAGCAATAGTAGTAGTGGTAGTAGCAGTTGATGTAGTAGCATCAGCAGTAGTACGGGTAATAGCAGTAGCAGTAGTGGTAGTAGTTGTAGTAGTGGTAGTAGGAGTAGTACTAGTAGTGGAAGTAGCAGTTGTAGCAATATTAGTGGCAGTTTTTGTAGTAGTAGTAGAGTAGCAGTAGTTGTGGCAGTAGTAGTCATTGGAGTAATAGTGTTAGTTGGAGAAGTTGAAGTAATAGTAGTATTTGTAACAGCAGCAGCAACCGTAGTAGCAGTAGTAGTAGTTGTAGTAGTAGTAGCAATCTAAGTAGTAATTATAGCAGCAGCAATAGCAACAATAGCAGTAGTAGTAGTTGTTGTTGTAGTAGTAGTAGTAGTAGCAATAATAGTAGCAGTAGTAGTAGCAGTTGTAGGAACAGTAGCAACCGCAGTGGTTGCAATTATTGTAGTTGAAGTAGTTGTAGCAATTGTTGTAGTAGTAGTTGGAGTAGCAGTGACTTTGCGGTTGCCATAGTAGTAGTAGTAGTCGTAGCAGAGTAGCAGTAGCGGTAGTATTAGGAGTAATAGTAGAAGTAGTAGCAGTAGTAGTAGTAGTATGACTAGTAGTGGCAATAGTAGTTGGTGTAGTAGCATTAGCAAGAGTAGTTGCATTGCAGAAGCAATAGTAGCAGCAGAACTAGTAGTAGTTGTAGTAGTAGCGGTAGGAGGAGTAGTAGTATCAATAGTAGTAGTAGTAGTAGTAGTAATAGTAGCAATAGTAGTAGTGGTAATAGTAGTACTAGTAGTAATAGTAGTAGTAGTAGTTGTAGTAATAGTAGTAGTAATAGTAGCAGTTGTTATAGTAGTGGCAGCGCTAGTAGTAGTAGTAGTATTAGTAGTAGAAGTGTAGTAATAGTAGCAGCAGTAGTAGTAGTACTAGTAGTAGTAGTAGTAATAGTAGTAGCAGTGGTAGAAGTAGTAATAGTAGTGGTAGTAGGAGTAATAGTGGTGGTGGTTGTTGTAGTAGTAGTAGCAGTAGCAGTAGCAATTATTGTTGTAGTAGTAGTAGTTTGACTATTTGGAGTGGTAGTATTAGTACGACTAGTAGTTGTAGTGGTAATAGTAGTAGGAGTAGTAGTAGCAGTTGCAATAGTCGTAATTGCAGTAGTAGTACTAGCAGTAGTAGCAAGAATGTAGTAGTTGCAGCAGTAGATGGAGTAGTAGTCGTAGAGGTCATATGAGTGTTACGAGTAGTAGTAGCTGTAGGAGTAGCAGTAGTAATATCGGTAGTAGCAGTAGTAGTTCTGGTAATAGGAGTTGTAGTAGTAGTACCATTAGCAACAGTAGTAGTAGTACTGATAGGAGTAGCAGTTGTTTTAGTAATTGTAGCAGCAGTGGTAGTAGAAGTAGTAGTAGCAGTAATAGTTGTTGTTGTAGTAGTTGTTGTAGTAGTAGTAGTAGGAGTAGCCATAGGAGTAGGAGTTAGAGAAGTAGTGGTAGCAGTAGTTGCAGTAGTACTAGCAGTAGTAGTAGCAGCAGTGGTAGAAGTATTAGAAGTAGAAGTAGTAGTATTAGTAGTAGTAGTAGTAGTATTAGTAGTAGCAGCAGTAGTAGTTGTTGTGTAGTAGTATTAGTAGTAGCTGTAGTAGCAGTAGCAGCTGTCTCAATAGTAGTTGTAGTAGTAGCAACAATAGCAGTAGTGGTAGTAGCAGAAGTTTCAATAGCTACGGAAGTAGTAGAAGCAATAGAAGTAATAGTAGCAATAGAAATAATAGTAGCAATAGTAGTTGTTGTGCAAATGGTAGTAGCAGTTGTAGTAACAATATCAACAGCAGGGGTTGTATTTGTTGCAGTATAAATAGTTGTACTAGTGGTTGTTGTACTAGTAGTAATAGTAGTAGCTATTGTAGTTTCGATAGTAGTTGTAGTAGTAGTAGTAATAGTAGCAGTAGTAGTAGTGGTAGTAGTAGTAGCAGTAGTAGTAGTAGTAATAGGACTAGCAGTAGCAGTAGAAGTAGCCGCAATAGTTGATATAGTAGTAGTAGTGGTGGTAGTTGTAGTAGTAATAGCAGTAGTAGTGCTACTAGTAGTTGTTGTAGTAGTAGTGTAGTAATAGTAGCTGTACTTGTAGTACTAGAGGATATAGTAGTAGTGGTAGTAGTACTAGTCGTAGTAGTAGCAGTAGTAGCAGTGGTAGCAGTTGTACTAGTAGTAAAAGGATTAGTTATAGCAATTGTAGAAGGAGTAACAGTAGTAGCAGTAGCGGCAGTAGTAGTAGAAGTAGTAGTAGTAGTAGAAGTAGTAGTAGTTATTGTAGTGGTAGTGGTAGTAGTAATCGTTGTAGTTGTAGTAGTAGTAGTAGTAGTAGTAGTCGTAGTTGTAGCAATAGAAGTAGTAGCAATAGTAGCCTTAATAGTAGAAGTTGTAGTAGTATTACGAGTAGTAATAGTAGTAGTAGCAGCAGTAGTAGCAAAAGCAGTTGTAGTTGTAGTAGTACTAATGGTATTAGCAGTAGTAGTGGTAGTAGTTGTAGTAGCAGTAGTAGCTATTGTAGTAGTAGTAGTATTAATAGTGGTAGTAGTTCTAGTAGTAGTAGCTATAGTAATAGTGGCAGTAGTATTAGTAGAAGTAGCAATAGTAGTTGTTGGAGCAATAGTAGAAGTAGGTATAGTAGTAGTAGTAGCGGTAGTAGCAATAATAGTGGTAGTAGCAGCTGCAGTAGCATTAGTAGTAGTGGTCATAGTAGTGGTATTAGTAATAGCTATAGTGGTAGTAGTAGTTGTTGTAGCAGTAGCAGTAGTAGCTATGGTAGTCAAAGTAGTAGCAGTAGCAGCTGCGGCAACAGTAGTCGTTGTAGCTGCAAAAGTAATAGCAGTAGTATTAGTGGCAATAGTAATGGTAGTAGTAGATGCAGTAGAGCAGTAGTCCGGTGATAGTTGTTGCAGTAGTAGTAGAAGTAGCAGTAGTAGTGGTGGTGGTGGTGGTGGTGGTGGTGGTAGTAGTAGTAGTCGTGCAGGTAATAGCAGTAGAAGCCGTAGTAATGGTAATAGTTGTGGTAGCAGTAGTAGTAGTTGTTGTAGTGCTTGTAGTAGAAGTTGTTGGAGTAGCAATAGTACCAGTAGCAGCAGCAGCAGCAGCAGTAGTAGTAGTAGTAGTTGGAGAAGTAGTAGCAGTAGTCGTAGTTACAGAAGTAGTATTAGTAGTATTTGGAGCAACAACAGTACTTGCTATACTAGTAGTAGTTGTAGTGATAGTACCAGTAGTGGTAGTAGTAGTTGTTGGAGCAACAACCGCAGTATTAGTAGTAGTAGTAGTAGTAGAAGTAGTAGTAGTAGTAGTAGTAGTAGTAGTAGTAGTAGCAGTAGTAGTAGTAGAAGTAGCAGAAGTAGTAGTCGTAGCAGTCGTAGTTGTGGTTGTAGTGGTAGTAGTAATATTGATAGTAATATTAGTAGTTGCAGAAGTAGTATTAGTAGGAGTAACAACTATTGTAGTAAGAGAAGTAGTAGTAGTAGTAGCAATAGTAAGAGTAGTACTAGTAGTAGCAATAGTAAGAGTAGTAGTAGCAGCAGCAATAGTAGTAGCAGTAGTAGTAGTAGTAGTATTAGCAGTTGTAACTGTAGTAGTGCATGTAGTAGTAGTAGCAGCGGCAAAAGCAGTAGTAGTAGTTGCAAGAGTAGTAATAGATGCACTTGTAGTAGCAATAGTGGCTATAGTAGTTGCAATAGTAGATTAGTAGAAGTAGTAGTAATAGTAGTAGTAGAAACAGTTGTAGCATTAGTAGAAGTAGTAGTAATAATAGTGGTAGTAGTGACAGTAGCAGTAGTGGGAGTAGGAGTAGTAGTAGTAGTAGTAGTAGTGGGAGTAGCCGTAGGAATAGAAGTAGTAGAAGTCTTAGTTGCAATAGTAGTAGTAGTAATAGTAGTAGCGGTAGTAGTAGTTGTTGTAGTAGTTGTAGTAGATATTAGTTGTGGTAATAGTAGCAGAAGTAGTAATTGGTGTAGTAATGGTGGTAAGAGGAGTAGTGGTAGCAATATTAGTAGTAGTCGAAGTTGCAGCAGCAGTAGTAGAGGTTATAGTAGTGGTAGTAGTACTACCAGTAGTAGCAAAAGTAGAAGTAGAAGTTGTAGTACTAGTATTAGTAAAAGTAGTTGTAGTAGTAGTAGTACTATTATTAGTAGAAGTAGAAGTAGTAGTGGCAGCAATAGTAGTAGTAGTCTAGTAGTAGGAGTAGTAGTTATAGTTGTAGTTGTTGTTGTTGTTGTAGTAGTAGTAGTAGTTGTTGTTGTTGTTGTAGTTGTAGTAGTAGTTGTTGTTGTTTTGTTGTTGTAGTAATAGTAGTAGTAGTAGTAGTAGTAGTAGTAGTAGTAGTAGTAGTAGTAGTAGTAGTAGTAGTAGTAGTAGTAGCAGTAGCAATAGTAGTAGTCGTAGGGGTAGTAGTAGTAGCAATAGTAGTAGTTGTAGTAGTATTGTACTAGTACTGTAGTAGTAGCCACAGTAGTAGTAGTATAGGTTGTAGCATTAACAGTTGTAGCAATATTAGTAGTTGTAGCTGGAGCAATAGTAGTAGTTATTGTTGTTGTTGTAGTCGTAGTAGTTGCAGTAGAAGTAATAACAGAAGTAGTAGTGGTAGTGGTGGTGGTGGTAGTAGCAGAAGTTGTAGCAGTCACAGGAGAAGTAGAAGTACTTCTACATGTTGTATAAGCAGCAGTAATAGTAGCAGTAGGAGTAGAACTAGTAGTAATAGTAGAAGTAGTAGTAGTAGATTTTGTAGTAGTACTAGTAGTAGTAGTAGTAATAGGAGGAGGAGGAGGAGGAGGAGCAGTACAAGTAGTAGTAATAGTAGTAGTAGTACTAGTGGTAGCAGTAGTAGAAGTAGTAGTAATAGTAGTCGAAGTAGTAGTATCAGTAGCAGTAATAAGGGTAGTAGCAGTGCAATAATAGTAGTATATGTAGTAGTAGTACTACTACTACTACTGGTGTTAGTAGTAGCAATAGTAGTAATAGTAGTAGTAATAATAGTAGTAGTAGTAGTAGCAGCAGTAGTAGTTGTATCAAAAGCAGCAACAACAGTAGTAGTAGTAGTAGCAGTGGTAGTAGCAGTAGTAGTAGCAGTGTTTGTAGTAGGAGAAGTGGTAGTAGAAGTAGTAACAGTAGTTGAATTAGAAGTAGTATGTGTTGTAGTTGTTGTAGAAGTAGTAGTTGTAGTACTACCAGTAGTTGAAGTAATAGTAGTAGCCGCAGTAGCGGTAGAACTAGTAGCGAAGTGGTTGTTGTAGTCATTGTAGCAGTCGTAGCGTCCGTAGTAGCAATATTATTACTAGTAGCAACAATAGTGGTAGTATTAGCCACAGTAGTATTAGTAGTAGTGGCAGTACCAGAAGTAGCAGTAGTAGTTGTTGTTGTTGTTGTAGTAGCAGTAGTAGTCATAATAGTAGGAGAAGTAGTAGTAGCAGCAGCAGCCGTAGTGGTAGTAGTGGTGATAGTAGCAGTAGTTGTAGTTATTGTTATTGTCGTAATAGTAGCAGCAACAGTAGTAGTAGTAGAAGTAGTAATAGTAGCCATATTAGCAGAAGTAGTAGTAATAGTAGCCATAGTAGCAGTTGTAGCAGTAGTACTAGTATTGGCGATAATAGCAATAGTAGTAGTAGTAACAGTCATAGTAGTTCTAGTAGAAGTTTTAGTAGTAGTAGAAGCAGTAGTAGCGGTAGCAATAGTTGGAGTAGTAGTAGTAGTAGTCACGGCAGCCGTAGTAGCAATAGCAGAAGTAGTAGTAGTTGTTGTTGTTTTAGTAGTTGCTGTAGTACTAGTAGCAGTAGTTGCAAAAGCAGCAGTAGTGGTAGAGTAGCAGTAGTAGCAGTAGCAGCAACAACAGAACTTGTACTAGTTGTTGTAGTAGTAGGCATAGCTGTAGTAGCGGTAGAAGTTGTAGTAGAAGAAGTAGTAGTAGTAGCTGTTGTAGTAGAAATAGTAGTCGTATTTGTACTAGTAGTAGTGTTAGCAGTAATAGTAGCAATAGTAGTTGTCGTGTTAGTGATAGCAGGAGCTGTAGTAGTAGTTGTATTAGTAGTTTTCCTAGTCGCAGTTGTTGTTGTAGAAGTACTATAGTAGTAGTTGTTATTTTTTGTAGTTGTAGTAGTAGTCATAGCAGCCGCAGTAGTAGTAGAAGTAGTGGCAATAGTAGTCATTGTATCCGTAGTAGTAGCAGAAGTAGGAATAGCAATGCTAGTAGCCGCCGCATTAGTACTAGTGGTATTAGTAGTAGTAGTAGTGGGAGTAGCAGTTCCAGTTGCAATAGTAGTAGTAGTAGTAGGAGTATCAGAAGTAGTAGGAGTATCTTTAGTAAAAATAATAGTTGTTATAGTTGCAGCTGGAGTAGTAGCAATAGTAGCAGTAGGAGTAGAAAAAATAGTAGCAATAGTAATAGAGTAGAGCAGCAGCAGCAGTAGTAGCAGTAGCAGCAATTATTGTAGTAATAGCTATATTAGTAGCAGGAGGAGAAGTAGCAGTAGTATTAGTAGTAGTTGTTGTAGTAATAGTAGATGTAGCACTAGTTGCAGTAGTAGTTGTTATAGTAGTAGCAGTTGTAGTAGTAATATTACCTGTATCAGTAGCAGTAGTAATAGTAGTTGCAGTAGGAGCAGTAGTCATAGAAGTAGCAGAAGTAGTTATAGTAGTAGCAGTAGTCGTAGAGGCAGTAGCAGCAACAGCCACAGCAGCAGTAGGAGTAGTAGCAATTGTAGTAGTAGTCGTAATAGAAGGGAAAGTAGTGGCAGTAGTGGTAAGGGTAGTAGAAATAGTAGTAGGAGGAGTAGAAGTTGTAGTAGCAATAATAGCTATAGCATCATGGGCAGTTGTAGTTGTAGTAGTTGTAGTAGCCGTAGTAGCAATAGTAGCAGCAGTAGTAGTAGTAGCAAAACTAGCCGTAGAAACTATAGTCGCAGCAGCAGCAGCAGCAGCAGCAGTAGTAGTAGTAGTAGTAGTAGTAGTAGTAGTAGTAGTAGTAGTAGCAACCGTAGTAGTAGTAGTAGTAGTGACAATAGCAGTAGTAGCAGCCATAACAGCTGTAGTAGTTGTAGTAGCAGTTTTAGTGGTAGTAGGAGTAGATGTAGTAGTAATAGTAGTGCCCGTAGTAGAAGTAGTAGTACTTGCAGCAATAGTAGCGAAAGTAGTATTAGTAGTAGAAGTTGTAGTAGTAGTATTCGTAGCAGATGTAGTAGCAGTAGCTGTAGTTGTAGTAGTAGTTGTTGTTGTTGTAATAGTTGTAGTAGTAGTAGTAGCAGTTGTTGCAGAAGTAGCAGTAGTTGTAGTAGTAAGAGTAGAAGCAATAGTAGGAGTAGTAGAACTGATTGTAGTAATAGTATTCGTCGTAGCAGTAGTAGTGGCAGTATTTAGAGTGGAAGTAGTAGTTGTTGTAGTAGTTGGAGTAGAAATAGTAGTCGTAGTTGTAGTACTAGTAGTATTAGTATTAATAGGCGCAGTAGTGGTAGTAGTAGTTGTAGTAGTTATAGCAGTAGTAGCAGTAATAGAAGCAGTTGCAGCAGTAGTAGCACCAGTAGTCGTAGTTGCACCAGTAGTAGTAGTTGTTGTAGTAGTTATAGTAGTAGTAGCAGTAGCAATATTCTTAGTAGTAGTAGCAATTATAGTAGTAGTCGTAGTTATAGTAGTGGTAGTAGTAGTAATAGTGGTAGTAGTAGTAGTAGTATTACTAGTAGTAATTGTTGTCGTTGTAGCAACTGTAACAGTTGTAGCAGCAATAGCAGTAGCACAGTAGTAGTAGTAGTAGTAATAGCAGTAGCAGAAGTACTAGTCATAGCAGTAGTAGTCATTGTAGTAGTAGTTGTACTAGAAGTAATACTATTAGAAGTAGTAGCAACAGTAATAGTAGTAGTGGTGGCAGCAGTAGTATTAGTAGGAGTTGCAGTAGTAGGAGTAGCAGCAGTAGCAGTAGTTGCTGTAGTAGTTGTTGTAATAAGTGTAGTAGTAGTAGTAGTACTAGTAGCAATTGTAGTAGTAGCAGTTGTAGTAGTTATAGTAGTAGTAGTAGCATCAGTTGTAGTAGTTATAGTAGTAGTAGTAGCATCAATTGAAGTAGTAGCAATAATAGTTGTAGTAGTAGTAGTAGTAGTAGGAGTAGTCAAGTAGTAGTAGAAGTAATTGTGGTAGTAGCAGCAGCAGCAATAGTAATAGTAGCAGTAGAAGCAGTAGTAGAAGCTGTTGTAGTAGTAGTAGTAGTAGCAGAAATAGTAGGAGTAGTAGTCATAGTAGTTGTAGTAGCAGTAGTAGTCACACAAGTAGTTGTAGCAGTAGTAGTTGTAGTAGCAGCAACAATAGTACTAGCAGGAGCAATAGTAGTAGCACTAGCAGCAGCAGCAGTTGTTTACTAATAGTTGTAATACCAGCAATAGTACTAGCAGAAGTAGTAGAAGTAGTACTAGTAGTTGTAGTAATCGTAGCTGTAGTAGTAGTAGCAAGCAGAAGTAGTAGAAGTAGTACTAGTCGTTGAAGCAACAATAGTAGTAGGTGTAATACTAGTAGCAATAGTAATAGTAGTAGGAGAAGTTGTAACAGTAGTATTTGTAGCAGTAGCTGCAGCAACAGTATTAGTAGAAGTAGTAGTAGTGGTAGTAGTTGTAGTAGTAGTAATAGTTGTGGTGGTAGTAGTAGTAGCAGTAGCATCAGCAACAGTACTACTAGAAATAGTCGTATTAGTAGTAGTAGTAGTAGTAGTAGTAGTAGTAGTAGTAGTAGTAGTAGTAGTAGTAGTAGTAGTAGTAGTAGTAGTAGTAGTAGTAGTAGAAGTCGTAATAGCCGCAGTAGTAATAGAAGTAGTAATAGTGGCATTTGTAGTTGTAGTCGTAGTCGTAGTAGTATTAGTAGTAGCAGAACTAGTAGTAGCAGAAGTAGTAGCAGTAGTAGTAACTATAGTAGTGATAGCATGGGCAGTAGTAGTAGTACCAACGGTAGCAGCTGCTGTAGCAGCACCAGTACTAGTAGTAGTAGCCCGAGCAGTAGTATTATTTGTTGTAGTAATAGTAGTAATAATAGTAGTAGTAGGAGGAAGAAGTAGCAGTAGTTGCAGTAATAGTAGCTACAGCAGCAACAACACCAAAGCAGCAGCAGCAACAGCAGCAGTAATAGTGGTAGTTGTTGTTGTAGTAGTGGTAGTAGCTGCAGCTGTAGTAGCAATAGTAGTAGAAAATGTTATAATAGTAGCAAAAGTAGTAGTAGTAGTGGTAGTAGTAGTAGTAGTAGCAACAGGAGGAGTAGCAGAAGTAGTAGAAGAAGTAGCTGTAGTAACTGAAGTAGTAGCTGCAGTAGTTCCAGTAGTACTTGCACCAACAACTGAAGCAGCAGCATTAGTGCATCTGCTGAAGTAGTAGTAGTGGTAGTA
>RXID01022528.1:0-20120 GCA_005019695.1 Trichopus zeylanicus subsp. travancoricus
TTACTACTAGTACTACTGTGACTCCTAAGGCTACTACAACCACTACTTCTATTGGTGCTACTACTGCTAGTACTACAACTACGATTGCTACTACTAGCAATATTGTTGAAACTACTACTACTACCACTACCACTACCACTATTATTATTGCTACTGCATCAACTATTACTACCACTACTATTGTTACAACTACCACTGCTACTACTACTACTGCTACTACTAGTACAACATCTACTACTACTACTATTACTATTACTACTACTACTATTACTACTACTACTATTGCTACTACTAGTACTCCTCCACTCCTACTGCTACTACTACTATTGTTGCTTCTACTACCACAACAACTACTACTACTACTATTACTACTATGGCAACTGCTAGTACTACTACTTATACTTCTTCTTCTTCTTCTTCTTTTACTACTACTACTACTCCTCCTCCTTCAACTACTACAACTACTATCGCTACTAATACTACTACTACTACTACTACTGCTGCTGCTACAACTACAGCAACCACTATGACTACTACTAATGCTGCTACTGCTACTACTGCTATAACTACTGCTACTACTGCTACTGCTGCTGCTGCAGCTGCTACTATCACTACGACTAATGTTGTTGCTGCTATTACTGCTACAACTATTGCTTCTACTACTACTACTACTACTACTAATACAACCACTACTGCTATTATTACCATTACTGCTGCTGCTGCTGCTACTACTACTACTACTGCTGCTACTGCTACAACTCCTATTACTATTACCACTACAGGTGCTGCTGCTGCTCCAGTTACTACCACTACTATTGCTACTACTAATCCTGCTATTACTACTACAACTATTACTACTACTACGTCTACTGCTACGGCTGTTGTTACTACATGACTATTACTACTATCGCCACGACTACTAGCATTATTTCTATGACTACTACTACTGCTACTACTACTACTACTACTACTCCTATAATTTTTACTACTATTATAGCTATAATTTCTACTAATACTACTGCCACTTCTGCTACTACTTGTGCAAAAACTACTTTTAGTTTTGTTACAGTGTCTATTACTACTTATGCTACTACCACTACTACTACTACTCCTCCTCCTCCTCCTACGACTACTACAACTACTGGTACTGCTACTACTACTATTGCTACTACTATTACTACAACAATTACTCGTACTGCTACTACTACTATTGCTACTACTATTCCTATAAGTTCTACTACTACTGCTACTACCACCACATCTGCGATTACTCTTGGTACTACTTTTGCTACTACTACAATAACAACAACAACTACTACTGCTACTATTATAACTATTACTACTACTGTTGCTATAACTACTACTGCCATGACTACTACCACAACTACTACTACTACCACAACTTGTAGTAGTAGTAGTAGTAGAAGTTTTAGTAGTAATAATAGTGGTATGAATTGCAGTACTAGTAGTAGTAGTAGCGGTAGTTGTAGTAGTCATAGTAGTAATAGTAGCAGTAGTAGCAGTAGGTGTAGGAGGAGGAGGAGCAGTAGGAGTAGCAGAAAAAGTAGTAGTAGTAGTAGCAGGAGTAGCAGTTGTAGTAGTGGTAGTAGTAGTAATAGCAATAGTAGGAGTAGTAGCTATAGTAGTAGTAGTAGTAGTAGTAGTAGTAGTAGTAGTAGTAGTAGTAGTAGTAGTAGTAGTAGTAGTAATTATAGCAGAAGTAGTTATAGCATTAGTAGTAGTTGCAATAGTAGTGGTAGTAATAATATTATTAGTAGTAGCAGTAATATGAGTAGTAGCAGCAGCAGTAGTAGTAATTGTAGTTGCAGTAGTAGTGGTAGTAATAGTAGTATTGGTAGTGGTAGTAATTGGTATTGTTGTTGTTGTTGTTGTTGTTGTTGTTGTTGTTGTAGTAGTAGTAGTAGTAGTAGTGGTGGTGGTGGTGGTGGTGGTGGTAGTTGTTGTAGTAGTAGTAGTAGCAGTAGTAGTTGTAGTATTGATAGTTATGGTTATAGTAGGAGAAGGAGTCATAGTAGTAGTTATAGTAGTAGTAGTTGTTGTTGTTGTTGTAGTATTAGTAGTAGTAACAGGTGAAGAAGTAGCACTCGTAGTAGTAGTACTAGTAGTATTTGTAAGTGTTGTTGCAGTAGCAATAGGAGTACTACTAGTTGTAGCAGTAGAGGTAGTAGACATAGTAGTCGTAGTAGTAGGAGTAAAGGTAGTAGTTGTCGCAATAGTAGTAGTAGTAGTAATAGTTGGAGTTTTTGTAGTAGTAGTTATTATTGTAGTGGTAGCATTAATAGTAGTAAGAGTAGTAGTTGTTGGAGTAGTAGCAGCACTTGTAGTATAAGTTGTAGTAGTAATGTAGTAGTAGTAGCAGTGTTAGTAGTAGTTGAGGTAGTAGCAGTTGTAGTAGTAGTTGTTGTTGTCGTACTAGGAGCAATAGGAGGAGTAGCAGTAGCAGTAGGAGGAGTAGCAGGAGTAGTAGTTGTACTCATAGTCGCTGTAGTAGTAGTAGAAGTAGCAGTAGTTGTAGTAGTAGAAGTAGTAGTTGTAGTAGTAATAGTAGTAGTTATTGTAGTTGCAGCAGCAGCAGTAGTAAAAATTATAGTTGTAGCAGTTATGGTAGTAGTAGTTGTAGTAGTAGCTGTAGTAGTAGTAGCAGCAACAGCTCTAGTAGTAGTAGTAGTAATAGTAGTAGTAGTAATAGTAGCAGTAGTAGTAGTAGTAGTAGTACTACCAGTAGTAGCACTAGTATTGTTTGTTCTAGTTATGGTTGGAGGAGGAGCCACAGTATTAATGGTAGAAGTAGTTGTAGAAGTAGGGGCAGCAGCAACAGTAGAAGTAGTATTAGTAGTAGTAGTAGTAGAGAAGGTAGCAGCAGTAGTAGTAGTATTAGTAAGAATAGTTGTACTAGCAGGAGTACGTGTAGTAGTAGCGGTAGTCATAGTAGAAGTAGTAGTAGTAGTAGCAGAAGTAGTAATAGTTGTAGTTGTAACAGGTGGAGTGGTTGTTGTGTTAGTTGTAGTAGTAGTGGTGGTGGTAGTATTAATAGTAGTAATAGTGGTAGTTGTTGGAGTTGTAGCAATGCTTGTAGCAGTAGTTGTAGTAGTAGTGTGTAGTACCTGTATTAGTAGTAGTATAGTTACTAGCAGTAGCAGTAGTAGAAGCAGTAGTTGTAGTAGTAGTAGCAGGAGGAGTAGTAGTAGTGGTAGTTGTTGTAGTAGTAGAAGAAGTTGTAGTTGTAGTTGTCGTAGAACTAGTAGCAGTAGTACTAGCAGTAATATAAGTAGTAGTAGTGGTGGTAATATTAGTCACCGAAGTAGTGGTAGAAATTATTTTAGGAGTCAGAGTAGAAATAGTAGCAGTAGTTGTAGTAGCAATAGTAGGAATAATCGTAGTAGTAGGAGTAGTAGTAGTAGTAGTTTTCATAGTAATAGTAGTAGTAGTAATAGCAGCAGTAGTAGTAGAAGTAGTGGCAATAGTAGTTGTTATAGTAGAAGTAGTAATAGCAGCAGCAGTAGTAGTAATAGTAGTAGGAGCAATAGTAGTTGAAGTAATAATAAAAGTAGTGTTAGTAGTAGCATAGTTGTAGTAGTAGTAGAAGTAGTTGTTGTTGTTGTTGTAGTAGAAGTCATTATTGTAGTAGTAGTAGAAGTAGTAGTAGTTGTAGTAGTAGTTATTGTAGAAGTAGAAGTAGAAGCAGTAGTTGAAGTTGTAGTGGTAGTAGTAGTAGCAGTAGTTGTTGTTGTTATAATAGAAGTAGCAGCAGTAGTTGTTGTTGTAGTTGTATTAGTAGTAGTATTAGTAGTAGTCGCAGCAGTTGAAGTAGTAGTAGTAGTAGTAGCTAGAGCAGTAATAGTAGTAGTAGTCGTAGTAACGGTAGTAGTAGTTATTATTGTTGTTGTTGTAGTAAGAGAAGTAAAAGTAGTGGTTGTTAAAGTAGGAGTTTTAGGAGTAGTAGTATGAGTAGTAGTAGCAACAGTAGTAGTAAAAATAATAGTAGTAGTGGTTGTAGAAGTAGTTTCAGTAGAAGTAGTGATAGTAGTAGTAGTAGTAGTAGTAGTCATACTAGTAGTTGTAGTAGTAGTGGCAGTAGTAGTATTGGTCGCTGTCGGTGTAGTAGTAGTAGCAGGAGTAGTAGTAGTAGTAGTAGTGGTTGTTGTTGTTGTTGTTGTTGTGGTAGTAGTAGTAGAAGTAGCTGGAGTAGTAGTAGTAGTAGTAGTAGTAGTGGTAATAGTGGTTGTAGTATAAGTAGTAGTAGCGAGGACAGTAGTAATAGTACTACTAGTTGTATTACTTGTAGTTGTAGTAGTAGTAGCGAAAAGAGTGGTAGCAGTTGTTGTTGGAGTTGTAGTTGAAGCAGCAGTAGTAGTAGCAGCTGTAATACTTGGAGCAATTATAGTATTAGTTGGAGAAGTTGTAAGAGTAAAAGTTGTAGCAATAGCGGTAGCAATTGTAGTAGAAGTAATATTGATAATTATAGTAGTGGTAATAGTAGTAGTAGTTCTTGTTGTTGTTGTAGTTGTAGTATTAGTAGTAGCTGAAGTAGCAGTTGGAGGAGTAGTAGTAGTAGCTGCAACAGCAGTGCTAGTAGAAATACTAGTCATAGCAGTAGTAGTAGTGGTGGTAGCCGCAGTAGTAATAATGGTAATAGTAGTAGCATTTATAGTTGTTGTCGTAGTAGTGGTAGTAGTAGTAGTAGTTGAAGTAGTAGTGGTAGTAGTAGTAGTTGTAGTTGTTGTAGCATCAGTAGTGGTAGTAATAGCAATTGTAACAGCAGTAGTAGCCGTTGTACTTGTACTAGTAGTACTAGCAGCTGGAGTATTAGTTATATTAGTAGTAACAACAGCAGTAGTAGTAGGAGAAGAAGTAGTGGTAGTAGTAGTAGTAGTAGCTGCAGCTGCAGCAGTAATAGTAGTAGTAGTAAGAGTAGTAGTATTAGTTATAGTAGTATAGTAACAGCAGCTGTTGCAGCAGTAGTAGTAAAAGCTACAATAGCAATAGTAGAGTAGTACAAGCAGCTTTAGTACCTAAAGCAATCATAGTAATAGTAGAAATAGTCGCAGTAGTTATAGCAGTAATAGTTGTTGTAGTGGCAGAAGCAGGAGTAGCAAAAGTAGTAGAAGAAGTTGTAGTAGTATCAACAGTGGTAGCCGCAGTAGTTGTATTAGTAGTAGTTGCAGCAATAGCAGAAGCGGCAGCAGCAGTAGTAGTATTACTAGAACTAGTACAAGGTGCAGCAGCAACAGTAGTGTTAGTAGTTATTTTTGTTGCAGTAGTATAGGAGGTGTAGTAGTAGTAGTAGTAGTCATTATAGTAGTAGCAGGAGGAAGAGGAGGGGGAGTAGTAGTAGTAGTAGTAAAAGTAGTAGTAGCAAGGGTAGTAGCATAGTACTAGTAGTTGTATTAGTTGTAGTTGTCATAGTAGTAGCGAAAGTAGTAGCAGTAGTACTTGTAGGAGTAGTAGTTGAAGTTGTAGTAGTAGTAGTAGCAATAATACTTATAGCAATAGTAGTATTAGTTTGAGAAGTTGTAAGAGTAATAGTTGTCATAGTAGCAGCAGCGATAGTAGTAGTAGTAATAGTCGTAGTAGTAGTTGTTGTTGTTGTTGTTGTAGCAGTTGGAGTAGTAGTAGTAGCAGTAGTTGCAGCAGCAGTACTAGTAGAAATAGTAGTCGTAGCAATAGCAGTAGTAGTGGTAGTCGCAGTAGTAATAATGGTTGTAGTAGTTGCATTTGTAGTTGTAGTCGTAGTAGTGTTAGTAGTAGTAGCTGAAGTAGCTGTAGTAGTTGTTATTGTTGTAGTTGTTGTATAATTAGCAATGGTAGTAATAACAACCGTAGCAGCAGTAGTAGCAGTAGTACTAGTACTAGTAGTACGTGCTGTTGTAGCATTAGTTATATTAGTAGTTACAATGGCAGTAGCAGTAGAAGGAGAAGTAGTGGTAGTTGTAGTAGTAGTAGTAGCTGCCGCTGCAACAGTAGCTACAGCACAAACAATAATAGCAGTAGTAGTAATAATAGAAGCAGCAGTTGCTGCTGCAGCAATAGTAGTAAAAGTTGCAGCAGCAATAGTAGTAGTAGTACTAGCAGCTTTAGTACCTATAGCAATAGTAGTAATAGTAGCAATAGTAGTAGTAGTTATAGCAGTAGTAGTTGTTAGAGTAGTAGAAGCTGGAGTAGCAAAAGTAGTGGAAGAAGTTGTAGTAGTATCAATAGTAGTAGCCACAGCAGTTGTATTAGTAGTAGTTGCAGAGCAGCAGAAACGGTAGCATTAGTGGCGGTAGTAGTATTACTAGAAGTAGTAGTAGGAGCAGCAGTAGAAGTAGTATTAGTAGTTGTTATTGTAGCAGTAGTAGTTGTAGGAGTAGTAGTAGTTATATTAGTAGTAGTAGTAACAGAAGTAATAGAAGTGGTAGTACCAGTAGTACTAGTAGCAACAGTAGTAATAGCAGTAGTAGGAGTAATAATAGTAGTGGTGGTAGTAGAAAGCGGTAGTAGTAGCAGCAGTTGTTGTTGTTGTTATTGTTGTAGTGGAGCAGCTGCAACAGTATTAGTAGTAGTAGTAGTAATAGTAGTAGTTGTTATAGTAGCTGCAGCAGCAGAAGTAGTTGTAGTTATTGTTATACTAGTAGTACAGTTGCAATAGTAGTAGTAGCTATAGTTGTAGTAGTGCTAGTAGTAGTAGCAGTAGTATTAGTAGCTACAGTAGTAGTAGCAATAGTAGTAGCAATGGTAGTAGTAGCGAAAGTAGTAGTAGAAGCAGTAATAGTAGTTGGAGCATTTGTAGAAGTAGCCATAGTAGCAAAAGTAGCAGTAGTAATAGTAGTAGCAGTAGTATCAGTAGTTGTAGTAATAGTAGTCACAGCGGTAGTAGTAGTCGTAGTAGTACTTATAGCAGTAGTTGTAGTTGCAGAAGTAGTAGTAGTAGGAGAAGTAGTAGTAGTAGTAGTACTAGTAGTAGTAGTTGTAGTAGTAGTAGTAGTTGTAGTAGTAGTGGTAATAGTAGTAGTAGGAAAAGTTGTATTAGTAGTAGTAGTTGTTGTTGTTGTTATTGTTGTTGTTGTTGTTGTTGTTGTCATCGTAGTAGTAGTAGTTGTAGTTGTTGTTGTAGTAGTAGTAGTAGTCGTAGTAGTAATATTAGTAATAATAGTAGTAGTAGTAGTAACAATAGCAATAGTAGTAGCAGAAATAGTAGTAGTTGGAGAAGTAGTAGTTGTTTCGAAAGCAGTAATTGTGGTAGCTACTGTAGTAGTAGTGGTAGTAGTAGTCGCAGTAGTATCAGTAGTAGCAGTGGTAGTGGCAGTAGTAGTAAAAGTGGTAGTAGTAGTAGAAGTAGTAGTAGAAGCAGTAGTAGTTGTTGAAGTGGAAGTGGTAGTAGTTGTAGTTGTAAAAGTAGAAGTTGTAGAACAAGTTGCAGTAGTTATATTTGAAGTAGTAGTTGCAATAGAAGTAGTTGCAGCAATAGCGGTAGAAGTTGTAGCAGAAGTAGTAGTTGAAGTATTTGTAGCAGTCGTAGGATCCGTTGTTGTAGTATAAGTTGTAGTAGAAGTAGTAGCAGTCGTAGTAGTTCTAGCAAAAGACGCAGAGGCGGCAGCAGGAGGTGTAGTAGCAGTTGTTGTAGTTGTGATAGTAGTAGTAGTAAAAGTAGTAGTAGCAGAAATCGTGGTAGTGGTAGTAGTAGTAGGGGTAGTAGAAGTAGTAGTAGTAGGAGTAGAAGTTGAAGTAGCAATAGTTGCTATAGCAAAATGGGCAGTTGTTGCTATAGTAGTTGCACTAGCAGTAGTAGCAATAGTAGCAGCTGTTGTAGTAGTAGTGATAATAGCAGTAGTAGCTATATTCATTGTAGTAGAAGTATTGGCAGCAGTAAAAGTCGTAGTAGTTGTGGTAGTAGCTTTAGTAGTAGTGGGAGTAGTAGTAGTAGTAATAGTAGTGGGAGTCGTAGAAGTAGTCATAGTAGTAGCAATAGTAGCAGAAGTAACAGCAGTAGCAACTGGAGTGGTAGTAGTAGTACTAATAGTAGTAGTAGTAGTAGTAGTAGTAGAAGTAGTGGTAGTAGTAGTAGTCGTGCCAGTTTTAGTAGCAATAGCAGTAGTATCGTGGTTGTTGTTGTTGTTGTTGTTGTAGTTGTAGTAGTAGTAGTAGTAGCAGTAGTTGCGAAACTAGTAGTTGTTGTAGTAGTAGGAGTAGAAGCCTTAGCAGCAGTAGTGGCTCTAGTTGTAGTAGATGTTGTAGTAGTACTTGTTGTAGTAGAAAAAGTAGTCATAGTTGTAGCAGTAGTAGTATTAGTACTAATAGTAGCAGTAGTGGAAGTAGTATTAGTGATAGCTGTAGCAACAGGAGTAGTAGTAGTAGCAATAGTAATAGTCATAGTAGTCATAGCAGTAGTCATAGCAGTAGTAGTAGTAGTAGTAGAAGTAGTAGTAGTAGTCGTCGAAGAAGTAGTCATAACAATAGTAGTAGCCGCTATTTTAGTATAGTGTTATTAGTAATAGCAGTAGTAGGAGTAGTAGCAGTAGTAGTTGTAGGAGTAGTAGCAATAGTAGTTGGAGTATCATTAGTGAAAATAATAGCAGTTGTAGTTGTAGCAGAAGTAGTAGTAATAGCAACAGTAGGAGCGAAAGAAAGGGTTGCAATAGTAATCATAGTAGAGTAGTAGCAGCAGTAGAAGAAGTAGGAGTAGTAATAGTAGTATTAGTTGTTGTAGCAGCAGTAGTAGTAGCCGTAGCACTAGTTGCAGTTGTAGTTATTGTAGTAGTAGTTGTTATAGTAGTAATATTAGTTGTAGCAGTAGCAGTAGTTATCGTAGTTGTAGTAGTAGCCGCAATCATAGAAGTATGAGTAGTAGTAGTAGTAGTAGCAGGAGCCGCAGTGGTAGCAGCCGCTGTAGCACTTTTAGTAGTAGTAAAAGTAGTAGTAGCAGAAATTGTGGTAGTTGTAGTAGTAGTAGGGGTAGTAGAGGTAGTAATAGTAGGAGTAGAAGTTGTAGTAGAAATAGTAGCTGTAGCGGCATGGGTAATTGTAGCTGTAGTAGCAATAGTAGCAGTAGTAATACTAGTAGCGATAATAGGAGTAGTAACTGTAGTAGCAGCAGTAGAAGTTGTAGTAGTAGTTTTAGTAGTTGGGATAGTAGTAGTAGTTATTGTAGCAGCAGTAGTAGTAGAAGTAGTAGAACTTGTGGTAGTAGCTGTCGTAGTAATAGCCATAGTAGAAGTTGGAGAAGTAGTAGTAGTAGCAGTAGCAATAGTAGTAGCAGTAGTAGTGGTAGCAGTAGAAGCAATATTAATAACAGTAGTTGAAGTAGTTTAGAAGTAGCAGTAGTAGTAGTAGATGTAGTGGAAGCATTAGTAGTAGT
Organism: Trichopus zeylanicus subsp. travancoricus; assembly: GCA_005019695.1. Taxonomy (NCBI): domain Eukaryota; kingdom Viridiplantae; phylum Streptophyta; class Magnoliopsida; order Dioscoreales; family Dioscoreaceae; genus Trichopus; species Trichopus zeylanicus. The sequence continues at coordinate 9,356 of RXID01022528.1, forward strand.
AGCAGTAGCAGTAGTAGTAGTACTAGTAGTAGCAACAGTAGTAGTGGTAGCAGCAGCAGCAGAATCAGTAGTGGCAAAAGTAGTAGTTGTTATAGTAGTAGTACTATTAGCAGCAGCAGTAATAGTATTACTAGTAGGAGAAGTTGTAGTAGTGGTAGTAATAATGGTTGTGTTAGTAGTAGCAGTAGTAGCAGTAGTAGTAATAGTAGTAGCTCTAGTAGCAGTAGTAGTATTACTTCTAGTAGTAGTAATCATAGTAATCGTAGTAGTAGCGGTGGTAGTAGCAATAGTAGTAGTAGTATTAATAGTAGTAGTTGAAGCAGTATTAGAAGTAGTAGTAGTAGTAGTAGTAGTAGTAATAGTAGTAGCAGAAGTAGTCACCCTAGCAGTAGTAGTCGTAATAGTTGTAGTTATAGTATAAGTAATAGTAGTAGAATTAGCAGCTGCATTAGTTGTAGTAGTAGTTGTAGTAGTAGTTGTAGTAATACAAGTTGTAGCAATAGTAGTAGTGGCAGCGGTAGTGTTAGTTGGAGTAGTAGCGGTAGTAGTAGTAACAACAATAGTAATAGTAGCAGCAATAGTAGTTGGAGCAATAGTAGCAGTAGTTGTAGCATGAGTAGTAGTAGTAGCAATAATTACAGTCGTAGTAGTAGTAATAGTAGGCGTAGTCGAAGTAGTAGCAGAAGTAGTAGTCGTACGAGCAGAAGTAGTAGTCGTTAGTAGCAGAAGTAGTAGTAGTAGTTGTAAAAGCTGTAGAAGCGGTAGATACCATACCGATAGTTGCAGTTGTAGTAGTAGCAGTAGGAGAAGTAAAAGTAGTTGCAGTAGTAGCTGTAGTCGTGGTTGTTGTAGTTGCAAAAGTAGAAGAAGTAGTACTAGAAGTAGCAGTTGTTGTAGCAATGGTAGCAGAAGTAATACTACTAATGGTACCATTTGTTGCGATTGAATCAGCTGTAGTATTAACAGTAACAGCATTAGTAGTAGTAGCAGAACTAGTAGTTATGAAAGTAGAAGTAGTAGTAGTAGTAACGGTAGTAGTACTAGCAGAACTTGTAGTAGTAGGAAAAGTAGTAATAGTAGTTGTAGCAATACTAGTAGTGGCCATATTAGTAGCAGTACAAGCAGTAGTAGTTGTTGTTGTATCAATAGTAGCAGTAGCTATAGTAGTAGTAGTTTTAGTTGTAGTAGTAGTAGCAGCAGCAGCAGCAGCAGTAGTAGTAGTAGTAGTAGTAGCAGCAGCTGCAGTAGTAGTAGTAGTAGCAGCAGCTGCAGTAGTAGTAGTAGTAGCAGCTGCAGTAGTAGTAGTAGTAGTAGTAGTAGTGGTAGTAGTATTAATAGTAGTAGTAGAAGTAGGAGTAGTAGTAGTAATAGTGGTAGTAGTAGTAGTTGGAGCAGTTGCAGCAGTAGCTGTAGTAGTAGCGAAAGTAGTAGTAGTAGTGATGGTGGTGATGGTTGTAGTTGTAGTAATTGTCACAATAGTAGTTGTAGTCGTAGTAGTACCAGTAGTGGTAGCTATAGTAGCAGAAGTGGTAGTAGTAGGAGAAGTAGTAGTAGTAGTAGTAGTAGCAGGAGCAGCAGTAGTAGTAGTAGAAGTAGTAGCTGCAATAGTAGTAGAAGAAGTAGTAGTAGTAGGAGCAGTTGTAGCAGAAGAAGTAATAGTAGCATGGGTAGTAGTAGTAGTGGTAGTAGTTATTTTTGTAGCAGCAGCAGCTGTAGTAGTAGTGCCAATAGTGGCAGTAGCAGTAGTGGTAGCAGTGGTAGTAGTAGCAGAAGTAGTAGTAGAAGCAGTAGCAATAGTTGAAGTAGAAGTTATTATAGCACAAGTTGCAGTAGTTGTAGTAGTAGCAGTACTAGCAGCAGTCACAGTAATAGTAGTTTCGGTAGTCGCAGCAAAAGTAGTTGCGGAAGTAGTAGTAATAGTTGTTGTAGCAGTCATAGCATCCGTAGTGGTAGTAGAAATAGTAGCAGACATCATAGTGTTAGCAGCAGCAGAAGTAGTAGTAATAGTGGGCGTAGTAGCAGTAGTCGAAGTAGTTGTTGTAGTAGTAGGAGAAACAATTGTAGGAGTAGTAGTATGAGTAGTAGTAGTTGTTGTAGTAGTTGGAGTATTAATAGTACCAGTTGAGGTAGTTGTAGTAGTAGCGGTTTTTCTCATAGTAGCTGAAGAATCGTTCGTCATTGTAGCAACAGCAGCAGTAGTAGTAATAGTTGTATTTGTAGTAGCAACAGCAGTGCCAGAAGTAGTAGTAGTAGGACAAGTAGTAGTTGTAGCATTAGAAATTATAGTAGTAGAAGTAGTGGTAGTTGTAGTAGTAGCAGTAGTAGTAGTAGTAGTCGTTGTAGCAGTAGTGTTAGTAGTTGTAGTAGTTGTAGTGGTTATAGTCATAGCAGCCGTAGTAGGAGAAGTAGTAGTAGCAACGGTAGTAATAGTAGTGGTGGTGGTAGTAGTAGTAGCGGTAGTAGTTGTAGAAGTAGTAATGGTAGTAGTTGTAGCCATAGTAGGGGTTGCAGTAGTAGTTGAAGTATTTGTAGAAGTAGTAGTAGCTGTAGTAGTAGGAGAAGTAGTAGTAGTACGAGAAGTAGTATTAGTAGTAGTAGTAGTATCAGTAGCAGTAGTAGTAGTAGCAGTAGTAGTAGCAGAAGTAGTAAAAGGAGAAGTTTTATTTGAAGCGGTAGCAGCAGTAGTTGTAGAAGTAGCTTCAGTGACAGAAGTAGGATTAGTTATAGTAGTAGTCATAGTAGAAGTCGCAGTTGCAGTAGTTGTATCAGCAGAAACAGTTGTAGAGGTAATAGAAATTCTAGTAGTAGTAGTGGAAGTACTTGTAGTAGTAGTAGTAGTTGTTGTTGTTGTTGTTGTTGTAGTAGTAGTAGTAGTAGTAGTTGTAGTTATAGTAGTAGTACTAGTAGTGGTAGTTGCAATAGTAGCAAAAGTAGTGGTAGTAGTAGTATTAGTAGTAGTCGTTGTAGTAAAAGTGGTAGTTGTCGTAATATTAGTAGCGGTAGTTGTACAAGCCGTAGTAGTAGTGGTAGTAGTAGTAGTAGCAATAGTAGTAGTAGCAGCAATTGTGGCAGCTGAAGTAGTAAAAGGCAAAGTTATATTTGAAGTTGTAGCAGTAGACGTTGTAGAAGTAGTAGTAGGAGCACTAGTATAAGTCGCAATAGTAGTAGTTGTAGTACAAGTAGTAGAAATAGCCGTAGTAGCTATAGAAGTAGTAGCAGTAGTTGTTGTAGTAGCAGTCGTAGTGGCTATGTACTAATAGCAACAAAAGTAGCCGCAATAGCAGAAGAAGAAGTAGTAGTAGCATTAGTAGTAGGAGTATCAGAAGTAGCAGTTGTGGTGGTAGTAGTAGTTGTAGCAGCAGTTGTTGTTGTTGTAGAAGTTGTAGCATTAGTAGTAGTTGGAGTTGGAGTAGTAGTAGTAGTAGTAGCAATAGTTATAGTAGTAGTGGTAGTTGTAGTAGTAGTACTAGGAGGAGTAGTAGAAGTGGTAGTACTAGTAGTAGTTTTAGGAATAGTAGTAGTAGAAGTAGTATTATTCGTAGTAGTTGTAGTATTAGTAGTAGCTATAGGAGTACTAGTAGTTGTAGCTATAGTAATAATATTAAGAGTTGTAGTAGTAGTAGCAAAAGGAGTTGTTGTAGTTGTTGTAGTTGTAGTAGTTGTAGTAGTAGCATTAGTATTTATAATAGTAGTAGCTGTTGGACTAGTAGTAGTGCTAGTAGTAGTAGTGTAATACTAGTAGTTATAGCATAAGCAACAACAACAGCAGTAGCAGCAGCAGTAGTAGAACTAGTGGAAGCTGTAGTAGTGGTAGTAGTAGTAGTAGGAGGAGTAGTAGTAGTAGTAATAGGAGTAGTAGTAGTAGTAGTAGTAGTTATTGTTGTAGTAGTAGTTCAAGTTGTAGTAGTAGTGGTAGTAGAAGTAGTAGTACGACTAGAAGTAGTAGTAGTAGCAGTAGCAATAGTAGTAGTGGTGTAGTAGTAGGAGTAGTAATGTTGTATTAGTAGAAGTAGTAGTAGTAGTAGTAGTACTAGTAGTAGTAGTAACAATAGTAGTAGTAATACGAGTAAGAGTAGTAGCAATAGTAGTTGTTGTAGTAGTAGTGTAGTAGTAGTGCAGTTGTAGTAGCAGTAGTAGAAGTCGTAGAGGTTGTAGCGGTAGTAGTAGTAGAAGTAGTAGTAGCCATAGTAGTAGCAGCAGATGTAGTAGTAGTCGTAATCATAGTAGTAGTAGTAGCAAGAGTAGCAGTAGTAGTTGTGGTAGTAGTAGTAATAGTAGCAGTGGTATTAGTGGTAGTAGAAGCAAAAGTAGTAGCAATAACACAAGAAGTTGAAGTGGTCATTGTTCTTGTAGTAGCATTAGTTGTAGTAGTAGCAAAAGTAGAAGTAGTAATAGTAGTAATCGTAATAGTAGTAGTACTAGATGTAGTAGTGCAAGTAGTAGTAGTAGTAATAGCATGAGGAGGAGTAGAATGAAGAGTAGTACTAGAAGTTGTAGTAATAGCAGTAGCAGCAGCATATGTAGTAGTAGTAGTAGAAGAAGAAGTTGAAGTAGTAGTGGTAGTAGTAGTTGAAGTAGTAGTATTAGTAGTAGTAGGAAGGGTAGTAGCAGTAGCTGCAATAGTAGTATTTGTAGTAGCTGGAGTTGTAGTAGTAGTAGTAGCAGCAGCAGTAATTGTTTTAGGAGTAGTAGTTCGAGTAGCTACAGAAGTAGCTATAGAAGTAGTTGCAGCAGTAGTAGTAGTCGCAGTAGTTGTAGTAGTAGTTGCAGTAGCAGTGTTAGTAGTAGTAGGAGTAGCGGCAGCAGCAATAGTAGTAGCAATCTCAATATTATTACTAGTAGTATTAGTCGCCTATAGCAGTAGGAGTTATAGTTGCAGTACGAAAAGGAGTTGTGGTTGTAGTAGTAGTAGTAGTATTTGATGTAATAATAGTAGTAGTTGCAGGAGTAGTAGCCATTCTACTACTAGTAGTTGTAGTAGTAGTGTAGTAGTAGTAGTAACAGTAGTAGTAGCAGTAGTAGTAGTAGAAGTAGTTGTAGCAGTAGTAGTAGCAGCAGCAGTAGTAGTAATAGTAGGAGTAGTAGTAGTAGTAGTAGTAGTAGTGATAGTAGTAGTAGTAGTAGTAGCAGCAGCAGCAGTAGTCGTTGTAGTTGTAGTAGTTGAAGTAGTAATATTAGTAGAAGTAGAAGTAGTGGTAGTAGTGATAGTAGTAGTGTTGTAGTAGTAGTTGGAGAAGGAGGAGTAGTAGTAGTAGTAGTAGTAGTAGCCGTAGTAGCAGCAGCAGCAGCAGTAGTTGTAGTAGTAGCGGTAATAGTAGTAGTAGTAGTAGCAGCAATAGAAGATCTATAAGAATTCATCTATCCCAATAAGAAAGAAACCAGACTTGAACATTCCTGTATTAAGAGCTAAATTGGCTAAAGGGCTGGGGAATAATTATTATGGAGAACCCGCATGGCCCAATGATCTTTTATATAATTTTCCAATAGTAATTCTAGGTACTATTGCATGTAATGTAGGCTTTGAGCAAAGATGGGTTAGAGTTGTATAGCGGTATTTGAAAACATACCTTGGAGATGCCCTAAAACACTCATGGTATTATTATTATGTGAAACCTTAGAAATATACATGCCTAGTTAAGATGTGATATGATTGCATCATGGTGCCTAAGGACACGATCTAACAGATCATTGTATCGAGTAATTGGATCGTAATCTCTTACTATAAAAATAGCTACATATGCAGCAACACCAATTATGAGAAATCTGCCAATTCACAAATGATGTGTGAACAACGAAAGTTGTGTACCATAGTCAATAGCTATGTATGGATAGGGGGGCATGGAATACATATGGTGAGCTACAACAATGGTTAAAGAACCAAACATAGGTAGGTTAAGAGCTAATTCAGCATGCCATTACGTTGTTAGAATTTCATAAAGGCCCTTATGACCCTAGCCTGTAAATGGACCTTTATAGGCTTCAAAAATGTTTGACGATATCGGGCTAGAACAATTTGTTCTTCTTGAATACCCTGATTGAAGTCCAAAGAATTTCCTGCTACTACCATATAATATTCATCTCTCCTTGACGATAAATAAATCATCTGTGTGTTTTTTGATCTCTCAAATGTTTCATAAAAAAGACTCTCTATAGATCCCCAATGACCAATCCTCACATAAATAGCTAAGGATCCAATAATTCCAACATTTATTCCTTCTGATAGTAGTTGTAGTAGTAGTGTAGTAGTAGCATAGTAGTAGTAGCAGTACCAGCAGTAGTAGCGGTTGTAGCAGTAGCAGTAGTAGTAGTTGTAGTAGTAGTAGAAGTAGAAGTACTAGTAGTCATAATTAAAGTAGTAGTAGTAGCACGATTAGTTGTAGTAGTTGTTGTTGTAGTAGTTGTAGTAGTTGCAGTAGTAGTAGTAACAATAGTAGTAGTTGTAGTAGTAGTGGTGGTAGTAGTAGTAGTAGTAGATGTAGTAGTATTAGTAGTAGTAATATTAATAGCAGGAGAGGGAGGAGGAGGAGGAGCAGTACTAGTAGTAGCTGGAGTAGTTGTAGTAGTAGTAGTTAAAGTAGAAGTATCAGTAGTAGTAGTAGTAGTAGTCATAGCAGCAGAAGTAGCAATAGAAGTAGTAGCAGTAATTGTAGCAGTAGTAGTAGCTGCAGTAGTAGTATTAGTAGCAGCGGCGGCGGCGACAGTAGTAGTAGTAGTTGTTGTTGTTGTTGTCTCAGTAGTAGTAGTAGTTGTTGTTGTATTAGTAGTAGTAGCAGCAAGAGCCGCAGCAACAATAATAGTAACAGTAGTCGTATTAGTTGTAGTTGGAGCAGTAATAGTAGCAATAGTAGTAGTTGTACTGGTAGAAATAGCTGTTGTCGTAGCAATATCAGCCAAAGTGCCTATATTTGTTGCAGTATAAGTAGTAGTACTATTAGGTGTAGTGCTAGTAGTAATAATAGCCGCTATTTCAGTTGTAGTAGTAGTAATAGTAGTCATAGCAGAAGTAGTGGTAGTAGAAGTAGTAGTGGTAATAGTAGTAGTAGTAGTAGCGGTAGTAGTAGTGGCAATTAGACTAGTAATAGCAGTAGTAATAGCAGTAGCCATAGTAGTAGTAGTAGTCATGGTAGGAGTAGTTATAGTAGTAGTAGTATTAGTAGTAGCAATAGTAGTAGTTGTTGGAGTAGTAGTAGTGCCAGTAGTAGTAGTACTGGTAGTAGCAGTGGTAGCAGTAGTGGCAATGGTCACAGTAGTACTAGTAGTAAAAGGACTAGTTGTAGCAATAGTAGCAGCAGTAGCAGTAGCAGCAGTAGTAGTCGTAGCGGTAGTAGTAGTAGTAGTAGCAGTTGTTGCTGTAGTAGAAGTAGCAACAGTATTAGTAGTACTAGTAGTAGTGACGGTAGTAGTAGAAGTAGAAATAGCAGTAATAATTGTAGCAGTAGAAGCAGTTGTTGCAGAAATATTAGTAGTAGTAGTAGTAGTCGTCGTCTTAGTAGGAGTAGCAGTGGTAATAGGAGTAGTAGTAGTGGTGGTAGTAATAGCTATTGTAGCGGTAGTAGTGGTCGTAGTAGTAGCAGCAGAAGCAGTAGTAGTAGTAATCATAATAGTAGTAGCAGCAAGAGTAGGAAAGTAGTAGTTGTTATTGTTGTAGTCATATTAGTAACAGTTGTAGTAGTAATAGTAGTAGTAGTAGGAGCAGTAGTAGTAGTAGTTGTAGTTTTAGTGGTAGTAGAGGTAGTACTAGCTGTAGTAGCAGTAGCAGTAGCAGCAGCAGTAGTAGTAGTAGCTGTAGTGGTAGTAGTGGTAATAGTATTAGTAGTAGTAAATGCGGCAGCACCAATAGTAATACCAATCGTAGTAGCAGGAGGAGGAGGAGGAGGAGGAGGAGGAGGAGGAGCAGTAGTAGTAGTAGTAGTAGTAGTAGTAGTAGTAGTAATAGAAGTGGTAGTAGTTATAGTAGAAGCAGTAGTATTAGTCGCAGATGTAGTAGTAGTAGCAGTAGTAGTAGTTGTAGTAGTAGGAGTAGTAGTAGTAGCTGAAGGAGGAGGAGTAGTAGTAGTAGCAATTGTAGTATTAGAATTTTTTATAGTTGTAGTAGCCACTATTGTTGATGTAGTAGTAGTGCTATTAGTTGTATTGTAGTAGTAGTAGGAGAAGTCGTCGTACTGGTAGTTGCAGTAGTAGTAGAATTACTAGTAATAGTAGTTGTTGTTGTAGTGGTAGTAGTACTGGTAGTTCGAGTAGGGGTAGTAGTAGTAGTAGTAGGAGTGGTAGAAGTAGTAGGAGTTGTAGTAGGAGGAGTAGTAGCAGTAGTGGTAGTAGTTGCAGAAGCAGCAACAGTTGGAGTAGTAGTAGCAGCAACAACAGTAGTAGTAGTAGTAGCCTCACAATAGTTGTAGTTGTAGTGGCAGTAGTATAAATTGTAGTAGTTGCCGTAGTAGTGGTAGTAGTAGTAATAGGACTAGTAGTAGTATCTGGAGTAGTATTTGTAGTAGTAGTAGTAGTAGTAGTTGTAGTAGCAGTATTAATAGTTGTAATAGTTGTTGTTGTAGTAGCAGCTATATCAACAGTAGTGTAATATTAGCATTAGTAGTAGTAGGAGGAGTTGCAGTAGATGTCATACTGGTTGTAGTGGTAGTAGTAGGTGAGAGTAGTAGTAGTAGCAATGGTAGGTGTACGAGTAGGAATAGTAGTAGTGGAAACTGTAGTTGTAGAAGTAGGAGCGGTGGTAGCTATATTCATAGTTGTAATAGTTATAGTTGTAGTAGAAGGACTAGTAGTAGTGCTAGTTGTACTTTCAGCAATGTTGTTGTTGTTGTTGTAGTAGTAGTAGTAGTAGTAGTAGCAGTAGCAGTTGTTGCAATAGTCGTAGTAGTAGGAGTGTTTAGAGTGGTTGCATTAGTATGACTTGTAGTGGTAGTGGTAATAGTAGTAGGAGTTGTAGTAGCAGTTGCAGTTGCAGTAGTCAGAATAGTAGCAGTAGTAGCAATTGTAGTAGTAGTAGTTATAGTAGTAGTTGTTGTTGTTGTTGTAATAGTAGTTGGAGTAGTAGTCGTAGAAGTTGTAGGAGTGTTTGGGGTAGTAGAAGTAGTAGGAGTAGCAATAGTAGAAGTAGTAGTAGCAACAATTATTGTGGTAATAGGAGTTGTAGTAGTAGTAGTAGTAGTAGTAGTAGCACTAGCAGCAGTTTCTGTAATATTAGCAGCAATAGTAGTGGATGTAGTAGTAGTAGTTGTCCTTGTTGTAGTAGTAGTTGTAGTAGTAAAAGTATTAATACAAGTAGCAGTAGGAGTAGGAGTTGGAGTAGTAGTAGTAGTAGGAGCAGTAGTAGTAGTAGCAGTTGTAGTTGTAGTAGTAGTAGGAGGAGTAGTAGAAGTGGTAGTAGTAGTAGTTGTTGTAGGTGTAGTAGTAGTAGTAGCAGTAGTAGTAGTAGTTCTGGTATTAGTAGTAGCAGTAGGAGTAATAGTTGTTGTAGCAGTGGTAATAGTAGTTGGAGTAGTAGTAGTATTAGCAAAGGGAGTTGTTATAGTCATAGTAGTAGTAGTATTAGTAATCGTAATAGTAATAGTTGTTGGAGTAGTAGTAGGGCTAGTAGTAGTAGTTGTAGCAGTAGTGCAGTGCTAGAAGTAGCAGTAGTAGTAGTAGTAGTAGTAGCTGTGGTAGTAGCAGTTGTAGTAGCAATAGTAGCAGCAGAAGTAGCAGCAACAGTTGTAGTAGTCCTGATAGTAGTAGTAGTAGGAGTAATAATAGTGGCAATAGGAGTAGAAGTAGGAGTAGTCGGAGTAGCAGTAGCAGCTGTCATGGTTGTAGTAGTAATAGGAGTAGTAGTAGTAGTAGTAGTTGTTGTTGTTGTTGTTGTTGTTGTTGTAGTTTAGTAATAGTAGCAGTAGTCATAGTAGTAGAGGAGGTATTAAAAGGACTAGTTGTAGCAATAGGAGTAGCAGTAGCAATAGCAACAGTCGTAGTCATAGTAGTAGTAGTAGTTGTTGCTGTTGTTGTAGTAGTAGTAGAAGTAGTAGCAGTAGTGGCAGAAGAAGAAGTAGCAGTAATAATAGTAGTAGTAATAGTTATACTCGTAGTAGTTGCAGTAGTAGTTGTTATATTAGTAGTAGTCTTAGTAGTAGTAGTAGTAGAAGTAGTAGCAGTAATAGGAGAAGTAGTAGTAGTAGTAGTAGTAGTTTGAGTAGTAGTAGAGGTAGTAATAGCAGCAGCAGTAGTAGTAGTTGCAATAATAGGAATAGTAGTAGTGGTAGTAGTAGCAGTAGTTGTAGTAAATGTGGTAGTAATTGTAGTAGTGGTCATAGTAGTAGGAGGAGGGGGAGGTGGCGGAGGAGGAGGTGGCGGAGGAGGAGCACTAGTAGTAGCAGTAGTAGTAGTAATAGTAGTAGTTGTAGTAGTAGAAGTAGTAGTGTTAGTAGTGGATATAGTAGTAGTAGCAACAGCAGCAGTAGTAGTAGTAATAGCAGGAGTAGTAGCTGTTGTAGTATTAGAAGTAGTAGTAGTAGTAGTAGTCGATGAAATAGAGGTAGTAGTTGTGCCAGTTGTTCTAGTTGTTGTTGTAGTAGGAGTAGTAGTAGTAGTAGCAATAGGAGTTGTTGTCGTACTAGTTATTGTATTAGTAGTAGTATTATTAGTAGTAGTTGTTGTAGTGGTAATAGTAGCAGTAGTAGTAGTAGTAGTTCTAGTAGTAGTACTAGTAGTAGTAATATTGGCCGTGGTAACAATAATAAAGTAGTAGTAGTAGTAGCAACAGTAGCAGTTGTGGTAG
>RXID01022528.1:20140-38116 GCA_005019695.1 Trichopus zeylanicus subsp. travancoricus
AGTAGTAGCAGTAGTAGTTGTAGGAGTAGTTGTTGTTGTTGTTGTAGTATTGGTGTCACTATAGTAGTAGTAGTAGTAGTGGTAGAGGTTGTAGTAGCAGTGATAATCGCAGCAGCAGTAGCAGTAGTAGTAGTAGTAGTAGTCATCATAATGGTAGAAATAGAAGGAGTAGTATTTGTAGAAGTAGCAGTAGCCATTGTAGTAGTAGCAACAGCGACAGTAGTAGTAGTTGTTGGAATTGTAGTAGTAGTAGCAGTAGTAGTAAGAGTTATGGTATTAGAAGTAGGATTAAAAGTAGGAATAGCAATAGAAGTAGTTATAGCAGCAATAGTAATAGTAATAGTAGTAATAGTACTAATAATAGCAGCAGCAGCAGTAATAGTAGTAGTTGTTGTAGTAGTAGTAGCAGCTGTAGTAGTAGTAATCGTAGAGGCATTTTTAGTAGTAGTAGTGGTAGTAGTGGAAGTAGAAGTAGTAGTGGTTGTATTAGGAGTAGTAGCAGGAGTCATAGTAGTAGTAGTTGTTGCTAGAAAAGTAGCAGTCACCGTAGTTGTAATAATACTAATAGTAGAGTAGATGTAGTAACAGAACTAGTAGGCGTACCAGATTTAATAATAGTAGTAGTTGTAGTAGTAGTAGTAGTTGTTGTTGTTGTTGTTCTAGTAATAGTTGCAGTAGTAGTAATAGCAGCAACAACAATAGCAGTAGTGGTAGTACTAGAAGTAGTAGTACTAGTAGTAGTAGTTATAGTAGTAACAACAGCAGTAGCAGTAATGTTGGTAGTAGTAGTTGTAGTATCGGCAGCAGCAGTAGTAGTTGTTGTTTTGATAGTAGTAGTAGTAGCAGTAGTGGTAGTAGTAGTAGTTGAAGTACTAGTAGCAGTAGTAATTGTTGTAGTAGGAGTAGGTTTAGGAGTAGGAGGTGTAGTAGTAGTAGCAAGTGTAGTTATAGGTCTAAACATAGGAGGAGGAGTAGTAGCAGTATTAGGAGGAGTAGTAGTAGGAGTATTAGCAGCAGCATTAGTAACAGTAGTAGTAGTAAAAGCAGTAGTAGTAGGAGTAGTAGTAATAGTATTAGCAGCAGTAATGTTTGTAATAGTGGCAATAGTAGTTGTAGTAGTAGTAGTAGTAGTATTAGTAGTAGTAGTAGTAGTAGTAGTAGTAGTAGTAGTAGCAGCAGCAGCAGCAGTTGTTGCAGTAGTTGTTGTGGTTGGAGTGCTTGAAGTGGGAGTATTAGTGTGATGGGTAGTTGTTTTTGTGACAGTAGTAGGAGCAGTTGTAGCAGTTGCAGTGGTCGTAAAAGTAGTAGAAGTAGCAGTAGTAGTAGTAGTAGTAGTAATAGTAGTAGTAGTAGTAGTAGTAATAGTAATAGTAGGAATGTAGTCGTTGCAGTAGTAGTTGAAGTGCTAATCGTAGAAGTCGTAGGAGTGTTAGGAGTAGCAGTAGTAGTAGGAGTAGTAGTAGTAGTAGCAGGAGTAGTAATAGTAATAGTAGTAGTAGCCGTAGTAGTAGTTTCAGTAGTAGAAGCAGCAATAGTAGTAGAAGTTGTAGTAGCAGTATAAGTAGTAGTTGGGGTAGCAGTAAAGTGGGAGTTCGAGTAGTAGTAGTAGTAGTAGTAGAAGCGGTTGTAGTAATAGTAGTTGTAGGAGGATAAGTTGAAGTGGTAATATACTAGTTGTAGTAGTAGTATTAGTAGTCATAGTAGTATTAGTAGTAGTTTTAGTATTAGTTATAGCAGTAAGAGTAGTAGTAGTTGTAGCAGTAGTAATAATAGTTAGAGTAGTAGTAGTAGTTGCAAAAGGAGTTGTTGTAGTCGTTGTAGTAGTAGTAGTTGTTGTTCTTGAATTAGTAGTAGTAATAGTAGTAGTTGTTGGAGTGGTAGCAGTGTTAGTAATAGTAGTCGTCGCAGTAGCACAATACTAATAGTAGTAGCAACAATAGTATTAGTGGTAGGAGGAGGAGGAAGAGGAGTAGAACTAGTATTAGTAGGAATCATAGTAGTAGTTTTAGTAATAGTAGTGGGAGGGGTAGTAGTAGCAATAGGAGTTCTAGTAGCAATTGTAGTAGTTGTAACAGTAGTAGTTATAGTAGTAATAGTAGTAGAAGTAGTAGTAGGAGTAGTAGTAGTAGTAGCAGCAGCAGCAACAGCAGTAGCAGCAGTAGCAGCAGTAGTAGTAGTAGTAGTAGTAGTAGAAATTGAAGTAGCAATAGGAGTTGTACTAGTAGCAATAGTAGTAGTTGTCGTAGTAGTGTAGTAGTACTATAGTAGTAGTAGCAGAAGTAGTAGTAGTAGCAGAAGTAGCAGTAGTAGCAGTATTAGTAGTTGTAGTAGTAGCAATAGAATTAGTAGTAGTCATAATCATAGAAGTAGTTGTAGCAGGAGTAGCTGTAGTAATAGTTATTGTTGTTGTAGTTGTAGTAGTTGCAGTAGAAGTAGTAACAATAGTGGTAGTAGTAGTAGTCGTAGTAGTAATAGTGGTAGTAGTAGCTGAAGTGGTAGTAGTGACAAGAGAAGTGGAAGTAGTAGTAGTAGCCGGAGTAGTTGTAGTAGTACTATTAGTAATAGCATGGGGAGAAGGATGAGGAGGAGCAGTACTAGGAGTCGCGGTAGTAGTAGTAGCAGTATTACTAGTAGCAGTAGTAGTAATAGAAGCAGTTACAGTAGTAGTAGTTGTTGTAGCAATAGTAGTAGCTAGAGCAATAATAGTCGCAATAGTAGTAGTTGTACGAGTAGTAGTAGTAGTTGTAGTAGCGGTATCAGCCATAGTGGCCATATTTGTTGCAATATAACTAGTAGTACTAGTAGTTGTAGTACTAGTGGTAACAGTAGTAGCTATTGCAGTTGTAGTAGCAGTTGTAGTAGTCATAGTAGAACTAGTAGCAGTAGAAGTAGTAGTAGCAATAGTAGTAGTAGTGGTGGTAGTAGTAGCAGCAATAGTAGTAGTAATAGGACAAGCAGTAGCAGCAGTAGTAGACGTAGTAGAAGTAGCAGTAGTATTAGTAGTAGTAATATCCGTAGTAGCTGGTGTGGTAGTAGTGCTAGTAATAGCAGTGTGTAGTAGTAGTGTAGCAATAGTAGCAACAGCAGTTGTAGTAGAGGTAGTAGTAGTAGTAGTAGTACTATTAGTAGTAGTAGTAGCAATTGTACTACTAGCGAAAGGACTAGTTGTAGCAATAGTAGTAGCAGTAGCACTAGCTGCAGTAGTCGTAGTCGTAGGGTAGTAGTAGTAGTGGTAGTAGCAGTAGTAGTAGTAGCAGAAGTAGCTGCTGTAATAGGAGTAGAAGTAGTAGTAGGTTTTGTATTAGTAGAGGTAGTAGTAGAAGAAGTAGTAATAGTTGTTGCAGTAGTAGTAGTAGATGTAGTAAACGTGCTAGTACTAGTAGTAGTAGTACTGGTAGTAGCAGGTGTAGGAGGAGTCGGAGGAGGATAAGTAGTAGTAGAGGTAGTAATAGTAGTTGTCGTAGTAGTAAAAGAAGTAGTTGTATTAGTAGTAGATGTAGTAGTAGTAGCAGCAGTAGTAGTAGGAGTAATAGCGGTTGTAGTATTAGAAGTAGTAGTAGTAATAGTAGTCGCTATAGTAGAGGTAGTAGTAATGCCAGTAGTTGCAGGCATTGTAGTATAGTATGAGTTGTACTACTAGCAATAGGATTAGTTGTCATACAAGTAGTTGTAGTAGTAGTAGTAGAAGTGGTAATAGTAGCAGTAGTAGTAGTAGCAATTCTAGTAGTAATATGTGTAGTATTAGTAGTAGCAGTAGTAGCAACAACATTAGTAGTGGCAATAGTAGTGTAGTAGTAGTGTAGCAGTAGTAGCAGTAGCAGTAGTAGTCGTAGAAGTCGTTGTTAGTAGTAGTTGTTGTTGTCACAGCAGTAGTAGTAGTAGCAGCAGCTGTAGTAGTAGTTGCAGTAGTAGTTGTAGTAGTAGTTGTAGCAGTGGTGTAGCTATAGTAGTAGTAGTAGTAGTGGTAGAGGTAGCAGTAGTAGTAGTAATAGCAGCAGCAGTAGCAGTAGTCGTAGCAGCAGTAGTTGTAGATGTAATAGCAGTAATAGTAGAGTAGTAGTAGTAACAAAAGTAGTACACATAGTAGTTGTAATTATAGTATAGTAGTAGTAGTAGTAGTGGTTGTATTAGTCGTAGTAGTAGTTGTTGTAGTAATAATAGTAGTGGAAGTAATAGTCATTGTAGTAGGAGTAGCAGCAGTAGCAGTAGTAGTAGCAGTGGTAGTAGTACTAGCAATAGAAGTTGTGGTAGTAGCAACAGCAATAGTAGTAGTACTGGTAGTAGTAGTAGTAGTATCAGCAATAGCAGCAGTAGTAGTAATTTTTGTGGTAGTAGTAGTAGTAGTAGTAGCAATAGTGATAGTAGTAGTAGTTGAAGTAGTAGCAGTAGTAGTACTAGTAGTAGTAGTAGTAATCGGAGTTGTAGTAGTAGTAGTAAGAACAGTAGTAGTTGTAGCAATAGATGTAGTAGTAGTAGTAGCAGTAGTAGTAGAAGCTGTAGTAGTATTATATGTAGTAGTAGTAGCAGCAGCAGTAGTAGAAGTTGCAGTAGTAGTGGTGATAGTATTAACAGTAGCAGTGGTAGCAGCAGTAGTAGTAGTTGTTGTTGTTGTTGTAGTTATAGTAGTAGTAATAGCAGTAGTAGTTCTAGTAGTCGTAGTAGTAGCAATAATCGCTGTAGTGGTAGAGCCAGTAGTATTAGTAGTAGCAGTAGTAGTAGTAGTAATAGGAGTAGGAGTTGTAGTTGTTGTGGTAGTAGTAGCAAAAGTAGCAATGGTAATAATAATAGTACTTGTAGTAGTGGTAGTAGCAGTAGTAGTAGCAGGAGAAGTAGTAGTTGTACCAGCAGTAGTAGCAGCAGCAGTAGTAGTTGTAGCAGTAGGAGAAGAAGTAGGTATAGTAGTAGGATAAGTTGGTATAGTAGTAGTAGAAGTATTAGCAGTAGCAACAATAGTAGCAGTAGTAGTAGCAGCAGCAGCAGCTGTAGCAGCTATAGTAGTAGTAGTAGCAAAATTAGTAGAAGTAATTTTAGTAGTAGTAGAAGCAGTATTAGTAGCAATAGTAATAGTAGTAGTAGCTACAGTAGAGCATAGTACGGCGATAGTAGTTGCAGTAGTAGTAGTAGTAGCAACTGCAGTACAAGTAGTAGTAGTACTAGTCGTAGTATAGTCGTAGCAGTAGTAGTTGTTGTTGTAGTAGTCATGGTAGAAGTTGTAGCAGTAGCAATAGTACCAATAGTAGAAGCAGTAGTAGTAGTTGGAGAAGTAGTAGTAGTAGCTGTAGTAGCAAAAGTAGTTGCAGTAGTAGTAGTAGTAGCAGCAGCAGTAGTAGTACTAGAAGTAGTAGTAGTAATAGTAGCAATAGTGGTAGTAGTTGTTGGAGCAACAACGACAACATTAGTAGTAGTGGTGGTGGTGGTGGTTGTGGGGGCGAGGGGGGGCCGGCCCGGGGGGGGGGGGGGGGGTAGTAGTAGCAGAAGTAGCAGTAGTGGTAGAAGTAGTAGTAGTAACAGTCGTAGTTGTGGTTGTTGATGTATTAGTAGTAGTACTAGTAGTAGTAGTATTAATAGTAATACTAGTAGTGGTAGAAGTAGTATTAGTAGAAGTAACAACAGTTGTAGCAACAAAAGTAGTAGTAGTATTCGCAATAGTAGTAGCAGGAGCAATAGTTGTAGTTGTAGTATTTGTAGTAGCAGTAAAAGTAGTAGTACAAGTCGTAGTAGTAGTAATCGTAGCAAGAGTAGAAACAGAAGCACTAGTAGTAGCAACTGTAGGTATAGTAGTTGCAATAGTAGTAGTAGCAGTTGAAGCAACAATAGTAGTAGTAGTAGCAGTGGCAGTTGAAGTTGTAGTGGTAGTAGCAGTACTAAGAGTTACAGTTGTTGCAGTTGTAGTAGTGGTGGTAATAGTAGTAGTTGTTGTTGTACTAGTACTATTTGTTATAGTGGCAACCGTTGTGGCAATAGTAGTAGCTATAATAGTAGTAGCAAAAGTATTCAAAGTAGCAGGAGCACTAGTAATATTAGCAGTTGCTGCAGCAGTAGTTGTAGCAGCAGTGGTAGTAGTTGCACTAGCAGTCGAAGTAGTTGTAACAGTAGTAGTACTAGTAGACGTATTAGTAGCTGAAGGAGCAACAATAGTAGTAGTAGTAGTGGCCGTGGTAGTAGCAATAGTAATAGTAGCAGTAATCGTAGTAGCAATACGAGTAGTTGTAGTAGTTGCAATAGTAATAGTCGCAATAGCAGCAACAACAGCAGTAGTAGTATTAGTAGTAGTAGTAGTAGTAGTCGCAACAGATGTAATAGTACTGGTTTTTGTACTACTAGTAGCAGCAGCAGTAGTAGTAGAAGTAGAAGTAGCAGCAGTAATAATAGGCGTAGTAGTAATAGTAGTAGTAGTTGTATTAGTGGTAGCAGTAGTAATAGTAATAGTAGTAGTGGTAGTAGTGGAAGTAGTAGTAGTGGTAGTAGTGGGAGTGGTAGTAGGAATATGTGTGGGATAAGGAATACTAGTTGGAGTAGTAGTACTTGTAGTAGTAGTAGTAGTAATTGTTGTTGTAGTAGTAGTAGCAGGAGTAATAGTAGCCGCCAGATTATTAGTTGTAGTAGTAGTGGTAGTAGTAGTAGTTGTAGCAGTCATAGTAATATTTGTAGTAGTCGAAGTAGTAGTGGAAGTAGTAGCAGGAGTATTACTCATAGTAGTAGTAGCAGTAGCAGTAGCAGTAGTAGATAGTAGTGGTAGTTCTAGTTGTAGTAGTAATAGCAGCAGTAGTAGTAAATGTCAGAGTAGTTATTGTAGTAGCAGCACTAGTAATAGAAGTATTAGTTGGAGTAGTAGTAGTAGCAGCGAAAGTTATAGTAGTAGTTGTAGTATTAGCACAAGCTATAGTAGTAGTGATAGTGGTAGTAGTAGTACTAGCAGTAGAAATAGTTGAAGTAGTAGTAGTAGTAGTAGTAGAACTAGCAGTAGTAGTAGTAGAAATAGTAGTAGTAGGAGTCGTAATAGTAGTAGTTGCAGTAGTAGAAGTCGTAGTAATAGTAATAGTAGTAGTAGGTCTAGTAGCAACTTGTTAGTAGTAGTTGTTGTTGTTGTTGTAGTAGTAGTAGTAGTAGTAGTAGTAGTAGTTGTTGTTGTTGTTGTAGTAATAGTTGTTGTTGAAGTAGTAGTAGTACTAGTTGCAATTGCCGTAGCAGTAGTAGTAATAGTACTAGTAATGACAGTAGTAGCAGTAGTAGAAGTAGTAGTAATAATAGTAGTAGCTGTGGTGGTACTAGTAGTAGTAGTAGTAGTAGTAGTAGTAACAGTCGTAATAGTAGTGGTAGGAGTAGTCGTAGTTGTAGGAGTAGCCATAGTGACAGAAGTAGTAGAAGTATTAGCTGCAATAGCAGTAGTAGTAATAGTAGTTGTTGTTGTAGTAGTAGTAATAGTAGTAGTAGTAATTGGAGTAGTAGTAGTAGTAGCAATAGTAGTAATAGTAGGAGTAGTAGTTGTTGTTGTTGTTGTTGTGGTAGTAGTAGGAGTAATAGTAACAGCAGGATTATTAGTTGTAGTAGTATTTGTTGTAGTAGTCATAGTAATAGTAGTAGTAGTAGTAGGAGTCATAGTAATGTTTGTAGCAGTAGAAGTAGTAGTAGAAGTAGTAGTAGAAGTACTAGTAGAAGTAGTAGCAGGAGTTTTACTAATCATATAGTAGCAGTAGCAACAGCAATAGTAGTATAGTAGTAGTAGCAGTAGCAACAGCAGTAGTAGTAAAAGTCATAGTAGTTATAGTAGTAGCACTACTAGTAGTATAAGTATTAGTTTGAGTAGCAGTAGTAGTAGCAGTAGTTATAGTAGTGGTTGTAGTAATAGCACTAGCAGAAGTAGTGCTAGTGGTAGTAGTAGAAGTAATAGTAGAAGTAGTAGTAGTAGTAGTAGAACTAGTAGCAGAAGTCGTAGCAATAGTAGTAGTAGGAGTAGTAGTAATAGTAGTAGTACTAGTTGAAGTCGTAGTAATAGTAGTAGTAGTAGTAGTAGTAGTAGTAGTAATAGTAGTAGTAGTAGTAGTAGTAGTAGTAGTAGTACAATAGTAGTAGTGTTAGCAATAGTAATAACAGTAGAAGTTAATGCTGCAATAGTAGCAGTAGTAGGCGCAACTGGAGTAGTAGCAGTTGCAGCAATTGTAGTAGTACTAGTACTAGTAGTAGTAGCAGCAGTAGTAGTAGGAGGAGGAGGAGGAGGACGAGGATGAGGAGGAGTAGTAACAGCAGCATAGTAGTAGTAGTACTTGTAGTAGTAGTTCTTGTTGTCCTGGTTTTTGTTGTAGAATTAGTAGTGGTCTTAGTAGCAGTAGTAGTTGTAGTAGAAGCGGAGGAAGAAGTAGTAGTAGTAGAAGTAGTAGTAGTTGTTGTATTAGTAGTAGTATCAGTAGCAATAGCAATAGTAGCAATAGTTGTAGTTGTTGCAGTAGTAGTTGTTGTAGTAGTAGTAGTATTAGTGGTAGTAGTACTAGTTGCAATAATAGTATTAGTGGTAGTAGCACTAGTTGCAATCGTAGTAGTAGTAGAAGTAGACGTAGTAGTAGCAGTAGTGGTAAAGTACTAGTAGGAGAAGTAGGTGTAGGGGAAGTAGTAGTAGTAGTAGGAGTAGTAGTATGAGTAGCAACAGAAGTAGTAGCCGTAGTCACAATAATAGTAGAAGTTGTACAAGTAGTAGTAGTAGTAGTAGTAGTAGTAGTAGTAGTAGTAGTAGTAGTAGTAGCAGCTGTAGTAGTTTTGGTAACAGGAGTAGTAGTAGTTGTACCGGTAGCAAGAGTAGCAATAGTAGTAGTAGTATCTGTAGCGGTAGTTTCAGAAATAGTAGTAGCAATAGTAGTAGAAGTAGCAGCAGCAGTTGTAGTTGTCGCAGTAGTAGTTGTCACAGTAGAAGTAGTAGCAAGAGTTGCAGTAGGAGTAGGAGTAGGAGTTGGAGTTGTAGTAGAAGTAGTAGTAGTAGTAGTCATAGAAGTAGTAGTAGTAGCAAGGGTAGTTGTAGTAATAGTAGGAGGAGGAGTTGTTGATGTGGTAGTAGTAGTTATTGTTGTAGTAGTAGTAGTACTAGTAGTAGTTGTAGTAGAAGTAGTAGCAGTAGGAGTAGTGGTAATAATAGCAGCAGCAACAATAGTAGAAATAGTAGTAGTAGTAGCAATACGACTAGTTGTAATAGTAGTAGTAATTGTAGTATTATTATTGGCAGTAGTAGTAGTTGGAGGTGGAGGAGGAGGAGGAGGAGGAGTAGTCGCATTAGTAGTTATAGAAGAAGTAGTGGTAGTTGCAGCAGCAGCAGCAGCAATAGTAGTAGTAGGACTAGTAGCTGTAGCAATAGGAATAGTTCTAGTTGTAGTAGTTATTGGAGTCATAGCAATGCGAGTAGTAGTAGTTGTTATAGTAGTGTAGTAGTAGTAATAGCAGTAGTAGCAGAAGTAGTAGCAGTAGTAGCAGTATAAGTTTTATTAGTGGTAGTTGTTGTTGTAGTAGTAGTAGAAGTAGTAGTAGTAGCAGTAGTAGTAGTAGTAGTAATAGTAGGAGAAGTAGTAGTTGCATTAGTCGAAGTAGTAGTAGTAGTATTAGTGGTATTAGTAGCAGTAATAGTTGTAGTTGTTGGGTTAGTAGTAGTGCTAGTAGTTGTTTTTGTAGTAGTAGTATAGTAGTAGTATCAATAGTAGTATAAGTAAAGTTAGTAGCAGAAGCGGTAGTATTAGTTATTGTAGAATAAGTAGTAAGTAGTACTAGTAGTAATTACAGTAGCAGTAGTTGCAGTAGTAGCAGCAGCAGTAGTAGCAATTGTAGTAGATGTGGTAGTAGTAGCAGAAGTAGTAGTTGTTGTTGTAGAAGTAGTAGACGTGGTAGTAGTAGTAGTAGTAGTAGTAATAGAAGGAGTAGTAGTAGTAGTAGTAGTAATAGAAGGAGGACTAGTAGTAGTAATAGTAGAAGTAATATTAGTAATAGTAGTAGTTGTTCTAGTAGTAGTAGTAGCAGTAGTAGTAGAAGAAGTAGTAGTCGTAGTAGCAGTTGAAGTAGTAGTATAGTATCAGTAGTAGTTGTAAGGGTAATGGTGGTAGCAGCAGCAGTAGTAGTAGTAGTAGTAGCAGTAGTAGTAGTAGCAGTTGTTGTAATAGTAGTAGCAGTTGTTGTAGTAGTTGTTGTAGTAGTTGTAGTAGTAGTAGTAGTATTTGTAGTAGTCGTAGAAGCTGTAGCGGTAGTAGTCGTTGCAATAGTAGTATTAGTTGGAGAAGCTGAAGTAGTAGTAGTATTAGAAGCAGCAGCAACAACAGCAGCAGTAGCAGTAGTAGTTATAGCAGTAGTGGCAGTTTCAATAGTAGTAGTTGTGGTAGCAGTAGCAGTTGTAGTAGTTGTAGTAGTAATAGGAGCAGTAATACTAGCAATTGTAGTAGCAGTACTAGTAGAAGTAGCAGTTGTAGTAGCAGTAGCTGCCGCAGTGGCTGTAGTTGTTACAGTAGAAGCATTAGTAGTAGTTGGAGTAGTTGTTGCTATAGCTGTTGCAGTAGTAGTAGTAGTAGTCGTAGCTGAAGTGGCAGTAGTAGAAGTATTAGTTGTATAAGGAGCAGTAGTATGAGTGGTAGCATTAGGAGCAGTAGTAGTGGTAGCAGTAGGTCTACTAATAGCAATAGTAGTAGCGGTAGCTGTAGTAGCAGTAGTAGGAGTAGCAGCGGTATCAATAGTAGTTGCAGTAGCAGAACAAGTAGTAGCAGCGGTAGTAGCAGTAGTGGTAGTAGTAGTGGTAGGAGTAGTAGTAACAGCAATAGTAGTAGTAGTAGTAGTAGTAGTAGTAGTAGTTGTAGTAGTTGTAGTAGTAATAGTAGTTGTAGTAGTAGTAGTAGTATTAGTAGTAGTAATAGTAGTATTTTTTGGAGTAGTAGTAGTGCTAGTAGTAGTAGTTGTAGTAGTAGTGTAAGAGTAGCAGCAGCAGCAGTAGTAGTAGAGATAGTAGCAGTAGCAATAGTAGCAGTACAAGTAGTAGTAGTTGTTGTAGTAGTAGAAGTAGAAGTAGTTGTTGTAGTTACCATAGTAGTAGTAGTACTAGGAGTAGTAGTAGTTGTTGTTATTGTTATTGTAATCGTTGTAGTGGCAATAGTAGCAGAGGTAGTAGTTGAAGCAATCGTAGATATAGTTGCAGAACTAGTAGTAGTAATAGTTGCAATAATGGTAGTAGAGGTAGTAGTAGTAGTAGTAATTGTGTTAGTAGTAATACTAGTAGCAGTAGTAGTACTATCAATTGGAGTAGCAGTAGTTGTAGTGCCAAAAGTAGTAGTAGTAGTAATAGTAGTGAGAGTAGTAGTACTAGTAGCTGTAGTAGCAGAAGTAGCAGAAGTAGTAGTAGTAGCGCTAGTAGTAGTAGTAGTAGTAGTAGTAGTAGTAGTAGTAGTAATAGTAGTAGTGATTGTAGTTGTTGTTGGAGTAGTGGCAATCCTTGTAGTAGTTGTTGTTGGAGTAGTGGCAATCCTTGTAGTAGTTGTTATAGTTTTAGTGGACTAGTAGGAGCGGCGGCGGCAGCAGCAGCAGTAACAGTAGTAGTAGAAATAGTAGTAGTAGTAGTAGTTGTTGTAATAATAGTGGAAGTAGCATTTGTAGCAGTAGTAGTAGCAGTGGCAGTAGTAGTGGCAGCAAAATTACTACTATTAATCCTACTCGTACTCCTACAACTACTACTGTCACTAACAAACGAAATGTCCGAAGAATGGCTATCCTGGAACAACTAACCCTCCCTGCAGATTATGATGTTCTATCTGTGCAGGAAGGAGAAGCGCAAAGGACGCCATCTTTAGCGTTTCTGAAGGGGAGGACGGAACACCGAATGTTTCTACAGAAGTCGCCAATGGTTAACATCATATCAGGGATCACATAGACGAGCTGACTACCCCTGGTAAGGTCTACTTCCATGGTGGCTAAGATCGATCTGTCTCCTCTACTCATACGCCAACTACTACTACTACTACCACTTACGCAACTGCTGGTACTATTATTACTACTTCTACACCTATTCTTGCTCTTACTACTACTACTACTACTCCTGCTCCTGCTCCTACTACACGTACCCCTAATCTGGTTGTTATTGTTGCTACTGCTACAACTTTTGCTACCACTACTGCTACTACTATTTCCGCAACTTCTACTGCTGCTCCTACTACTACAACCAATACTACCACTACTACTAGTAGTACTCTTAGTACTACTTGTCCTATTACTTCTACCACTACTACTGCTTCTACTCCTACTCTTACTGCTACTGATGCTGCTTTTGCTGCTATTGCTAATACTACATTTGCTACAACTGCTACTGCTGCTACGAATACTACTACTACTACTATTGCTACTACTACTACTACTACTGTTGTGGCTACTACTACAACTACTATCTACCGCTTCCACTTCTACTACTACTACTAATACTAATACAACTGCAACTACTTGTACAACTACTACTGCTGTTACTCCTCCTATTACTACTACTCCTCATACTACAACTACTATTATTATTACTAGTACTACTACTACCATTACAACTACTACCACAACTTCGACTACTACTATTCCTCCTCCTAGTCCTACTACTGCTACTACTCCTACACCAACTCGTACTACTACTACTACTACAACTACTAGTACGAAAACTACTGTTACAACAACTTATACTACTACCATAACTACAGCCATCACTCCAATTGCTACTGCTATAGCAACTAGTACAACTACTACACCTACTACTACTGTTACTACTACTACCACCACAGCTACTACAACTATAACTCCTTCCGCTATTGCTACTACTACTACTATTGCTACTCTTATTACCACCACCATTGCTAGTACTACTACTAATACAACAACTAATGCTACTGCTATTGCTACTACTACTACTACTAGTACAATTGCAACTACTACTACTCCTACTACAGCTACTACTACTACTACTAACACTACTACTACAACTATTCTTGCTGGTAGTCCTACTACTACTACTTCTACTCCTACCACTACTACTTCTACTCCTACCACTACTACTACAACTGCTACTACTACTCCTACTCTAGCTCCCATTACTACTTCTACTCCTACTATTACTTCCACTACTCCAACAACTACTACTCCAATTACGACTACTATTACTAGTACTATTTTTGCTACTTTTGCTACTAGTACTACTACTACTACTACTACTAATACGACTAATAGTACTACTATGACTACTACAACTATTACTACAACTGCTATTAATACTACTACAACAACTACAAGTCCTACTACTATGGCTACTACTTCTAATACAACTACAGGCTGCTACTATTGCCAATGCAGTTGTTGCTACTACTACCACAACTACATCTACCACTACTCCTCCTACTACTCCTCGTGCTACAACTACTACTAATCCTACTGTACTACTACAACTACTACACCTACTCCTTCTACTACTACTTATAGTAAAACAACAACAACTTCAACTAGTACAACAACAACAACAACAACAACTACTACTTCTGCTATTACTTTTACTCCAGCTCCTACTACTACTATTACTACTACCAATACTACTACTGCTTCTACCGGTACTACTGCTACTACTACTCCTCCTATTACTAATAAAACTATTACTACTACTACTACTTCTACAATTACTTCTAATGCTACTACTACTACTACTACAACTATTACTATTACCATTCCTGTTGCTGCTACTTTTGTTGCGGGTAACGTAGCTACTACTACAGCTGCTGCTGCTACTACTACAGCTGCTACTACTACAACTACCACTGCTTCTACTACGACTACTACTGCTACTACAACAACTACTGCTTCTACTACGACTACTACTGCTACTATTACTTCTACTGCCACTACTGCTACTACTAGAACTACTACTACAACTATTACACCTACTACAACTACTACTACAACAACTACTCCTACTACTACTACTGTTGTTGCTGCTGCAACTACTACAACTACTAGTACTACTATTACTACTACTACTACTGCAACTACTTCGACTACAACAACTACTCCAATAATTACTACTACTACTCTTGCTACTACTACTGCTACCACTACTACTACTACTACTGCTACTGCTACCACTACTACAATAACAACAACAACTGCTACTACTACTTCTACTACTACAACTACTGCTATTAGTACTAATACAACACATAACTAATACTACAATTGACTGCTACTAAGGCTAATATGACTACTAGTACTACTACTACTACTACTTCAACTACTACTATTACTGCTACTACTACTACTACTACTGCTACTACTATTACTTCTGCTGTTGCTGCTGCAGTTGCTACTCGTCCTACTACTACCACCACCACTACTACTACTATGACTACTACTACTACTACTGCTGTTACTTCTACTACTACTACTGCGACTAGAACTACTCTTGCTTATACTACTACTATTACTACTACTACCACCACAAATGCTACTACAACCATGCAACTACTACAACTACTAGTACGAGAATTACCACTACTACTATGCAACTACTATAACTACTAGTACCAGAATTACTACTACTAAAACTACAAGAATTACTCTACTAATACTACTGCTACTATTACTACTACTAATACTACAGCTACTCCTACGACTATTACTACTACTACTGCTACTACTAAGATTCCTACTACTGCGACAATTACTTCTACTACTATGATTAATACAAATTCTCCTACTACAACTACCAATACTGTTGTTACTACTAATCCTACTACTACTCCTACTACTACCACTACTATTACCCCTTCTAATACTACTACTACTACTACTACTACAACTGCTGTTATAACTACTACTACTACTACTCCTACTACTACTACTTCTGCTATAGCTACTGCTAGTCTACTAATTCTAATGCTACCTCTACTAATACGATTACTACTACTTCTACTTCTACTGCTACTACTACTACAATAGCTACTACCACTACTACTACTACTACAACTACAACAACTACTACTACTTCTACAACAACTACTACTACGACTACTCTTTCTTTTACTACTACTATGACTATTGCAACTACTACTACTGCTACTACTGCCACTAAGGCTACTATTAGTACTACTACAGCAACCAATACTACTACTACTACTCGTACTACTACTACTACTACAACTATTACTACTATTACACCTATTATTACTACTACAACTACTACTACTACTACTGCTACTACTACTACTTCTACAATTACTACTACTATTACTGCTACTACTACTACTTGTACCAATACTACTACTACTGCTGCTGCTACTACTAGTACTACAACAACTACTACTACTAATACTACTACTATTACTACTACTAATACGACTACTACTACTACTACGACGACGACTACTACTACTGCTGCTGCTGCTACTACTACTACAACTATGACTACTGCTGATATGACTATTACTACCACTGCTACTGCTGCTACTACTACACTACTACTACAAGTAGTACTAGTAGAATTACTACTACTCCTACAACTACTACTATTACGACCACTAATACTACTACTGCTCCTACTCCAACTGCTATGACTCCTAATACAACTATTTCTACTACTGATACTACTACTGCTCCTACAATTGCTACCACAACACCTTCAGCTACTACAACTTCTCCTACTACTATGACTATTGCTACTACTTCTACAATTACTACAAATTCTCCTACCACAACTACTAATACTTTTACTACTCCTACTCCTACTACTACTCTACTACTATATTTCTACTTCTACTAATGCTTCTACTTCTCCTACTCCAACTTCTATTGCTACTATTGCTCCTATTACTACTACAAATATTTTCCCTATGGCAACTACTACTACTACTGCTACTACTATGATTGCTACTATAACTACTACAACAACTACTAGGCTTACTACTACAACTACTACTACTACTACTACAACTACTTCTACCACAACTACTCCTACTCCTGCTCCTGCTACAACTACTACTAATCGTACTTCGACTACTACTACTACAACTTCTACTCCTTCTACTACTACTACTTGTACAATAACAACAACAACAACAACTACTACTACTACTACTACGGCTTTTACTCCAACACCTACTACTACTATTACTACTACCAATACTACTACTGCTTCTCTTGGTACTACTTCTAATACTACTCGTCCTATTACTACTATTCCTATTACTACCTCTACTGCTACTACTACAACTACTTCTAAGGCTACTACTACTACTACTACAACAACTACTACTACGACCATTCCTGCTGCTGCTACAATTGTTGCGGCTACTCCAACTACTGCAACTGCTGCTGCTACTACTACTACTACTGTTGCTACTACTGTTACTTTTGCACCTATTACTACTACCACTACATCTACTACTACTTCTACTACAACTAGTATCGCTACTACTACGACTACTAATGCTACTGCTACAACTACTACACCTACTACTACTATGACTCTAACTACTACTGCTACTATTGCTGCTGCTACTACTCCGGCTACTACTACTACTCCTACTACTAGTACTACGACTAATACTACTGCTACTTCTACGACTACTACTTCTACTCCTCCTACTGCTACTACTACAATTACTGCCACTGCAACTACTACTACAACAACTACTACTACAATAGCTACTACTATTACTACTACTGCTACAACTACTACTACTACTGCTACTCTCACTTTTACTACTACTATGACTATTACAACAACTGCTACTGCCACTATGGCAACTACTGGTACTACTATTGCAACCACTACTACTACCACCAGTACTACTACTACTGCTACAGCTACTAGTACTAGTACTACTATAACACCTACTACTACTAGTACTATTAGAACAACAACTACTCCTTCGACCAAAACTACTACAACTACAACTACAACTGCTACTATTATTACTACTACTAATACTCCTATGACTACTACTACTGCTACTGCTAGTACTACTACACTGCTACTACAAGTACTACTACTCCCACTTCAACTACTACTACTCCTACTGCTACTATTACTACCAATAATACTACTACTACACCTATGACTACTAACACAACTCCTACTACTACCATAGCTACTCCTACTACTATGACTATTACTACTACTACTACTACAATTACTACAAATTCTCCTACCACAACTACTAATACTGCTACTACTCCTACTCCTACTAATACTCTACTGCTTTTACTACCACTACTACTAATACTACTATTACGAATACTACTACTACTACTAAGTACTACTACTACTACGACTACTCTACTACTACTACTCCTGCCTACGGGCTACTACTACTACTACTGCTGCTGCTGCTGCTGCTACTGCTGCTACTAACTACTACTACTACGACTACTACTACTACTACTACTACTACTACTACTACTACTACTACTACTACTACTACTACTACTAGTACTACTACTACTACTACTACTACTACTTACAACTACTTTTACACTTACTACAACTACTCCTAGTCCCACTACTACTATTTCGGCTACTAGTACTACTACTTTTGCTAATACTACAACCGCTAGTTGTGCTACTACAGCTGCTACTACTACTGCTGCTACTACTACGATGACTACAACATCAACTACTACTACTATGACTATTAAAACAACTACTACTACTAATGCAACAACAACTACTATTACTACTACTCTTGCTACTACTACTACTCCTACTAGTACTACTACTACTACTACTACTAGTACTACTACTGATACCGAAACTACTACTACTACTACAGCTACTACCACAACTATGACTACTACTACTACTACTCTTACTACTACTACCAATATTATTACTACTACTACTACTACTAATACTAGTACTACTGCAACTTGTACTATAACTGCAACTACTACTAATACTACTACAACTACTACTGCTGCTAATACTACTATTACTATTACTAATACCACTAC